>OX246738.1:39088327-39665827 GCA_945910005.1 Isoperla grammatica | reverse complement strand
AAATGTTGCCGGTAGTGTTTCAACGAATTTGTATTCACTGTTCATTGGTACCTACATGATTAGCGTATTTTGACGTTTCTCTTATCAAACAATACATGACATTACTACTTATTTATCTTATTACATAATATTATTTGGAACATGTTATTTTTGAAGGACAACACGTGAACACGAAACACATTTTTTTAAATAATTTTTAGATACGAACCAAATTTACAAGGTACATATAATTTATTAGTTTGTAAATGTGTGGCATCTGTCAAGAGTGCGAGCCATAGTGCATGAAACCAAATTCATATATTTATTAGCTGAGGCAAACATTGATTAATAATTTAATTGTTACAACCATTTACAAAATATGCATACATTTCATACAATATGTTTAGATAGTTACAAATCAATTTTCGTTACATTACTTTGGTCATTATGACATTTTTGTAAACGCACTTTTAGAAAGAAGATTTCATTGCCGATAACTTCAACAGAACGTTACAAATTGGGCCAATTCCGCCAGATAAATTAGTAGTATTTGTATTTATTTATTTAGCAACAGTTAAAAACCAAGACTCTTAATACAATAAAGTCAACAAAACACCACTAACAAAAATATACAATTATACAGCATATATTATTAATAACAAAGCAGATAAAAGAACTAATTTAGAGCTTTCAACACATGAGTTCGAAATTGATGAAAAGAAGAGTTAAAAATGTCCACATGTTGATGCCTTTCCATAAAATTGCTGTACAAATTTTGTACTCTCGTACAAAAAACAAACTTTGAGGTATCAACACGACCTCTTGGTGGCTTGAAGAGAACAGTATGCCTAAATTGGCTGCAAGGATGAGTTGGTCTAAAAGTCGAACTTGCCCGCTATAAGAAACCCTACAGAGATGCAAACACTGCCTTGTGATTTCACTAGACCAGACCACCCAGGCACCCAAGACAGGCTGGGCTGGGCTCCTCTCCTAACCGAAGGGGCTAATTGTTTACCCACAACTCCCCCAGGTAAAAGGCGAGACTCTCATAGGGTAAACAGAGTTCGGGCTTCAAACCAAATAATGTATTATTGCTCTAAATTTATCGCAGTTCCGGTAAATATTTCCTCGCACCCTTTGGAGCGGATGTGAGTGGACGTAAGTAGTTAGTTATAGCTTACCTACTAAACTAAACTTATATTTTATCATTAATGAAATTTCTAAATACAACTTACTCGATTTAAAACAAATTGATTTAAGTATAGAAATGGGAATGTCTACACATGCAAATATAAAACTGTAATAACTAATAAGTTATCTCCGACTCTGATAGTTCCTAAAGGCGTTCGCCTTCTTCTTGAATTAGCATAATACACGTTAGGCATTTCAATTTCATATTATTAAATTAATTATAATATATACACATACATATATTTCCGTAGTAGTTATAGTAATTGTAGTGCATTGATAGTGTTAGGGAAATCGTAACAACAATAGTTCAACGAGGAAAGTTTATGGTTGTACCGAAGTAATACCGAGGGTATTACTAATTACTAATTCATTTATACTACACAGACGAGGGATTTGTGGCCAATCAGCGAGCTCCAATTTCAAATACAGATCGCTGGTTGGCCAATCCCGCTTTGACATATGACGTCACTACTATAATATTAGCATTTTCTCAATAATATTATCTCGTACTTTAGACCTTCGCGGCCCGGAATAATTTCAAACAATTTAAAAATACGTTGGTAATTAATATATTATAGAATTGTTATCATTTTAACTTTCGTAAATGTTTGTAGTAGTTTTCAATATGTAACAACAAGAAATTACAAATAGAGATGGAAAAGTGTCGTCATTATTCCCAATTTGAATAATTTATAGTTTGTTTAAAACACTTTAAGTATCAACTATCTATTTAATTGGTGGCTAATTAAGAAATTTACATAGTTGTGCGTTTTTGTCTAATTACGTGAAATTCTTCTACAACATCTAAAAAGTTGCATCTTTCACAAATGCAGCACTTCGTAATAACTTATTTTCAAAGTACAGAAGGCCAATCTAAGACTGCAGCAAAAAGATCTCGATTCAAAAGGTTGTTTATTTTAATTGCGCGTACAGCTCACGGCTAATGTAATTTATAAATAAGATGGGCGAATTGGAATTAAACGAGTTCAGGTGCATTGGACACGAGGTTGCTACGCACCTGCCAGGCTCCTGCAAATACCGTACGGTCGTAAATATCGTGCCTAGCCTAATTATTTATGACTTTAGATAGTAAATAAACAATGTTACTGTTTGGATACTTCGTTCTCCATTGGTTTGCCCGGGTAAGGTAGCGAGACCCCTCAGGAGCGAATTACGAACACGGACCCTGGAAAAATAAAGCCGAGATCGTAGACTAAGCAAGAGAAAACGGCGCTCACTTAATTTGTTAGTCTGACTAATGATATTTAATTCCCCTCCGTAAAAAACCAACCAATTACTGCATAATACGCAAAATGCCGTCAATCATTTGCCTCTCCTTTTCTTTAAAGTTTTCGTTCTGTTCTTTTTTGGGGAATGAGACAGTAAGAGACCGGAAAATGAAAGTAAAAAAAGACAGTAACATATAAAAGGTCAACGCAAGTATACAAAGTTTTAATAACGGCTGGATTAAATTCCTAAAAGTTTCCTACCCTAAAATAGTTATCACCCACTAATTACCTTCCACGCTAAGGAATATCAATTTTCAACCCTATTACTTTTCTTTAAGTGTGGCGGTTATTTTGCTCATAATTTATGTGCTTTAGCTGAAAAGTTTGCCAAGGGGAGAAAATGATTATTACGTTATTTTCTAGTTTTAAAAAGAGCGAGTTTCAGAAGATTCAGTATAGGTGGTAGGCTACGCACCACCCTAGCCCTCTGCCCAAATGTAAGAGATAAACACATTGCGCTGTAGCCTATAAAACTTGTCCCGCCTAAGATATTCTTATGTGAAATATATGTGGAACGAACAATTTGTTTCTGGTTATACTTGTTTCCAATTTCCTGGAGCGCCGGCGCTCTTTCTTTCCATCCTACTTGAAAGTGTTTAAAAACTTTTATAAAATTACCTATCATGTATTCCTCAAGTGACGACAACGCTCTGAATTCCTCGTCTAAAATAAAGGATGCTCTTGACAAAGCAGGTTTTTTACTATACCTTCATTAAACACATAACTCCATGTCTATGTGATATATTTTCAAAAAGTATTAATTACTTGAATACATCGGCAAATTTGGTTGTAGTGTTATATTTTGCTGTTTAATTTGTTTCGTTGTTTTTTCTATTGTGGGGTTAATTATATAGTTTCATTTATGATTGTCCTCTTTTGTAATAATTTTTTTTGAATGAATACGATATACATTAAATAAATAAAGTAGTGATTACTCGGATCACGGATGAACCGAAAACAGAACACCTGACATACATTTTTTGTTCCACTTAAACACTGTCATAAAACCCTCGAATAAACATGTCGACTGTAATATGTTTCGTCCTTAATTAAAACAAGTGATGTTGATGATTGCGCCGCGCAGCAGGTATAAGAACCGTTATAGTTGAGGTGTCTGCCGCTACGCAGCGTGTACGGGTCAGCAGCTCCACCTGTCATTGTGACATCGCTTCCGACGACTACGCACACTCTACTTCCGGTTCCGACCAGACACTGATGACGCGATAAGTGACGAGATTGTTATGACGAGACGGGATGTCAATAATGACAGCGAAGCCGAAGTGACAAACATGCCAAGATGTAACCATGGACATATAAAAGAAACTTCGTTACTGGACCTGAATAAGCAAACAAATGTGGCAATTTTAGCCCAAGTTTCGGATTTTGACGTTGTTCACATTGTTGTTGTGACTGTTTATGTGTAATTGCTTAGCGATAGGGGCTAAAATGTCCGAGAATGTCAAAAATCGGAAATGAGAATCGCAGACGCGTATTCCAACCATGTTGCACATCCAGATAGTTGTAAGTCCATGATGTATGATGATGATGTTTGGGGTTTAACGTCCCATATTTTTGCAACGAGGCTAATCGAGGCGATGAGTGGGTGATAATGAGGATGAAAAAACGCCAGTGACATCCATGCCCGAGCCAGGATTCGAACCGCAGAGACCGCGGTTTACTAGACCTACGCTACGCCTAATCGACCTCGGCCAGCTGCGCTGGCTATTTCATGATGTAACTAACTGCCGTCTTACCAATTGTCACTCGCTTAAAAAGTTTTTGTCTAAACGTAATGTTCAAAAACAAAAAAAGTAAGTGGTATAACGTACAGGCCATGGATGGCAACAGACATACCTTTTTGAGTTTGACTACCATTATATTAATTTCTTTAATTTACTCTGTCCGGTCTTGCTAACTTCTCAAAATAGAAATGGAGTGTGTTTAGTGTCTTAATATATATTAACATGGAGTTTCACGTTATGAAGAATCGTGTCCATAATTCTGTAAATGGCAGGAAAACGCCATTGAAGTGTGGTTAATGTGTTATAAATATTTCTGCGTGCCAGCAAGAAAGTTTTCGCATACGGCGTGCCACTTCTGGCACGAGTGTCAATGGTTTGTCATCCCTTCCTTTGCCATTCCAATGGCCGTCCATTCCTGATGTAGACATTCTCAATTTAGAGATCAATTAAATAACTTACACTTGAAAGTAACTAAAATACATAGGATTAGGCCTAGTGGGATTTACCTGTCCAGAGATGACTTGGCTCTCATCAGTGATTTCTGACTATCAAGGTAAAATTTGTACATACATTTGGTTCGTTTGATTTACCTGTCCTGTCCTTTCTGCTGTAAGCACTCTCCCCCATACTATATCAGGAGGGGCGGGACATGTTACAGTGCGGAAAGGTAAACACAAAAAAGTACAAAAGGTGTAGACTTTAGGTAAAGCAAACTAACATATTGACTGCTGACCTCTCGTCACTAATATGTAGTATCGGGTATAACTATGAGCGAGTATTTGGGATGGTATGTCCAAGGAATATTTTAGTGCTCAATCCGAGCATTCGTATTTTGTGAGAAACCCCTTGAGGTAAACTTGAACCAGGATTAACATTAGCCTGTGCTCGTTGTCGAACTGGCGACCTCCTGAATGAATCTCGTGAATCTCGGTAACTTAATTACGTATACAAATATTACTAACTAATGAACCTTATAAATAAGCAATTGACATATTTATTTCATAAGAGTGAGTACTGTTTTGCAATCAACATGTAAATAGCAAATGACAAGCCTTGCCATAAAGAAACCATGTAAGTCGGTATCGGATATACCACGTCATTGATAATATTGATCATTGATTGATTGATCATTGATAGCACAGCATAAAAATGTATCCAGTAGAGAATCAGTTCTGTTGTGTGTTGGTGTAGTGGGGGTTTTGACTTTTGACAAAAGTAAAATGTAGCTCATAATGAGATAAGAAGGTTCGAATGTTCTTCAGTGATGTTTACTTTTTAGTGAATGTCCTGAGTTCCACTGGTAATGATCAGTTCAAGTCTGAGTTGCCACTTTGGAGACGAGGAAAAATATTTACTTTCGACACCAACCCAATGAACAAACAGGTCGAGTCGAACGAATGTGTTCGGGGTTGACGGGTCGGCGGATGAAGCTGAGCGGCTGTGGTGGTCCACTTTACGCCTCCTGCATTTTACTGGCCTCAAATATTCACTAATTACAATAAATTAAATCCGGAATAATTACCCTGCAGTCAGTTGTTTCCAGCTTCCGTGTTTGTGTGACAGAGATGCACACGAAGGATGGAGTTGTCCACGACACAGAAGCAAACTACTTCTGTGGGACTGATAACATAATCAAAAATTCATTCGATTACTTAAAAATGATGCGTGGAAGTGATCTCATATTGAAATTGGCTTTTCTGTCAATAGATGTCCGTGATCTCACATTGCAATAGCGTTATGACTCTGTTATATACGTGTTGGGCTAGGCAAAGTGGATGCAATTGCACGGGTAATTAAAACCCAGACGAATATGATACGTCTAGATAGGATCTATAATCTAATAAAACATGGCAGTTAAAAAATTAACACTTCAGGGACGTCCTTTAACCTAGTGGAATAAAATGGTTTGCATGCATTCACTCGCCCGATTCTAAATTAAGATAACACGAAAGTTGATGGTCACGTATTTTATTTCGCACCATGTCACCTTAAATTGAATATAGCAATGGCGGCTATGATAGAAAATAAACTATTCCAAGACCAGATTTTTTCTGATAATTGAGATGTATGGTTATAGATAGGATTTACATTAAATCTATTAGTTTCACAATCACGTTTAGGGGATTTGTCGTATGTTTCATTTTCGGTTTTCGAAAACATTTTCTAAATATTAGTGTGTATGGTGGGTGGGGGAGGGGGAGTGATGGAGGGGGATTACTTTCATAGATTGTTTATTTCCAATGCTCGTTACTTACAACTAGCAATGCCTGAGTTGTGCATGGAGGGGGAGTTTTTTTTTTTAATTGTCGCCCGTACATTCGACACACGTATTTATATTAAAATACTACATGCGATAGAATAAGGTTAAATCATAATTTATTTAATCTTGTCGGGCCAGGCAGGCAGCCAGGGGCCATGACCATGGTTACACGCACAATTACGACACGCACACGCACGTACGCAGGTAGACAGACAGACAGACAGACTACTGGTCCTCATCTCATTAACAGGATTGCGCTACTCGGTACCCGTTCAGACGAGAGCAGAGGGCTCCTATTCATACGAGTTATGTAAGACGTGTTTCATACAAAGCCGACCGGACCTGCGCCTCCTAAGGTTTCACTACTTCTTCGGGTACCAGCTGCCATATTCGTGCCCATACAATTTCAGCACCGCCTTCATTCTTTCATGCACAGCTTATAATATTCGTAGCGAATAGCATCTGCTTTTCATATATTTACAATGCAAAAATAATGGCAACGCCCAAGCCGGCCCAGGCAGCGATTGTCGTAAGAAACCCAGTCATTAACTTGAGAGTTTGTTATGCGAGTTGAAACTGGGCATATCGTTTTTTGTGTTTTAATTGGATAAACGTAACGTAAGGTCCATATTATCGGCCATACGGTTGTAACACATGGTCTGCCGACCGGTCGAATTGGATGTGGAATATTGCTAAATATCGTTTTGTATAGCGTTTTAGAAAATGTGTGTTTACTGTTTTAGCATATCATTAAACGCGCATTTGTTGCA
Organism: Isoperla grammatica; assembly: GCA_945910005.1. Classification (NCBI taxonomy): domain Eukaryota; kingdom Metazoa; phylum Arthropoda; class Insecta; order Plecoptera; family Perlodidae; genus Isoperla; species Isoperla grammatica. Next base: position 39,658,596 of record OX246738.1, on the reverse strand, counting down.
GAATTCGGATTTTATTATTTATGTCCCTACAACAGAGTAAATTGTGATCGCTGTTTTTCCCTGTCCATTTGTTGCTTATTTATAAACGGAAGGAAGTTATGTTTTTTAATCAGTTGTAGACCCACATAAAGTAATATTGTGATAATTGGTATAATTATTGATATTACTTCTCAACAATTAAACACATTTTACTTAAAGATTGTTCTTCAACACGTTTTTGCCGTAGTGGCGACTGCTAACTCTTACCCAAACCGCTTGGAGCGCTACTTGCCAGCACAGTGGCGCACTCAGCGGACTGAAGTGCGAAATGTACGGTGCCGTGATTGATTTGATATTAGCTGTTGTTTTTTCAGTGACCTCGCAAATTGTGTGCCTATAAACAGCTGCACGATATTGTCAGTACCAACAATACGCAGCTAAAAAATTAAGGCGCTATGACGAGTATGGTGATTATGGATATTTTTGTATCTTACTATAGTATAGAGATAAAATACGCTTTCTTCCATCCCTTACATGTTTCGTCGCTGTGGGACACTATGAATAAGGTTCCAAACTACAAAACCGGATTGGTTTGTTAGAGTAGAAGCCATATTTTAGTATGTTCAGATATCACCCTATAGGGTGACTTGCTACACAATAACGGTTAATCAACAGTTTGGGTACAGTGATTCTGGTATATATACACGTACTGCTGGTCCATTGTTGTACGTTAAGCTCCGTAACAGATACAATCATTAGTATAGCCGGCTTCATATATACATGGCTTTTTGGATTCACTTCGAAGTGTGCACACAACAAATACGATGACAATAGATTGTCAAGCTGGCTTCCGCTTTTGTGATTCTGTATCAGTGTTATTAACTGTCCTAGGAATCACATCGCTGAAGGTAACAGAATGTAACTCCCGTTACAAGAGATGAAGAGATCAGCTATGGTTTACCTGTTACGTTATTAATTAGAATTATTACAGCAACACGAAATTGAAACTGTGGCCCGTGAAAATCACTGACAATGTGTATCAGTGCCTGGGATGGGGTTTTCCGTTTTAGTGTACAGAAGCAAAATTACTGTCTTGTGCGAATGTGTGATTATGTTCATCGGCGCCGCTAGGATATTTTCCGAGGGTGGTGGGGAGGGGGGGGGGGGGGGGGGGGGGGGTACGATGAATGATTACACTTTGTGGTGAAATGTGGAATTCTCCCGATGTCACGGTGTAGTAGATCATAGGTACACTTTCTAGTCACCGTGTAGAAGGGAGGTTTGTTTATGTCGGCGATGGTACCGCTTTCTGGTGGCGGTGTTTGACGTTGATGACCTTCAATAACATGTAAGTAAAGTTACCCATTGGCTTTTATTTTAGAACCTTCGATGCCGGGTGAGTGCGCAGTGTGCAACATCGCTTGAATTGGACAAGCCCATTTCTTTATAACGAAAGCAATTTTTTTTAGCTTCTCACATTTTTTAAAGAATGAGTTGCCAAAACATTTTGATGTGCTTTCTTTGCGTTTAATTTGTGAAGGAAGGAAGTTAGTAGTAAATGGAAAGCTAAATAATGAGACTGTGGTGTCTAGTGGTGTTCAATATATGTGGGGGTGGAGGGGGGGGGGGGGGGTAGGGGAATCGGGAGCGTATATCCTTTTATTCGTTTATCAGCCACTAGGGACGTCTTTCCTTGAGACTTCAAAACACCACTATGGGACTTCTGTAACCCCATACTCCGTTTTCACAGCACAGGCTGTAGATGTCACAGCTTCGCAGTCACCCTGTGGCAGCAGTTGGTTGTGGGGGGGGGGAGGGAGGGGGGGAGACTGTATGCCAGGGCATCCCTCAAGCACGTGGATCTAGCCGGTCACGTGGCTACACATGTGGCCACATGTGTGCGACTTGTCACTTCAGATAACATATTCTTTTTATTTTTTTTCCAGGAAAGAAGGCAGAGAAGCTATCATTTTAATGTCACTTGCGTAGCGGCCGGGACGAGCGAGAAGTGAACGGTGGCGCTGCTGCGAGGCAACCCACGTGGCGTAGTTACGCACTAAGTTTCGTTTCGCCTGTGAGCTCAGATCGCAGCTTTGAATACCCACTTGGAAAATATCAACCAAACCAACAATGAACGTTTTAGGCCGTAGTCGTTTTCCGGGATAATAGGCTACACCACAAGAACTCCGAACATCCTCGGGAATATTCATTGCCAAACCGCACATTCAGAAGCAGAACCTCTTTAGTGGAACGTGGAACCATTCAGGAGGAAAAATATGTTGCTACACCGGTTTCCATAAGCTCGTCGTTCTAAACAAGGAGCTGGGACAGAAGTTGGTAGGGTTACCGAAAACTGATTGATTTCTATTTTCTTCTCCTTTTAGCGAATATCTATTGCCTTTTGCCATTGATGATAATCACAAGTTACGAATCTTATAATGTACATTTGGTGGGGAATGTGGAATCAATTGGTTGTTCAACATGTTGAATAACTAAAATTGGTGGATATTGAAAGTATTTTGTATTTGAATTTATATTTATTATAAACCATCTACATAGATATACTATAGGCAGGGTAGAGAATGGCTCGACAGTGAATAGTGTAGGCTATATCACTCACTATTCACATAGGTGAGACATGGTAATACCTGTATGAGAATTTTAAACTGTACCCTGGAATAGGAGATATATATTTAGACATTGTGAATACATGAGATGCATATTCTAATACACAATAAGAAAATAGTGTCTATAATGTGTAACAAGTGAGTGGGAGAAATCATGAGTAAATGTACACTGTCTTTTCTCTTGAAATAAATTGAAATTGAATTGAATAAATAAAAACCGATTCAATGAAATAATAGATCAGGCCTAGTATTTACAAGGTCACATAACCAGCTCAGGGGAAGGGGGGGGGGGGGGGGGGCTGGAGTAGTAAGGAGACATTTCCACGGTTCGGTCCCCTCGCACTCACATACACATATGTGGTCAGTTGATTACATTAGCTGGATGTACGATCGATCACAACCAGATGCAGAGTAATAAGCGGAATAATATGTAATCGTATGTATGGTGAGGCGTGGACGTTGCACAGCCGAGCAAATAGCCAATCAAAATCAATGTCTGTGAAGCTATATAATCCCCCAATTGAGCCCCGCGGTTGTGGTCTAGGCCCTACTCTTCAATATCTCGCCGGCAACCTGAGTGTTTTGCAATGTGCCCGTCAGCATTTTATGGCTTACCCTTCCTTCCACTCGGCTCGAGTTTACAACCAGACGTTGCTTTATCTCTTCGTAATGGCATCTGCAAGCTGGCTCCAAAACTTGATGCCCATTAGTTTTAAGTATGTTCCATTCATATTTCAATAAACAATATATCATTTCTAAGGTGTTGCAGTAGCTGTTTTTACAGGGCTGTCCAAAAAGAACTCCTCTTCGCCCTATTTATCTCTTCCGATTGAAACCACATTTATTGATTGGCATCTCTGCATTTTAGTGAAATATCACATTTATTATGTATAAAGCAATACCTCGTTATCTATGCTGCAATTTGAAACTTCTAGGAGATATTTTTATTTTGTGTGGCCCGAGTTGCACTTTCATATTTGATTTTTGTAAGGTAATTTTAAATTAAAATAACATACTCATTACTCAACCCTAGTAAAGCAAGACCAATAAATGAAAACTGCTTTCATTGGAGGGGTGAAGGGAGGGGGAGAGGCACTAATCCACAAACAAAATGTTACGGTGATCATGAACGCAGATAATTATAATTACACTGCATGGTTCAAGCAAATTTTAGAATGCATATTTTTTGTAGTATGATCTTTTTACTCTTCTTTCGTAGTTTGGGGTGAAAGTTAAATAGTGGAATTTGTGTCGAACATTGAGAAACCTTGAGGCGCGAGCTTCTTTGACCCAATCATGACACTGAAAGCTGATCGCTGTAATAAACACAAACCATCGCTCGTGTGTAAAACATATACAGCTGTTATGTGAAAACATGCAGCACCATCGCAAAGCCTAAAAATGTTTCTAAACACAATCCTTGAGAAATAATGAGCTTCTAACTGCAGACACTCACACAGTCATACTTCTGTCTGTTTGTCTTCAATAAATAATCAGTTCGTCATAAACCTCATTATTTTCTCCTAGGATGGGTCAAAGTATCAGCTAATTAACCAAAGTGCTGTGCCATAGCTACTGTTACTTTAATTAAATGCAGGGTCACGAACCGCCATTGATTGTGCGATAACACTGCTAACAATAACATACCAACTACACTTGGCCATGGGTTTCTAGCAGCAGGTATAAAGAAGAAAATAAGTAGGTTATGCAGGTGCAAACTGTTAGGGGTTACTGACCTCAGTCGAGGGTTGGTTCTTGGTTTAGTTAGCAGGCCAGAGAGGAACACGGAATGTAAGAGCGAAGGATACCTCTACATCAAAAACCGCAGACAATTTTCATTTTTTAATTATATCGCAAGAATGTTATTCGAAATCAAAAATCTGAGTCAACAGCGCTCTGTGGTTTGGTAATCCCTACACATACTGAATGATTTAAATGTGTCACATTGTAATCAGTATGGTTTTACTGTTATTTATAATTAATTGTTGTGAATTAACGTCACATTTCCCAGATGTCAACATTCACCACGGACGCATTTTCTCAACTTACATTGCTGCAAGACGACTTTTAAGTTAACATCACTGTAAAAAAAAATCATCGATAGGCTATACAAAACTCCACATGATGTTGCTTGCCGTAGATAATTATACATTGTAATTGCTAAATAAGTATGAAAGAATCATTAAAATAGTTGTATAAGTATCAAGAGTAATATGGCCAACACAGTATACGGAACGTCATGGAATAATCGTCTTATTTATAAGCTAAAATCAAGACGTCAGCTATAGTAAGATAAGAAATAAGACGTATACGCCTATCATAGAACCGACGAATAAATGAAGACAATACATATTGAGCCAGTGGGTGTAGACACACGAGTTGGATGGCCAACATAGATTCATCTATTTTTACGTGCAACCCTAATGCGCAACTGAAAATGTAATTGAGACGCAATGCAACATGCATTAAGCGATCTAAGTAACTCTCATAGCAGTCGTTAGAAATAGAGTGGTCATTAATCTCGCCCACTTTACTTCTCACAGTATTGTAAACCATAATCAATCACAACAAACAATCAAATAAAGAAACACTACGAGAGACGGACGCAACAACCAATTAATCACAACCTACAATGATTCCATAAGGATTTCCATCATCCTTTCATACTCGAGGATCTAGGAACGTAAAAACTAAGTTAGATTACACAACGTAGATAATATGCAATGCAGAGAGGGGGGGGGGGGAGAGGGGGAGAGAGAGAGAGCCCAGATCGTGATGTGATCTTACACGGGGTCAGCTGGAGTTCTGGTCCACGCGTAGAGATATCTACACTGGCTCTTGCTGCGTGAGGAGCAGCGAAGCGCGTAGCCGTAGACGAAAAACAAAACCGTGCACGGGGGACAATTCAGTCGAGTCACGGATGGTTGTGAGCCAACCCAGAGCATGACATATTGTACAGCGAGAGAGCATCAAAAGAACTAGGATAGAAAAAAGCTAATAATGAGGCATGCGTGTGATCAGGGGTGTACAACAGCTGTACAACTGTACATCTGGTTGTCACCCTCGCATCACGTCGCACTTGTAGTCCGTATCCATCCCTGCCAGCGTGTTACCCAGGGGGAAATGATTTAGGGGTACCCCCCTCCCCCCTTCACACACATATATTAGCAGCCATACACCACTCACACCACAAAGTAAGATAGTGTCAGGGGAGTCAGGATCGCACACCTAGTACAATTTGGTTGCGTTCAGTTTTTTGACAGAAACCTGCTTGCGCAAACTTACTACGACCAAATTGTAGATAATCGGGAAAAACGTCAGTGATTCGCGCTTGATGTGGGCGGTCCTGATATAGTGGACCCAAAATTACTTTACACCTGCTTTCGTCACATCCGGGGCAGTCGTAGCCAACCAGCGAACCCCCCGAGACACACCTGCGCCAATACCGGTCGCTGATTGGCTACGAACCAGTCGCCTGTGACGAAAGCATGTGTAAGGTAGTCTTGGGACAACTATACTATCTTACTTCTTGCTGAGATGTCAGCCTACCTATGTACCTATGTCTATACCAGATGTCAGCTAATAGCTGTCTCTGGAACATCATCCTCCTATCACTCGCAGAACTTTTGTCTCCGGCATCTAGAATTTCGCCCAAAATGCCTTTCATAAAATACTTTATACGCCACTGGAGTGTTGTATTTGTACCACATTGATGCATTGCACTTTTCACCTGGTTCATTCAGATATTAAAACCACGATTAAAACCAAGATTGATTTGATTTGAGTATCAGGAGGCGATCGCTAAGCACATGTTGTTGTTGTTGCTGTTGCTGTTTTTGGTCTCGTTTCAAAGTATCTGTGTTTATCGTGTAAACTCGTAGTTATTACCTTTCCTTGGTTTCACAACAATCGTATCTAGAAAAACATCTTCAACGTGAATTAAAATCCTGTAAATAAATCTTTAGTCGGAATGACAGGCTTCGAAAGGGCTGATGCTTATCGAGCTTGGACTGATTGAAATAACTGATAGAAATAATGACCTCGAAACTCTGACCAATGACCATTGACCGAGCAATCATTTCAACAAGTCACTCTCTGTATTCACGCAAGCAGTATCTCTCGTCAGAACTCCCAATAATTGCGTTGGAATGTAGTAGGTTGGAATGATTCCATACGATTTTGCGATACAGATAAGGCGATATAGCTTATGTGGATTGTGTGGACCCACCTTGCAAAGGACCGATTTGTGCATCCTTTTTTAAATTGGTTGGTGCCCATCGATGTAAAATGACCACATCGACATTGAAGTAAAAAATCGGTCACGTCGCGATCTCGAAACTATTTTGAATATCAACACTTTTAAATAATCGACATCGAAAAAATGTTCCCATACAAAACGCATTAGATCACATAAGTATATTTCATTGCAAATTACGACTTTTCGTGTTGAATTGATAAACTAAACTGTGCCGGCCGAAATTATGGGCCGGTTTTCTTTCGAGTGAGACACAAATAATGAATCTTTTGAACTTTTAATTGCAATATTGTTTACTTGAATCTGTTTGTGTAACATTATATATAAAAAAAAAACGATACGATGAAAGAAAAAAAATGGAAATGGAAATTTGCATCAAAATAATCGATCGATCAATCAATCAATCAATCAATTGATCATAACCAATTGATCGACGATCAATGTGATGGGTAGATGTGTGGGATGTGGTGGGTTATATTTATAAATTAAACTTTTTCTAATAATTGAGCTAAACTTTATATCCTCATATAAAATAAAAATAGCGTGCCTGAACTGGATACAAGTTTATTCATCCAGAACTTTCGCACGAACGATTTCGAAGGTGAGCATGGATATCATTATAAATACGTCCATGCAATGTCAATATTTATTTAGTTGCACAACCTCTAAGGCGGGATCTCTGCATTTTGTTCTTGCGATATTTCACAGCTGTCACTTCGGTGCGCAGTTGGAAATATCTAGGTCGTTTCTGTTCAACTTTTCCAAAATCGATTAGCGCTCGACTTTTCGTCCTGTCAAGTACGATTATAACGAACGTGTGTATCCTGCTTCATCATGATTGATATTTGGCTCCAACATTCGTTGCTAGGCCTGAGAATATCGGACTGTTTTCTGAAAGCACTCATTGCGCAAACTGGTTACACAATGTCTGTACGTTAATTCTCTTCCCCCCAAGGTAATCCCTACCCTCTGGTCAGCGACTCACACACTTTCTGATGTGGCGGACCACGGAACCTGGATCTGCCCACTATGTGGGCGGGGGGTGGAAGGGGGAATGGGGGGGGACAATTATGTAATTTTCTTTAAAAAATATTACCTCAGTTGAAAAAAGAAGGTTAGAAGTTCCTATTTAAATCTTTCTTTACTAATGCTAATGGCGATCCTGCTTTATCGATTGACGCACTTTTGTACATGTTTATAGTTGAGATAGCTTTCTTACATAGATACCTGAGATAGCTGTCTTACAGATATAATAAACAAGTTTTAGAGCAGTTGCAGTAACTCCAGGGTACATTACCAAAAGTATGACAATTTGTGGTATATCATAATTTTTAATGTTCTACAAATGTTGGCAGTCGGCCGCGGATCGCCGTCAGACCGCGGACCACCAGTTGAGTAGCACTTCTGTAGATTTGGAACATAGCTCAGACACAAACACAACCCACCCCTACCCCCATTTGTGTTGTGCTCGCATAGTCGTAAAAATGTTTTACTTACGTTTCAGAAGGGTTTGCTATGAAATGAATTAGACTGTACTCGAAGTTATATGATACAAATATTCAACTTACACAAAGGTCAAACGTCTAATTGATATAGAATTATTGTGTATGTCATAATTTTACTCGATCATAAAAATAAGATTGTTTTACAAAAAATATAGTAACGTGTGCTTGCTTGTGGTAATTTTATGAAAACACATGTACCGTCTTGACTGACCATGTTGAAATAGAACCTCCACTCTTTAGAAACAAATAATTATCCTCAAATAGACTTGAAAGCCGCGATACCCACATGAAATTGCTGAGTAAGTAAGTGTTTTTTTTTCTACACTAGTTACATTCTGCAGCTGTACTTTTAGTACTGTTGAAATGCAACTGCCTATCATGCTATCGTGCAACGTATTCACTTATGGTTGTCAGTAACAGTCGAGGCCCATATGTCTGACCGGATGGAGGAATGAGGGTTCGAGGTTCAAGTCTCGCATGAGGCATCAATGCAGGGGTCGAAATTAACGCTCGCTCGAGGCAAGAGAAACTTTGCTCGGGCTACAAAAAGCGTAATTTCACTCGATCGCCCAACAGAAGAGTACTTTTTGCAGAATTCCCAATTGCCAACACACATACTAGTATTTCCAGATACATCCAGACGACAGTATATCTCAGTGTATCTTTCTTATTTCATAATATAATTTGCCTGATAGCCAAATCACAGAAATCAACCACTTTTCCAATACCAAGAATTGTTCTCAATTAACATTAATAAAATACTGTTATTTTTTCTTTGTTCAGTATAACAATGTTTTGGCAACGATGCTAATCGAGACGAAGAGTGATGAAGAATAGGGATTAAAACGCCAGATGACGTCAATCCGTGATCACCTCCCCCCCCCCCGTTCTTTAACAGACAATGTGGATAGGTTGGAGGGAAATGTGTATTAGGGCTCACGTATTATAGGACTCAATCCTAGCTGTCGATCGCATTATGACTGACCGTGACTTCTCAAACTACTACTCACTCACTGCAACTCTGCAACGGCAGTCCTGACTCGCAAGAAAAGAAACCCTCAAGCTTCAGTCAGGACTGCCGTTGCAGAAATCGAACCAGCGATCTCCCGGGTTAGCATTGTTCTCGCCTGCATTACTAAGCTACCGCTCTAGTCCAAATAAATAAGTTAGTCTCGCGTTCACACTTCATTGGTTTCTTTTCCATACAAACACATTTACAGAATGAGTGAATGGGGGTTGACTTCACAAATGTTGGATCGTATTCGTATTTCGTGTCATGATTGATTCCCCCCCCCCCCGGTAACCCCCCCCCCCCCCCCCCTCTCCCCGTGCATCAACAATGTAGTGCTACCCCAAGTATGTCGGCTCACATCTCCACAACGTCAACCGTGTGGTGTGCGCTACTCGCAAATGAGAAGAGTGCCTGGTAAGACTCCCCGCCCGGTATTGTGATTGCCTTGGTGTTCGCTGTAGTAGGGGAACAAAACATTTCCCCTAACACTAACAACGTATCTACCCTACCTTTCTGACTTCAAGAACTCGTCAGTAATCTTTGCTTCTACTTCTTATAGGGAATCTCGATCTGAATGCATTTGTAATAGCATCTTTATGAACAGTTACAAATGTTAGAATTGGAGGGGGACGGGTCGGGGTCGGGGTCGGGGGAATTCCCTTTATTTTATTGACTGGTTTATAATTGCTGATTAAACAAGGTTATACCGCGTACTTCGTACGACAAGCAGAGTTAGCTGGAACGTATTTTACACTGGGTCCGGTTGTGTTTCGCATATCGTCTGGCTTGCATTGAACTCAAGCGAGTTATGGCCGAAAGGAAACGGAACAGTCAGTAGTTAAAATAATGTGACCACACAATTCACTAGGACGCCAATAAAACATAATTTATACACATCGTCGTGGCTGAAGTTTTCAACGCACGAAACTTCTAATTATGTGCAGCGTTGCACAATAGCCTGCAGCCAATAAACAAAATGAAACGACAGACTGCAACTGTGCCATAAAAGTCATCAATAAGAATTGCAAAACTCAAAAGGAAGTGTCTGCTGGCCTTGGCTGATGGAGGGCCCAGTCTCGTTGCTGTGCTGGGTGAAGTCAGCTGCTCAATGGTTTAGTTTTTGTTATGGTACTTCGAATCCAAGCCGATCCAGTCTTGTTCCATTCGAGAAATGTTTCGTTTGTTTTTTGTTCTGACCTCGCGTCATCTTCAATTATGCGTGTGGGCGGTTAGCGTGGTTGAGCGCGTTTTCACCGAATTCACCGATATTGGGATTGCGAATTAATCGTTGATGTGAAAGAACCGACATTTTGAACGGTCGGAATTGCTGTTACTTTTATACCTGCATTGTAATATTTTGTACATGTTAACTGAATATACAATACATGTTACATTATCGATTGTTGTTAGTTGACACCATCTCTGAACCATGAATTTTCAGTTCAAATCTTAAAGATTTATTTGGATAAGTTCTTGAAACAATAAAATAAACAATACAACTCTTGTAAACACATAAAGCTAGATAAACTTAAAAACTCTTATGCTCTTTTGTCAAGTTTGTGTATTTTATCCAGGCCAACTGTGAATGATTTTCAAGGGCTTGCACATGAATAATGAATACAGTCTTGACTCTTGACTACCACGCTGACATGCATTGTGCATCCCTAGCAGTGTTTACAGTTCAATGCAGGTTCTCATTTAGTTTGAACAAGCGTGGGTGGGTCGTATAGACCAGAACGTGTTACGGTGCCGTTTTATAATATTTTATTGATTGAAGTGCGCTTTTCAAACTCACCTATTTATTCCTAGAATCAGGAACTTCTGGTGACACTGTAAAAACATAATATTATTATGCTCTTACCCCCTCTCTCTCTCTCTCTCTCTCTCTCTCTCTCTCTCTCTCTCTCTCTCTCTCTCTCTCTCTCTCTCTCTCTCTCTCCTCTCTCTCTCTCTCTCTCCTCTCTCTCTCTCTCTTTGAATGACGTCAAGGTTTCAAGTACCATTTTGCTTCTTTCTTCGCAGCATGAAGACTGTCAAGCGCGCTGGCGTTCAACGCAGATCCCCTCTCGCCTTCTGCATCAATTATTGTAACCCTTCATCTTACCATAACTACGCATAACGCACAATTTCATCTCAACGTACGTACATTCATCATCGTCATTGTCACACTTTAGGGGCTGGTTTTAGCTCGTAAAGCCTATACCAAATTGGATAGTGGATACTTATTTTATCGGCAGCGCTTGTTATTGTCATTGCGTCCCAAAGTATTCCCTGGGAGGCCCACCAGTCATTCCTCGCCCGCCTGCAATGCTCCTTGGAGACCGCGTGATAAAATCACGGAGGCAATGAAAAGAAGATAGGATAGAAAACTGTCTTCAGTTTCGCGCTTGCCTGTTCGAGGCAGATTTTTTTAAGGGGATGGTGGGGATGGTTGATATGAGGGATGATAGACGATTCCTAAGCATGGTGATGCCAAGGTGGGGCCACGCTTTAATACATCCCCTAGATGCAGAGAACATCTTGCTAGTCATCATTAATCAATATTACTGTACTTCTTACAGGCCATGCATAGGCGAGTTGGGTCAGGTGGAACGAATATTAATATTCGTTTTTTGCTCGTGCACTTTTAGAATGAGAGAAAATACATATTATTTTGTCTAGTTTTGCGCTCGTAACTATCGGTCTTGAAATGACCACCTTGCGTTCATTTGTAAGTCTGGTGTAGTGAGTATCGTGATTTTCAACAATTACTGAGTTTAGTGTACATCAAATATCAAAATAGTAAATACCACATTTGTTTGATCTTTCTTAAAATCACACCATATGGCGTTACACTGCACCCAATAAATCTCACATGGGCATAACCGTAAGTAACACATTACTTGATTCAAGTCAGTAAGTAAGTAAGTATTCATCTCATTACTTATACTTCAAAGTATTCTTCGCAATAATTCTGTGTGTGTTGGGGGGAAGGGTAGCAAATCACGCTTACTAACAGTAACAGAAACGATTGAGTTTTACATAATAATAATGTGTATTGTTTTGTACCTAACGAGTTTGTTCGTATTGTTTTGCTTTCATAAGCCAATGTGATGAGTCATGTAAACCTGCCAAGTGCCAATACACCATGAAGAAGCCAACAGTAATATACAACGATACCATGCCCGTAGGCCCCCCCAATGCCAAGCCACACCTGTCATAATTACGAATTACCATATTAATTAAAACGAACATCTACGCCGCAACGAAATTGTTTAGATGGTATCATTGAATTTGGAAAACAACATTATATTATATAATTGATATTTTATGTGTTATTTACTTTATCATATTGATGATGCTTTGAACTCATATTCAATAGTCAGCAAAATATAATATGGATAAACTGAATTATTTTCATTTGTGAAATATTACAACTATAAAAGTTATATAATATTGTAGTAATAATAAGTAAAAAAAAGTTACAAATGATGAAGTACGTAGAAACGAAGACAGAAGATCGTGGGTTTGCATACACAATGTTACCACATTGATATTATTTGTATGAAAAGCCCGAAAGTATCAATTTACCCGCAAGAAAGATAAGATTCACTATTGTAAGTGTGTAGGGTCACACACCACATTAGCATGCACCAGAGAACACGGTTTCAGTCCTATTGCACCCTAATCATAAATCTAAAATCATAATGAAACCCTCCTCGCCATAAAACAGAAAAAGGATGTCACTGTCAGCAGAGAGAGACTATCCTATCGAAAATGATGTTCTTGTTGTGTTGTGTTGCTCGGCTCTTTCACTTCAACTCCTCCCGACCATGTGTTACGTGTTCAGAATGTAGAAAGTAAACAAAACACCGCTCGTAAAGTTGCCGAGGGTAGAAAAACTTGTCCTTGGCCCCTAAAAGGAAAACATATGGTGGGTTAGTTAAAAGACCCGTCTTTTAAAATTTAAACGCCCCTTATTGCTATGCCATGGGCTGAACCCCAAAGCGCCGAGTGGCCTTGGAAGGAGCGCCTCCCATGCTGTTCCCAGCTGCTTCGACCTACGAGAGTATAGGGTGTTACAGACGAGGTTATACTCTGGCCGAGATGAAGTATGATGGTCAGTACTTAGTACTTACATGAAGTAGATGGCTCATTACAACCACAAGGCCGGTTGACCAGTTCATCAGCAAGAAACTGAAGGGATTTCAAAGGTTTTTCTCAGTCGTAGGCCAACGGTGGGACTGGGAGAAACACTTATGTGGCTGGGATTTCGTCCCCTGGACATTCCATCCCATTACCCAAATACTAGGAGACTGAAAAGAACACACAACACGCAACCAAAATATAGATATGTACCCTGATTAGGTAACCTACGAAATAAAATTTCAGAAAACATATTTAGCATCACCTGAAGTATCATAATATGTAGGCTATACTTGCGCAGCTAGAAAACAGTATTGTAAATGTGTTACAAATCGTTCACATGTCCTATACGGACTCGTCCTACCCCACATCACACATCGCCAGTCAAACGTTATACACCAGTGAACTGATGTTTGCTTCGTGATAAATTACCTTTCGCCTCAATACTTTTATTTTTTGGGGGAATACGTCCTTCCCCTTGGGCATTCGTGTATCGCAAAGTAGCTTCGCTTCACGACGCCTTTATATGCAACGCTGAAGGAAAATGACTGGCACATGAGGGTTGTAAACTTTCCTTTCTGAAAGGAAATAAGAAAATATACTATAGACGGGTGGCTGCTGGGCGAAATAATACTGAATCCTCCAACTCCACTGTAGGTTCAATGTTTCCACTTTAAATACAATATATTATTATGATTGTCACAAAACAACCTAACATACTTATGGTTTAGTCACACAGTTCTACAGTAACCTTCCAGCGCTACGTATTTCCTTATAACTAGGTATGCTTGTCCACTATCTACCGTAATTCGATGTGCACATATACGTTACAATACAAGCTCCACAATTGGAAGGGGGGCCATCAGACATTCCTAATTCCGAGTGAGCTAGACCGTGTCACGGAAGTTAGGGAAGTGGGGTTGAACGAGAAATCAATGGCACCCGATCAGATTCATGTTTAGTATCACTGGATCATCGTCATCGTTCTCAACCACCTCCATTAGTCGAATAATCGGCTTCGGGCTACACTCTACACATATGAAACATTTCTACTCGTGTAGTTATTACATTTTGTAGCTCTATTATTATTTACTACCCCTGTTATTTGTGCACATTGCACAACCTCAAAATGGTAATACCTCGGTGTTTCTCAGGGATAAAGACAAACACTGGAGTAAAACTATTGAAATACTCCTTTTTCATCACACACAAAAAATGTCCTTGTTTACACGTTTTATTGAACCAAGTTAACTGTACTTATAAACAGAGCACACTGTACGATACAACTCTAATTGTATTATCATTCCAAAGAAAAGTCCCCTCCCCCCTCCCCCCCCCTCCCTCCCCCTCTCATGAATACCACACTCGTGTCTTCGCTAACGTGATGTGATATAGTTATTTCTGTTTGTTAAAAACTGTTTTGTCTAATTTAGTGGTTACACCTAATGCTCGCTCATATAGTTAAAAACGAATTGAAACTGTTAAAGAAGTTTATTTTCATATTTTAACAACCCCGCTCAAACGCGTTTTGCGGATAGCGCATATGACATGCTAAGCTCTGGTCGTATTTACTCGATCCGGTTGGATATCGTATAAAATTTCGAATGATAAATATGTTTTGAGAGTTTTTTTTTGCCATTTTTATCGAATCATGTCGCAGCGAGATACTGTGGGCTCAGTTTTTGAATGGTTCAATCGTATTTCATTTTCCAACCACAAACCCAATTCTCTTAGCTGAAGGTTTCTCGCAAACAGAATTCTTTATGGACCTAGCGTGATCGTTCCACGAGAAGGCCCAGCTTTGAGCGAGATGTCTCACAATCAATCCCCCAGGCCGGGTCCGTAGTCCACCCGGTTTCCGAAAACATGCCACTGATTTCGCACAGAATGACGTACCCCCCTTAAATCTAATTAAACATAAAAATAAATGATCCAGCAAATGAAATTGTAAGCCGACCCGGGCAACTCCCGTTAGAGTGACAGTGTAACATTTCCTCCAGTTTTCCGTTTATATATCTCCTCCACGGACTGGGCTACCTTCTCTCGGGGCTGAAGACCTGGCAAACAAGAGAGTTCAAAGGAAACTTCACCAACTTACTCCGGAATCGAAATCACCATTTTCGTATCCCATCTCTCTTTTCATCTCGCAAATTCTTCTTCCCTCTTTCTATCTCTGTATGTTTACATTCTCCTTCTCACTCCAGCGCGCTACGACTTTCGACTCGAGGGCCTCCGTCCTTGTTGCAAGAAGCTGCGGGAATGGATGAATAGCTCCCGACCGACGAAACTAGAGATGCAGTGACATGATGTAAACCTTGTAAAAGTCTATAGCCGACGGCGTGTTCTTTATTCTAAAAGCTACACTGGATTCGGGTATGGCGAAAGAATAAACTGAGTGAGATAACGTAAAACAATGTTGCATAGAGAGTGGAGGCTAAAGGGACTTATGATCTCGACGAAAAAGAAAGTAAGGAAAGGGCAGAGGTCGCCATTGCCAGTGTTATAGTAACTCCATATTTTGTAGAAATACAATAAACTTTGTGCAACACATGGGTTTGTCGATATGTTTTAGTTAATCTTTGTTACCTTTTATAATATTAACGACAAGTAAAAATATGAGATTTACGTTGGCACGTGTCCGAGACGAACCCAGTGCATTAACTTATTTTAATTGTTTTGATTTGTATATTTGATTGCCAACTTTTGATGAATAATATTAATTTTTACCAAGCCAGTCTATAGTAATGAATAACGATTTGTGTGACAAAGCAATGCCCATCGGAATACGATGTGTCAATTGTTTCAGCTTGTATATAACACTTTCTACAAAGCACATCGAACGATTGCACAAATTAAAAAACATCACCAATGTTTAGACTTAAAAAAAGAAGTAGCCGTCTACTTTTATTCAGGGGTGGGTTTGTGTTACATAGATTAAAAGTAGACTGTGGAACATAATTTGCGTATTTTGCTGTAAGTAGATGTGAAACAAAATGAGGCGTATTTTTCTGTAATTACGTACAAAGGTAAGACATGATTTAAAAAAATAAAAGCTATTCAGAATTTGAATATTTCCATTTAAGTAGAGGCCTGGCTCTTTATTACTGTTTATAAAACATGTAGCTGTTTGATGTTGGTCCGTACGAAGTGAATAACGCATAGCAGTGCATGTGCTTTATACTATTGTATAGCTTACAAAGGTAATGTAAACAGCCAAAATAAATACCAATTAACTTGTGCTTGCGAATCCATTACAGAAACTGCTTGTTTTTAAAACATGAGATACGCTTTTGTAACAGCAATTATTTTTTCATGAAATTCCAACGGTAGGGATGAGCTTATAAACAGCAGTGGAAATGTGTGCATATCTAGCTATCGTGTTTAGTATTTTATATTTCAATGAAACTAAAACCTCAAACAGGGAAGTTGCTTAAAATAAATAAATAAATAAATAAAATCACATTTAGAGTCTACTCTACCCACTCAGTAACGAAACTGATTTTCAGTGGGGGACTTTAATTTAAAGTGACTAAACCAACCCTGTAGGCTCCGAACACCATCGGTACAGGTTCATGCTCCACATTTGATTACATTCTGCAAACCTACATACCTAACTTACATACATATAGGTATGAACTAAGTGGGTAGGTGTAGGTGTAGGTTTAGACCGCAAAGCTAGACCAAAGTGCTAAGATTAAGGGCATTGGCATTGTGTGGTAAATTATTATCACACAGATTCCGTCCTTGACGGTTAAACAAAACCCACCTTATTCAAGGTACTCAACAAAATAATCGGCCTTTTTTCTTGTGGAGTTCGTTGAAACAACGAAGAGCAATCGTTTATTATGGCAATGGCACCAGTTCGTCCTTGGGAGTGGCTGTGATAACTTCGTTGAGTGATTGTTGATATTTGGAATGCTACTTTCGTGTAAGCACTCAGGTTGTAAGCGGGAATTAATCTCTAGAATGTGAGATCAATTCGCTAATTCCAGCTATCCAAAGTGATCTGATGAAGTCAGTCTCCACTCTCCACGCTTTAGAGGGACTTTTGATCAGGATAATAATATACTCTACGACGATAAAAAAAATAAAACAATTAAAGTGTATTCTTTATTCTAAGAAAATAATTAGCGTTGTAAAAAATGTATAATATCATCTTAAAAACAAGTCGATTTTTTATTAGCTGGATTCGCACGCACAGGTTAATTAATATTAATTTATTTTCGCTACTTCTGTTTCCTTCAGCGTTCCACCACGGTAAAGCTAATAATGCTTATGTAGATTTTATGTTTATTGTTATGTCATCGTGTATGAAAAACGTCCAACTTTGGAGGGGAAAAGAAACCATTTCGAAATTTGAAAAGCGTAACGGAGTCATATAACTTATACAAAATTCACGAACAACTCTGAAAATCTTGGAATCAAGATAGATCCCATTCCCAGCCACACTATAAAATGAAGGGACCGAGAGAATTACGTTAAACTAGACGATGCGTGCTTTTAGAATGTAATCATGCACAACAGTTTAAAACAATTATCTCACAAAACAACATAATCTATTAAGAATTAATTGAAGTTAGAAAATCAAATACGAGGCCAAATGGTAGGGATGTTAGCCACATAAGATTAATGATATTTGGACGATACACTAATATTTTGACTATGCTAGTCGAGACGATTAATGAATATTATGTGAAGTGAAGATAAAACACTACAACGACCACTGCAGTAGATGGGTTTGAGCTTTAAGGATGTTAAAAAGGCAATGGACTGTAACCATACAATTTGTATGATGTCTGAAATGTTCTTTTTCAATCTTACTAAACTTCCTGGTCTATATCCTGTTTGAGCTGGAAGGTGATTGAAGAGAGAAGGAAGACACGCAACAACATAAACTGTTTTCATTTCAATCGCTCAGATGGAACGCAATTATTTTGTTGTTTATTTTATGTGTGCTACTCTATTTTGCAAATAATCGTTGGGGGGAGGGGGGGGATTATTTCACACATATCCTTTAGCCACCACTAAATAATAGAATCCCCCATCGCCCCCCCCCTTTTCTTTCCCCCTATACATCACTGATGTCCATACATCGAACGTTTAGTTGAAGAAGTGTGGTCATTGGTGCAGGAACAAGGAATAATAATTATTTTTCGATGGAATCTGCTAATGATATATATATTATATATTACCTGCCGTGCCCCTTTTCAGGTGACTTTAGGCCCGTTTAGGGTGTTTCGATAGTTGGGTACGAATGTCCGAGGGCTGTTAGTATGACTCAATCCCATCATTCGCCATTATCAGACTGAAGTTAGCCTCGAAAAACCTTCAGTCAGGATTTCCGGTAGCCGGAATCAAACCGGCGACCTCCCGAGTTAGAGTCTCGCGTGTTAGTGCCACCTCTATCGGGAGTGAGTCCAATTTCTCATACCTTCGGAATTCAAATTGTCGTACTATGCTGCACTTCTGTGTGTATAGCCAGTCGTAATTTAGCGTTGGGACTTGGGAGGGCCCATTCGCTCACTTGCACCTGCGCTTTTCCATGACCTGTTACGCCCCATACAACATTTCATAGGTCAAGAAAACGTGCGTCATAGAAGGGAGATATAGCAGGTGTTGCCTGGCTTCCCCTGCCCAGATAGATTTAGTGTTCAAAATGAGTGTTGGACGAAAACCATTTTATAACGTTTATGAAACTAAGAGCGAGATCATAGTTCATTAATAAAGTGACAACATATGTAACTATAACTAATGACAAGTCTTGTCAGGTAGGTAATGGGAAAGTATGCAATTTTAAGAATAAAATTAATTTTAAGTGAACCTTAATACTATAGTAAATAGCATTTACATTGCCTAACCCGGCCACTTCAACTTTCATATTTATTAAATTATTTTATTTTTAGTTCAAACCAAGCCAAACAAAATAAAATAACTCGATTGAACTGGAAATCTACATTTTTAGCCCGTACTTTCTGTGGCCTCAGATTCATCCTTTGTCAACTTTGGCCACTTGGGCATTATTTTTGGTATTCGTATTGGGGTTAGGATATTTATTTGGAGTCGTTGAAAAAAAAGCCCGATGGCTGGTATTAGGACAATTTTGTAAAAGCCTTCAATACGGATTGCTGGCGAAGGGAATCAAACCCTCGACCTTCCGAATACGTCTCTCGTGGTATCACTAGGCCACCCCCGTTTGTAATCAGAGTGGTCATTGTTGTGTCTAGACTAGGTCAAAGTTGAGGTTCCCTTGCAGCCACGTTACAAACATACATGTGTTGCTAAGGCTAGGTGGCGTTTATGAAAACAAACATGGTTCAAATGTCTGATATCGAACTAAACTTGGACGTCTGAATAATGAAATTTGGTAAATACGATCGTTTATTCGGTCTTGGTCGACGTCACTAGGGGACTTGACGGTACGTCCGATGTGGTACGTACACAAACACTTGGTCCCTTCAAGGACCCTTGAACTCCTTGACAAGGATGTAAATAATGCATCACACATGACTCGCTGGCTCGCTCAGGTCGTGCTATGGTGGGTACAAGATAAGATAGTAATGGACTTATAATTATATAACTACACAATTTTTTCGAAGATCCGATGTTAAGAGAATAATTACAATGTCACCATCCATTATATTATGAAGACATTTTATCCAGAGATAATTTGCACTAGAAGAAAATAATCATGCTTGTATTTCGCTGGTCCAGCTGGCTAGCTTTCTTAATGATCACCTGCAGCCTAGCACGCATGTGCAAGACAGAGACAGCTGTAGAAGTACAGAGGCGCGTGCCAAGCCAGCTGATGCATTCTCACCTGCTGATCGCGAGCACAGACAGCTCGCCGGAGCAGGAACTAATATTACTCTTGCAATACATTAGTCTCGTGTTGAATATTATGGTGATTCTTAACAGATAACACACGGTTTTTGCAGCCAGATGTTTATCCTGATGCTAAATGATGAACGTAGACTTATGAATCAGGCAGCATCGCGATGCATGAAAAAACTTGTAGAAACAGTTACACGGAAACGAGCCCGCTAATAATATGTTTCTTAAACAACATTTTTAATTTTTAGGTTAAATGAATATTTAATAAGATGTGGATGGGTTCGTTTGCAAATTTCACTCTAATTTGGGCAAGTGTGATAATTATTGTGTTTTCAAGTGTCGCGCGCTATCCTCGGCGGATGTGGCGGTTTGGATTTAGATCACTTACCTTACTAACCACTACTAGTACTAACTATAGTTATAGCCCTACAATTGTCACATTGAGAGTCGAAATGAGTTTCATTAGTCTTTACTGAGGAGCTATTCCGACTTCGAAAAAGAGCCGTCGTATTGAATTATAAATTTTTTTAGTTATGTTATATCAATATTTTGTCATAGGAAACCTGCCCAAGGATAATTCGTGTACCTCTTCAGTGAATAATGTAAAGTGATATTTTGAATAGTTGGGAAGTAATGTCCGAGGGCTGTTAGTATAGCTAAATCTCAGCATTTACCTTTTGACTGAGGAAAACCTCGGAAAACTTCAGTCAGTGCGTCCGTTGCGGGTATAAATAAAAAAAATAAAACATTTCGTTTTTGTAGAGTCTACCCACCCAGTTATAACACTGATTTTCAGTGGGGGACTTTAATTTAAAGCGACTAGACGAACCCTGTAGCCTCCCAAATCAGAGCCTCGTGTGTTAATACTGAGCCCCCTTTGTCCGTTCGTAATACGTTATATTTCTAATAGGATATTAATACAATATGTGCATGTTACATTCCTCTCTAAGTGGATGAACACATGAAAAAGATTATTCCACAAAATCCCCATTTTCTCATAAAATATTGAAAAGAATAAATGGAACAGAATTGCGTTTTACCCTCGTTTTGATGCCATTGATTTTCACAGAGTTGCGAAACGAAGTCTCTTATATACGTTGTGAAACAGAAAATTTTAAAATTACATGACTCTGTTGAGTAGATATCCGCATTTTATCCCTGTGTGTTTGAAAAGCTTTCTGCTGTTATTATTTTATAGGCTATAACAGTGAATCATAATACATATACAGCTACCACACTCAACACTCTATCTAGCCCATATAATCTTTAATATTTCAGATATAACGCTTTGCTTTTTGGTTCAGGATGCCCTTCTAAGCCGATTTCTCTCTAAATCATAAAACAGGTGAGATTTTTGTGGGTGTACGAATATCATTAAATATACACACCTCTCACATATCAAAATACGATATTTTCAAAACCTTATAATAATTTTTGCTAGCGAGTAAAAACTTGATTTAATACCACACTAACAGTACTTGCATTGAGTGTTGGCTGTAGGTATGGAGAGTAAGACGGTGAAACATAGCTTAAAAACACGATATCTTCAATAGTTTTTGGTACCATGATTAATGCCCGCCGGTTTAAAACAACCAATTGTACTGATCACAAACAAAATCATATACCAAACACTTTTGAGGGTAATTAATATCAACCTTCACACTTTCATCTTGCTCGTCAATAATATTATTCCGAAACGTTACCAACGTATGTAAGTAAAAACATGATGTGAATACACGTTGTCCAAAATGTACGATTTCAACGCAGAAACAACCTTTAGCTCTAGTCAAGGGGTTTGACTTTGTATGTTACACTCGGCACTTTTGTAATTCCTTATCTGGTCTTGGATCCTGCGCATATAACTTTACCCCAACATGCCGAGGAAGTAGGTTTCATCGTTGATATTATCCACAACTCTCTAATTAGCCTCGTCATAGTCTGTAGACATAATCCAATCTATGCTTGGTACGCCATGTACACGTATACATTAACATCAAATCAAATCGGAAGTATTAAACTTAAAAGTTTCAAATTATTAAACATGCCCTTCAACTCGTCAAGTATAATAATAAGATCTAAGTTATATTGCTGCATATATTATTATGTCTGGCTTGTCATGCATTGTACTAGAATGCCTCCCCTCCCACTATTGTCTCATTGTACTTAACCTCAATCGAAGCGCAACTAAATATTGCGGTATAAAATGTGCGCAGTAAATATGTCCATATTGCATGCATGTAAATTACACACAAATATTAAGTAAATGTGGTTTATCACATACCTCTTTCGCAGCCAGTTAGAGGGAAATTATACGGCGATTAGTGACTTGCGACACTTTAATGATATATTTTCTTCCGTACTTTATTTATTGCATTCATGCAGCTACCTCGCACGCACATGAAACAATGAAACAAAGTTTAAATAATAAAAATGCGTTGCCAGGAGGAAAGAGTATATAATATAGTTTTTTTGTAAAAAAGTAAACCGTGCACTGTTATGCGTTGCTATAATCTTCCAACAGGAAATACTTGGGTTCATTACATGACTCATCATAGCATGTGTATTGTAGTAAGTGTGACACTTGGTACCTTTGTTACCGCGGTACAAGCCGTTGACACCTATCTCGAGCTTGGAATCATAATATGCATGAAACAAGGCTTATCGAGATGAAGGTCAATAACATAATGCAATCACCGTTCCTCTTCTCCCATTCAGAAGAAATTTTATTTTTTTCAGAACATTTATTTTTACATCATTCGAAGTAACACATGTGTCGATTTTGTCTAATAACTTAAATTATTAGATCATACTAAATTTTGTATTTGTAATAAAACAAATTTGAAACAAAAAGCAAATTTGAATTCCATTTTTGAAATATTTTTCTGATTTTTCAATAACATTTGTTTATACATATTATAGGCAACTTCATAAATTATTTGCAATTATGATTTAACTGGAAGTTTTTCAGTTCCACTTCCTTATGTTCTTTTTACACTTTTCAATTTTCATTGAAAACCGCATCGTACCTACTACTTTCATGATTTTCATTTCCACTTCATCCAACAAAATTTTGAATTTATTTTTAGCCACTTAAAACTTTTATAAAGCTAGCATCACTTAAATAATAATGTTGCAATAAATGCTTAGATGCTTAAAAATATAAACATAAATATTGTACTGTACGGTATTGCCCACTGTATATTGCATAAGCAAACTAGTTACAATAACTGATTTTCAGTACATGAAGTTATTTTATCGATCTCAGTGCTACGACAGCTCCAAGGTTGTTACCTTATTGATTGAGTTAAGTTCCGTGAGATAGCAAATAGAAACCCAGAACATTCTTTCTGTCTGCAAAAAGAAATAACCCCACAAGGCAAAGAGCCATATAAATGTACATTATTATTTGACTTTGATAATAGATTTTTTCTCTAAACAACAATTACTCTTTAAGACCTCATATTAAAAGCTAGCTAATATTCCCATGCATCGACAATAAAACATATGGTATTGGATAACGCCTTGACATTTCGTATTGTTTGCAACATTATTAGAGTTTCAAATCTTTTCATCAAAATTTAGTTTAAAAATTGGGTGTTATTGTTAACAAACAATAGCACAAATAATTAACCTGTGCATGCAATACTCGTGCCTGCTTTACATTCTGTGGAGTGGCGTTTCCGTTGGCCATTATTTCCATCACGGCAATGCTCGATATCCAAGATACACACGCAACATGTGTTTTGTGCTATTTAACAAACACCTGTTAGTAAATTAATCTCATACTGCGGCGCACCTTCCAATTTGTGGACCTTCTACTGTACTGATCAAAAGAGATCCGTCCATAAAAGGTGTTATTAATCGAAGAAAACATAATTGAACTATTTCAATATATTTCTATGTGATTCTAAGAAACTATATAGTTAACACTTCTCACGTCTGAAACTCGTAACGAAAAGATGTAATGATGGAGACTATTTGTTTTTTATCGTCTATAAATAAAATTTAGCCGAAGGTTAGAAAGCTACAAAACTTTGATAGTGAAGTCTGGATACCGTGCAGTGGTCCACGCACGTATGCAGTGCACTACCTCGATCTGAATTAGTAGTTCTAGTAAGTATTTATTATTATCTTAGTAATTTTTCAACATTAATAATTTAAGTATGTACAAAGCACTCGAGCTCTCAATATTGTAGGTAAACTAGTATAAGTTGGCGAGTAACGCCATAAGTTGGCGAGTAGGGCCACGACAGCCACAACTTTATACAGTACCATTTAGTAGCAGGTTGTTATATTACTAAATAACACTATGTCCCCAATAACATCATGGTCTTATATTTAATTTTGCAATACAATAATAGAACCGTTTTAGTACAGTGTTTCTATTAAATTTCTTTTCGCTTACACGGAATAGCGTACATACTACACATTATGTTCTCCCGAACATTTCCGAAATACGCAGCGTTGCCGAATGATTTATATGCACATTGTTCATCCATGTACAACCGGCAAGGGATGATGAGCATCCAATTTATTTGACAACGCTGCGCCATTCCTCAACTACTACCATTCCTCAACTACTCCCATATTCATACATAGTACATACATACTGAATCAATTTATATTTTATACTATGGCACGGTTATAATACTGGAACTTACAGACCAACGTGTATATTTGCAGGCTATGTTAATAGTAGACTACAATATTTCGAGACAATTCTAATTCACCAAATGACGAAGGATAGTAAGAGAAACCCATGCTTGCACCTGTATCCTTCCTACTTTGTAACACCCCTTTGAAGATTTAATAAGGAAAAGACAATCCAGGTAACAATGAATACATTAATATGCATATTTTTGCATTTTTTAAGTAATTTACATTTTAAGCAAACCAAATTTTTTAATACAAAATATATCAATACACACGGAAGGAAAAATGTAACCCAAATAAATAAAAACGTACATCGTTTATTGTATACGTTTATAACTATGCTGGTGCATCTACATCAAAACTCCTTTACGGATTAAATTGGATTTTGTTGTGTTTTTAAATTTAATTTGTTCGGTATGTTGGATAAATATTTACATTACCATAATAATTAGTGAGTAGTATAATTATTGTACGCAAACAAGTAATATAAAAATTTATGATTCGTTGAAAATTTATGATTCGTTAAAAGCCACCCAGATGGCAGACGATGTTAATAGTTTTCAGTAGGAACAGAATGAGGGCAGCAGTATCTTGACCATCCGTGAAGTAAAATAGATAATTAAAACATTAACTACTTATTTATGTATTACGAACAACAACATTGAGTAAACGCAAAGAAAAATCATGATTTCCAACTTTTGCACAACAATGTGCATCGGTTTCCTTCGATACGATCATAAAGCCAGTACATTAGCTAATGTAACAACTATATGCACAGAAACAACAGTCAGTGAACTATAAACACGGGTTGAACTCAACCATCTTCCCGATTTATTGTTTAGTACGTGAATCGTGAACAACACTTAAGTCCACCATGCAGGATCAAGGTTCAGTGGAAATGATGCTGTAAATTGCTGAGTACGTGCAGCACCACACGACTCACGAAACGCTTCGGTACAACCTTTAGGTAAGTTGAAATCATTTCAGTTGCACTTTCAGCATGCGGAGTATGTGATTATTGTCTAGGACGTCGCCTCGCGCGCCCGGGATCTGATCACGAGTGCAGGGGTGATCCATTGAACCGTGAGCGAAGCTAATGTCACCTTGACTTGCTCTGTAGTGACCCGATAGAGTTGTGGTGATTTAGGTGCGGGGGGGGGGGGGTTATGGTATTCACAAGGGGGAGTGAAGATATACTCCTGTAAAGGATATTCGAAGTAGTCATTTTACCGCTAAAACATGCGTCTAAACTTACACTCCTCACGTCTAAACCGATAATAGGATTTCTCTCTAATTTTAGGTCCTATTTGAAAACTGTCAAATTGATGACTTTCATTACAAAAACACAAGATATTTATTTTGAAAGAGTATACAAAAAATGATAAAATATGTAAATTTGTATGAAGTTTCAATGTGTACAATTTGATATATTTTATCATTTTTTATACTCTTTCAAGATTAATATCTTGTGTTTTCGTAATGAAAGTCATACGCTTGAGACTTTTATATTAGGACATAAATTAGAGAGATATCCTGTATTATCGGTTTAGACGTGAGGAGTATGAGTAGACGCATGTTTAGCGGTAAAATAAAATGACTACTTCCGAACGCTGAACGCGGCCGTAAGGCACGAAAGGATATACCCTACACGTCATAGTATGTACAGACTCCAAAACTCTAGACTGTGTTTCCGTCCAGTGTTTAGATGACAGGTCTGCTTCCGTATCCAGTGGCGTGACCAGGAGACGTTTAGTTTGCAACTCAACTAAATCTGTCAGATAACCAACATTCAAAGCTAGTGATTTATGGTTGTCACGACGAAAACAAGCGGACGGTCCTTAGTAAATTAGTTTTCTATTTTAATATATTATTAAATTTAATATTAAATCTAAATCGTCCATAAGTCCGACTTTCTATTGGTCTGAATAATTTATAATATACCCTTTTCCGTAATTTTGTGCCTTGCCAATTTATTTAACGTAGAAATCTGTGTGCATATCATTATATTACGAAGTACTCAAAGTAATGGAAACAATGTGAAATTATTTACAAAACACATTTCACACATTTCACATTTTCACATTTCTTGGTTGTATTTACAATAAAAGTAGAAACTTCTATATTTTTAAATATTACGTTCCAAATCTGAGAAAATTACTTGTGGAAACATACCAGGAAACATAACTTTCCGATCAGTTTCATTGTACCTATAGCTTTCAATAACGCCATGCCCCATTTTACAAACACTTTGTCTGTGTATATACATTATCTGTCTGAGACCTTCTTAGAGTAATAGGTTGTCCATTAGTTGCAAAACAAGAACATTGCTTCACGGGGTTGCTTAGGCGACCTACTTTGCAACAGTCAGCACGCTATATGCTTGTTACCCGGTGTCTCAAATTGCAACACGAGAAGAATTATGTGACTGACGTTTAATAATATTATTTATAAAGGCATTGTGTTCCTCAAGGGACATGAAATCTATAATAGCTGAACATTACCTTACTCAACAAAATACTTATCACGACATCAAATGACATTTTAGGGTCAACAATTTACGTAGTTTTGTTATTTCTTTCATAGTCGCCACTTCCTGGAAGCGAATTACTGTTGCAGTTGCAGGGGACTTTATTTTGTTTTCTTGAGACCATTGACCACCAACCATCAAAGGACAAACATGCACATGAAGAAAAAGATGTTTGTATTATGCCTTGCTGACGTACTAGACTGCAATTTCAAGAAATAATTTAAGTCAATGTCTTAAAAATAATTATTAAGAACATTTATGTTATGCTATTTGTACATTACAAATGCCAGAATCAACAAGGCCGATTCAGAACCACTTTGAATTTTATTGAGTGCATGCTTCGTTGATAGGACGGCTCCAAAGTCACCGTTTACTTATTCCTAAGCCAAGAAGTGATGGAATTGAATCCATATTAGAAGTCAAAAAACTTCTGAATCAGGATTTGTGACCTAAACGTCCACGTCTCCCTTTGAAGGGTAGCTCTGCCTATCGTAATATGCGTCATATATAATATAAACCCAGCTGTTGATAAGTTACAAAATCGAAGCGTTATCAGCACTACTCGGTTTTGATAACGTAGTTCGGTCAGCTGGCCAACGTCAGCTGAATGTATTGATATTGCCCTCGACATCTGTGATCTTGGCTTATTATAAGGTCTATTGATAAAGGTCATCTCTGACCTCCAGGGTTTCGTGACTGGCGCAGTAGATAATGAGCGAGTCCGACCAATGCTCGGCCGGTCGACGCCCGACGTGCGACGTGCGACGTGCGACGTGTGACCTGTACCTCGACGTACTCAACAGTGCACGAGTTATATGATTACTTTATTACTCTCGAGATGGAACGATAACTATGGATGACAACGGTATTTGTACCGTGCTGAGCTCGCAGTGGTATATTTCACCAATACGGTACGATACGGTACAATACGGTAGGATGAGAATTTCAAATGTAAATCACATGGTTCTTAAATTTTGTCTCAAATTCTCACAGCAAATGTCCCGAATGGAGGGTTCAGTGTATTTTACCTTCGCCAGCTGACCACGGCGAAGAGAACACGGAGCGGAGGGGAGAGGGAGGGGGGGGGGGGGGGGGATATCAAAAAACGCCAATATTGAATCGCGAAATTTTCAGGGTTAGCCCGAGGGTTAGCCTAGAATGTGTCAGTGGTATAAATACATAAAAAACGAAGATCTTTTGTTTTATTTTAATTAACTTCAATACTATAGTATCATGTTGGCAAAGTCTTGTCAGTTGTGTACGTACTCTATAGGCCTACACTATGCCACTACCATGGCCCTTCTGTCTGGTAGCATTAATATGAACAGAACCCTACAGAACCCTAACTACAGAACCCATGAGTAGTGAGTCACACAAAAGCCAATGAATGATTCCTCCTTCTCTTTGACGGAAGAATAAATTGTTTCATTTTTGCGGTCAATTTCAAATGATAGATTTGGTGCGTTTTTCAGAGTGTATGTTGCATGTTAGATAAGGAAATACCTGGAAAATTCTCTTTGTTGGAAAACGTTTATGCAAGAATAATTGCAGTCTACAAGTGCAATATTATGAATATGGTATGTATGCAATAATAGCTTTAAAAAATAACTAGATAAAATGTGACAAGGAAAAATTGTGGAAGTGTTATTGTTTAACATATAAATGGTTCTTGCTGCGTACTTTGTCAATCACAAAGAACAAAGAAGCATGTTAATGTATTCAATGCATTTCAATCTTTAATTAATACTCCTTCATGTTATACTGCGTATTAATTAATTCCTATTACTGATTCTTTGTTTAAATAAGCGTTATGAATAAAAACAAAGGTGTAAAGAAACAGAGATAGCGCATACAGTACAGTTATCAAATCGATTCGTCCATGAAGTGAACATTGGGTCTGCTCGACCAATTATCCGTAAAAAACATGCTTATGCATGAACATTGTACTTATCAAACAAACCATTTGTTGTAGCAGAGCCAGAGTTCACTTCTTCATCCAAAGCTATTGTTTACATACATCATACTTGTATTTTTGTTTGGCTCTTGGTTCATTTAGATGACTGTTTGATTAATGTTCGTTCTTGATGGATTTTTTTTTTTTTTTACGTAGGTTACATTGAAGAAAACCATATACATTAAATATAATTATTATTAATTTCACAATGCAACGTATAATATTCCAAACACAGAGTTTCGAGAACCTAACCTTTTTGTTAGTGAGAAGGGGCGGAGGGGGGGGAGAGTGCAATGGGGACGTTTCAAATTATTAAATTTTTTTGGGAATATATAGTTTAAAATCTAAATAGCTTTGAACTTTTACGTACGTTTTCGTTGGGTAGAACAATAAAAAAACATTTTATTTTGAGAGAAGAAAAAAGCTGTAGCGCAGATAATACAAAAAACGAAAAAAAAGTTAGTTCAATAGATGAAAACAATAAGGTCTAAAGAGTTTATTATTTTATATAATTATATCAATGGTTATAATATATATTCTAGACCTGACTGAATTCTCTGTGAAAAAGTAGCAGCAGAGAAAATGCTGGCTACAGGATACCCGGTGTCAAATGAAGTTAGTGATAAATACGATTATCTTTCACGGCCCTGACTATTATGGATATTTTAAAATACTAAACCGGAGTTTATGCATGGTACACAACTCACAACTCACTTACCACATCCACCCTCGACATTTTTTCATCCCGCCGGGAGTTCATGACTAACGCCAAACCTCTTGTGTGACTTGTAGCCATGTAGTTTTTTTTTTTTTTTTTTTTTTTTTTTTCCTCTCTTATGTTTTTTGTCATGTTAAAACATTCTTCTGTTTTTACTATTATAATTATTCATTACCCCATGTTTCGTACACATGTTATCACGTATTGTTAGTTAATATGTTAGTTTAGTTAATTAAGTTAGTTTTAGGTAGCTTAGTAATATTATTACGTTTACACGCACAATGTAAAATGGCCTATGGCTGTATTTGTGTCCTATCAAATAAATAAATAAAAATAAATAAAATAAATAGACCGTTAGACGTTACTTAGTAACTGACTTAGCATGCAGTCAACAGTTGTTTGCAAACTCGTATTGTTTGCAATTGGCTAAATGCCCAATGTGGAGCCCTCACTTTTGGTACTGTCTCCATGATATCTTTCTATTGCAGAAGCTAACTAACAGGGTCATTTACCCGACGTGTGTTGCCCATTGAGTGACATGCATGCAATAAACAGTCCCCTTCAGCCGGATGCAAATGAGAAGTGCACTTCGTAAATCTGATAAGGTAGTCATTGCAAATTAAACATTTTAACATAAGTTGCTAGATTAAACTGCCATGCACTGGGGCAATTAATTTCTTTTTGTTTAATTTTACTCTGAAATATAAAACTTTGCAATGTAAATTAACGTTATAGGCTTTTTATGCACGCTATTTATTCATCGTAGATGAAATAATTGTCCTAGTGCAGTATTTTTATCTGATAAAGCCATTAGGAAGTTGCAAAATAATGAAATATATAGATTTTAATCTTTTGAGTTGCACAATCTGAAAAGAACTTCATTGTGTAAGTCTGTCTGCTGGAGCTAATGGCACGTTGGGTTCCGAATCATGCGTCCGAACGCGCAACGCGGTGGAGGCAACGCATGATATAGGCCTAACGTTGGGTTTGATTGGCAGAAACCCATGAGAGAAATGCGTACTTATCTTTATATCTTTTCTCTGATATCTAAAGGTTTATTCTCGTAAAACCACGAAAGCCCCCTCCCACTAGCGGAGAGGTTGAGGAGTAAAAATAAAAATAATAATAATAATCATTATTATTATTTTTATTATTTTTATATATTTATTATTATTATTATTATTATTATTATTATTATTATTATTATTATTATTATTATTATTATTATTATTTGTTATTTATTTTATATTATTATTATATTCTATAATATATGATATAATATATAATAAAAATATATTTATATCGCAAAAGTACCACACTCATACAGTCATTATATAATATGTTGTCATCACACTTGTTTTGGCTACACTCAGTTCTTCAGTATGTTCGCTTTGAAGTGCTCGCTCGCAGTATTTCAATACAACCAAAACGAAGTGAGAAGAAAAATGGTAAATGCAAAGCTGGAGGAAACGACAAAAAAACACACTCGGGTCGGGGACGTAGGACCTACGTACCTTCTATTCTGATGCGAGAGATGCCAAACATATATTATTTACGTCCCATGTTTTCTGATGAAAAGAGATGGATTTTTTGTTGCTGGCAAGCGAGAAAAAAAAACTCGTCTTCCTCAGCTGTAGAGATTGAAACATATCCCGCTTGTCGACAGGTTCAACACACAGATAAACTAATTATTTTATAATCTAATTTCTCTTATTGTTGTGTTGAATAAGGATATGGCCATTGGGCAACATAACTCAGTAAAAATAGCAGACAGATGTGGACAAAGACTGCCATACACAACGGGCGCCTGTGAAATGTGAACACTGCACAATACACAACAAGGGCTTCGACAGATGAAATACAAACAATCAAAGAGAGCTTTTTCGAGACATTATTTGACACGTGACATTCCGGTTAATTTTGTGGTATCGCAAAACTGGAGTATCATACGCGTTGGAATACTGCAAGTTATGGCTCTACCACAACTGACGGCATCGTGATTGTAATCGTAATCCCGAGATCGTGAAATTCTGTTCACAACAAAATCGTAACGTCGTAATGGATTGTAATGCGTAATTGCGATCCCGATTACAATTGGGATGCCGGCAATTGTGGTCGGGCCACACTAGTAAGTGGCCCGCATCTCTATTTCACAAGACAGACGTAATAAGTCAATGGTACGGGCGGCGATCAAATGTCAAGGTTAATGTCAACGCAAAAACATTGCTAATTTACTCGTTTTCAATGCCAAATAATTACTTTCTACACTTGTCATCCGTGCTTACGAGTTCTCCATGCGTCAAGGCCTGACCAGCTGACTGACTGTTACATATATATATACATTCGCTGAGGTGTTGCTAAGTTAGGATTTGAAATTGAGATACACTAATCAGTCATTATTGCACTAGGCTAGTTTAAAAACAGGTTTGTTGCTCGGCTATTATCAAGTTAACCAACTAACTATGTACAACTACAAGACGTGGGCTCAAATCCCACGTAGACGACATTAACCTTGTAAATGATTGATTTCTTCCTGCAGATCGTCGTACGCAAAAAAATAAGTAAATAATATTAAGGTTATTCAATGTGTATGCCCATTCCATGTCGTTTCCGTGTACATTATAGGTTCGCTGAAAACAAACCACAGTTAATATTGTCTTCTGTCCAGTCTATCTATATTTTTAAATGGAAATTGTGGAAAGATACACAAAGCAGATATTATCAGCAACTACAGAGAATTTTGAATATTTGTTTTCGTTATCTGTATAGCCTCTGATAACATCTGTCTTTTTTATATCTTCTTGCCAGAATTTCGAATTTAAAAGTTGTTTGAAATATGTACTATCCTTTGCCGCAAACCCTCACCTTATATTGTTTATTGTTTATTGTTGTATATGTAATATAAGACCGTCTGTTGCTTATAAGCCCATGCTTCACCTGAGAGTGACCCGTGCAAAATGGGAAATAACGTGCGTGGTAACTGGAAATGGGCTGCCCTGCATACGTGTTGTATTTTGTGTCATTAATAAGCAATCAGTCGTAAAATCATAAATTGGCCGTCTGTAGTTCACAATCGATAACTATAGCCGAGACTCTGAACAGAACGTGCATATTATCACCATGACTGCACTCGTAAAAAAATATACAAGGTCTCGAATCGAAAATAATATGTTTGTCATTTTCTACAGCCACTATTTTCTGTTTATAGAAACATGCAGGTATGCGGGTATTGAAAGATGACTCCAATATCCGTGTACTCTATATACGGATAGTTGTAGACATGCTTGGATCGGTTACCTCATTGGGGGGATCACTCATGATGAGCCACACTGAGACAAAAGCATTGAGCACCGGATAGACAGAAATAATCAATTGACTTTCCCGTTTCAATTATTTATGACACTTGGAATCTTCTCTCCTTCCATCTGATCGTCGCGATTGCAATACTGATTCAAAAAATATATAATTCTGATAATATTAATAAATAATGTGTATGACGTATTCTTTATCCATTCTGAAACTATTTTTTAAAACGGCGACCTTGCCATTTATGCCCTTCGTTTCTATGATGGCTCCAAAGTTGCTGTGGAGATAGGTAAGGAAGAAGGAGGAATTAAAGGGTACATATTATATTTAAATCAATTTCCGAAGTTAAAATCCTTAGCCCTAAATGGTAATTGAACTTTGGATTCCTGCATGGAAAAAATTCTTAAAACCCCACGACTGACCAACTAGACACACATAAAGACTAAGGACATTCAATTGATAAAATTTTGTATGTATAGAAAATAATAGCAATTGTAATAAATATTTGCACCAACTGGGGATCGAACCCAGATTCTCCGGCTCTACGAACCGGAGGATCTAGGTTTGATCCTTAGTCGGGGCAAACTTGTATTACAATTGGTATTTCTTTATACACTTTTCATAAAGTAGGATTTTGTTTAAAAAAATAGTATTATCATAATGTGTACTTAAAACTTGTCGTAGGCTTTCGCGACCGGAGTCATTATTAAAACTTGTGGCTGTCGGGTTTCGGGTTGGGTGTCGGGTTTTTATCGATGGCCGCGGCGAAACCCGACAGCCAAGTTTTAATATGTATACTTGTCCCAAGACTACCTTACACATGCTTTCGTCACAGGCGAGGCACTCGAAGCCAATTAGGGAACCGCCCGAGACAAGCCCACGCAAATAGCGATCGCTGATTGGCTACGAGTGCCTCGCCTGTGACGAAAGCGTCCGTAGGTAATCTTGGGACAACTAAGGTTTATGCATACAGAACCAATTTTATACGGTCAATTCTCTCTCATTACGGTCATGTTGCTTTACGACACATTTTCTAATAGTTTATACTTTATAGTGTGAAAACGTGAGGAGGCGCAAAGAAGTGATTTAATATTCTCGTCCTTCAAACAGAACATTTGCATTTTACAACCTCTAGTTTTTAGCGTAGAATTGAAAAATAAATTGTGTTTAATAGTTACATGCTCACATACATAGGCCTACAGTCATACACAGTTCCTTTATTACCTTTTGCCTGATACTTATCCTTCGTTAGTTATGAACAGGTAGAATTGAAATATATCTTGTAACTAAACCCCTCACCCCACCCCCAAAAAACATCATGAAAACAAAATGTAGAAAGTAGATCCCTTAGCAAAATGTCATGATTTTCATTTGTGTGAATGTTTTGAGTAATAAATATATATTTATATTATCTTGTTATACATTGAACTTATAGTTTGATAAGTTTCTGACACACTCGACATATGTATAAAAAAAAACATTTGAGTTACAATCAATTTAATTTTTATTTAAAAAAAGTTCAACTTTAATGACTTTTGGCTGCTTGCTCATCCTTTTTCCTGAGCTTATTTCACAGTCACAGTTATAAAACGCATAACCTATACTTCTCCATCATTATCCATACATTTATACCACTCAAAATCAGGAGATATTATTTTTTATGTGTGAATGCGAATATAGACCAAATACATAGGTACGATTTGTAGTATGAAACTCAGACATCTTTGGTACGATGAAAAGAGCGTAAAAAATAATTATGTTTTGTTTGTGGCCAATGGACTCGGCTATCCCTTCTGAGTCCGACCCCTTTCTGGCATTGTCCTAGCTATAGCATCTCAACGTTGACCACAGAGAGCAGTTTGAGTGCCTTACAAATCGTCCGCCCACCATTGAAAACTATAATAAAAACTATCAAAAGGACCGACAAGAAAACTTCAATCTTTGCGATGAACGCGATCCATAGATTGCTCGTGGCGCCAAGGTCACTCGGCAAACCACATTCTATCCATCTCTACTCTGTTATCTGTCGGGCTGGAGGCTCTGGGGCTGGGCATCTTCTCATGTCCGTGCATGTCACAACACGTAGATAGAACTCTGTGCATGGTTACAAATAATCCGCAGTGGCGATTTTAGTCCTAGGCGCAATAGGCCCCTCGCTCTAGGGGGCCCCCAAATAAATGAAATAACCCAAGAAAACTGTAAGGGAAACGAAAAATTCTGATAACATGATTGATTACAGTTGTTAGTTTAAAACACTCGTTTTCAACACTATATAAAGAGTTAAGAGCTATTTAAGAAACTCTTTAGGGCAAGAGCGACTTGAGAATCTTGTAAAACGGTGCTGTCTGAGCAATGAGTGTCAGAGACTCAACTGTAGACCTTGTAACTTTAATAATCAAATTTTGCAGCTTGGCCAATGCAATGTGTGTGTAGGAAGAAGTGATTGTGAGGTAACGCAGTCAAAATATGTTTGTAAAATTGAATTTGAATAGCAGGGGCCCCAAACAATCTGAACGCGCCTCTGATAATCCGGTATCATTCTACTGTTTTCAGTGAAATACACACACTTCAACTTCACTTTTCAGTTGTACGATTCATTTTTGAATTATTTTTTTTTACTCTAAACCAAACCACACAAAGATAAAAGTGACTCATCACTCATGTCTCATACTTCATAAGCAGATGCCTTTGCCAATCAAGCCAACGTGAAAAATGTACATTGCAATTATTTTTTTTGTATTTCATTTCTTTGAACGGCACAGTTGAAACGGTTGATCCTTGTTAATTCCGATGGGTTTCAGAAGCAAAATGCTGCATGGACCGTTCGCTGTTTTAACGCCATTCTTTTTTGTGGGAAACGTTTCTGGAATCTCACGTGCCCTTTGATGTAAATGAAACCCGGTTTTTAATTGTTTTTTTTTTTTATTATTATTTATTTAACATGCTATTCAATTGGGTGTTTTGAAAGCCGCTTCTTTCACCTAGAGTGTAAAGGACATCTTCTCTGCTACGATTATTGTTTACTTAGGAAACCTTTGAACTGTTTCATTCCAATGGTCGAATTGGACATTTTTCTTTGTGTGTGTGTGTGTGGGGGGGGGGGGGGGGGGTTGGGGGGGGTTCTGAAGACGATCAATTTCTGAAAGGTACATTTTCATATTTATGTGATTTAGAAGAAACGCAAACAAAATCTAAGATTATTGGGCCGAAGATTTACATGATCTCTACTTTATCTACTTGTTCTATACTGTACAGGCATCGCGGCAACTCGCGCTTTTCGAATGGGTCTATATTGCATTTTATCCTCTCCCAGGAGATGATCACAAACGTATTTCTTTATTCGACGGTTTAAGATAACCAATGCCTGGAATCGAAGCTGCGATCACTCGGCTGAGTGCATGGGTCGTGCTTGTGGGGTGTCTGTGTAATACGGAGGTCGACCCATCCGAAGCCCTCGGCAGTTTCACCGGCCGGCGAGCTGAGCATGATCGGCCGCTCTAGTCTCAAGGTGATCGGGTACCCCAAGATATATGTTCATCTTCAGACCGAGACAGTGAAATCCTTCAATTACCGGTATCACTCTCTCGCACACTCGCACGTGCTAAGCCAAGACCGAGAGGTTGATGATCGTCAATATACCTCAGATTAACTCGTAGTCGTGTAGCCTACCTATTTCAGTAATTTATATTATAGTAATATAATTAATTGTTTTCTTGGCAGACGTGGACGTATAATCAGTTTTAAAAAATCATTTTGTTTTCGAATACGTGTTATAGGGTGCACACCAGTTTTACCTGATGTGCCTCCCTGTGTTCAAGTGGGGTATAGGGTGCTTGGAAATAGGTAAGGAACGTCCGAGGGCTGGTAGCAGGACTCAACCCCAGCATTCGTCTTGACGATCGACGAAAATCTCTGGAAAAACCTTCAGTCAGGATGCCGGTGATCGGAATCGAACCGGCGACCTTCCGATTTAAAGTCTCGCGTCAATTTTCTTTGAGCTACCTCAGTCGGTTGTAGTCAGTATGTCTGATGTGACCAAGGTTAACGCGCTTGGTGTGATGTCGAATAAGTTCGAATATAGGCCCATCACATGAAGGTAGTGTATTTTATTTTATGGGTTTCATATTATATTAATTATTGTGTCCTTGTTAGTACTGAGAACCGGCGTTTAGTTAGATTCTCTGACTGAATATATTATATTATGTATACCTTACCAAACAATGGAGCCCCAAAAAACATGAACAAAAACAGAGACTTCCAAGTAATACACACTTACGTGAACATTGAACAATAATGTACAAGTAAATAATGAACACCACAGCAGCTGTCACAACTCCCAAGGCTTGGAGGAAACACTCAGCATACGTGTGTATGCTGTGTGATTAGCATAACTTTCAATATCAATGTCAAGGATCACTAATTAATCTATCACTGTAATTAGAGTCTTTAGTATTTATAGCTGAAGGTGCGCGGTTTCAATTGTGTTACACTCTGAAAAAGTAAGAGCTATCAGGGTTTTCCCAGTTATCCAACCTCACAAGTCATAATCATTGAGGTCACAGAGAGGATATACACTATGTAATTGTTAAATGGAGTAAAAAGTCAACGGATGACTTTTATGTGAAACGTATAATCGTGTGCATGTGCGTGTTTTAGCCCAACGAAGAGTATACGCACTCTGCACTTACGTAGTACGTAAAGGCACCTCGGGACGATCGTGCATTGGGGCAGTGGTAATTACAGGGACAACAGGGCAGAAAACACGAATTTGCGTATCATCAATCACATCTTCCAACAACAAGGCAGCATTATTTTGGTTTCCAAGAAGCCTTGTTTCAGTCGGTTGCCAAAGTCTTATT
Source organism: Isoperla grammatica (assembly GCA_945910005.1). Taxonomy (NCBI): domain Eukaryota; kingdom Metazoa; phylum Arthropoda; class Insecta; order Plecoptera; family Perlodidae; genus Isoperla; species Isoperla grammatica. Next base: position 39,620,245 of record OX246738.1, on the reverse strand, counting down.
ATTTAATGATTTGTTCACCGTGACTGGCCACCTCGTCAGTATATGGGCCGAGTTGACTAACTTGGGCGGGCAACACGTGAGAACCTGTCTACGTCAGAGCCAGTCTCATATTATTTCATGTGCAGAGGCTAGTTGAGACGGTATGAATAATATCTTTATTTTTAGTAGAAATCATAGCTGCAGTGGATTAGACGTTGTTCTAGTTTATATTGGTAATTATGGTATACGCAAAGAGGCATGAATGAGAATGAGAAGGAACAAGTGGAAAAAGTGAGCTAGTTTATGATTAATGAGAAATACTATGATTAAAGATGTGCACAAGATCCCTCTTTGCGGGCAGCGGGCACCGGTCACAAAGAGGAGTTGCTATTGCACTACACTACAATATGGTTGCTAAGGTGTACAGGTTCGAATCATAGTCTCTACTCGTCACAGGAGATCGTCGTCCAAATATGAGCCGCAAAGTATAAATATCACAACAAAAAATATTCTAAGCAATAGTCGAATCACGATTAGATAACACCACACTTATACACCGCGGTTCGATGATTTATGCAAATGTGAATGTGATTAACACTTTTTTACTGTCCGCGTGTTGATGAATGAGAGCCAGCCGTAACGTGTTTTTATCCCATCCCATCCCACCCCACCCCATCCCGCCCCTCTTCTTCGTGTGGGGAAAAAATGAGCCAAGTTGAAACTTTTTGTGAGCCGAGTCGGCTGCTCAGATCAGAAGATTGAGGGTGAGTTCGGCCATGCTCTTTCCACAATATCCATAATTCGAAACCGAGTGATAGAAATACTACCTAGAGATTGAAGCAAGTCATCTTTATATAAATTTATACTGTGTGTTGGGTTATGCTGAGTGGTTCGAGAATGGAAAATTTTTTCCCCTTCCAATATTGACACCAAAATTGACCACATTGTGCACATAAGAATATATAGCTGAATGTTAGTCTATAGCTGAATGTTGACTGAATATAGCTGAATGTTAGTCTATAGCTGAATGTTGGCTGAATATAGCTGACTGTTGTCTATAGCAACATGTTCTTCAGCTTAATTTTTAAATGCCACCCTCACTGACTTTTAAATTTATCAGCGTTGTAGAGCTGTCATTTCATATAGTCGGCCTCTTTTTCACAATCCACGATGGTAATAAACGCATTCAGTCCATGTTCCACCAATCACAATCGAGTGTAGAAGTATGTGGCCATTTCACCGAACAAAGGAATGAACTATTAAAATATGATTAGAAATGTCAATCACTGATAATCTTCGCAGACTATTTCCAGGCACCAATAAATTGCTGTCCAAAACTTGCAACCCCTGCCGAGCGGCTTTTGGTACAGAGACGGATAATCTTTTCTGCAAGTGTGAACAAAGTATTTTGTCCCTTTGAAGAATGAGAAATTCGTATATTGTCAACACAAAGCCGTCCGTGGGACGTGTTTGCCTGGGCCCTATGGAACTATGAATATAGGTCCGAGTCCCGTTATATTCGTTATTGTCCTTCAACCTCTTTAAAATATCCACCACCTTCGGGCAACCTCCAGTACTTCCGCTGCTTCGCTTGATATCTAACCAAAACTAATACATTCTTGATAAATAAACACACTTCCCAAAGTTGAATCAAGCCATATAGTTCAACTCGTCAGCTCAATAAGCGGTGACCTTTAACAAATCCGGTCAATGGCAGCAATGCTACCTACCTATTAAAACAGTGGCTAGCATTGTGTGTTGAGAAGTGTGTATACCGAGCTTTAGTGCTGGGTGGTGCCTGATGATAGGATAGAAGGCAAAGGGAAAATTAAATTATCTGATGAGCTATTTCTTCACCCGATTGACTGCCAATCAGGGCTGTACAGGATCGTCTCGGAACTAAACAAATTCCCAGTATTCTGCTTCCCACGGACAATCATTGGTCACCCTTCAACTCTTCAATTAGCTCAATCTTTGCCTTGTTTTTGAATACAAAAAAAAAAATTATAAAGAATAGCATTTTAAATGTACATATAGTGTAGACATGAACATGTACAGACAGGTTTATTCAATACCCATAGAATATTTTGTTCTTGTGAATAATGCAAACATTGAATAGATATGAAGTTTGAATCAAATCCCCCTCTGTGTTTATTAATTTTATTGATTTTATTTATATTTATTTATGTCTATTGTATTCAGTTATAAAACTGATTTAAAAACAACATTCACATTCACATTTTAAATTCAAGCATAACGTCCCACTGGGTCCCTATGTACGTACGTGTAGGTCTACAAATCGAACAATTTAGTCATCCTCTCTTCATCCCTTCATTTCCCCTTATCTTCGACATTTATGTAAATTGGATAAATTGGATCTGAGCAAAGCCCCACACCGAGCTGGGGCAATAACCGTCTTGTCTCTCCCTTGCGGGGGCGAGCATCGTTGTTTATAGGAGTCTCGAGTTGTTTTCTTTCCTATCCGCGTCCTCGTAGCCCCTACATCTCAATGGACCGTGTTCAAAGCGTAACGGGTTGAGCCAAATGAGATTCGTACGCTCAACTCAACTTTTCATATCAATGAGAGTTCAGAATTATTTATCGATGTTGGAAATTTCAATATTGTCAATTTCGGGAATACTCTTTAATCGTCACAGACAATGTTGTCACGGACGGTCTACTTCATTTCAATTTGTATACACTTTGTATTTATATAGTTTCTAATTTTGTATAGTTTGTGGTAATAATAAAAATAAATGCACATTGAAAAGTTACCTAACAGAAGGAATAAGGATCTTTGTAGAATAGAAGGAAAAGCATGAAAGCGCCCAGCACCTGAATCTCTTCTTGGTTTAAAATCTATGCAAACCGCAAATAGCTTAGGCCACAGGGAAAATATCAGTTTAGTAGCTTGAAAGCAACAGCGCTAAATACAATAAAATGCAATGTAATACAGATATAAATATACAAAATACAATTGTCTTGTTATTTATTAAGCTATACATGTAACCAGTATAAACACGGTACAAATACTGGATTTACGGGTTTGTTTATGTAGCCGTGCAGTAATTCTCACTGAATGATGTTATCTTAACAATAAACTCTTAGTCAAATAGTCCGCACACTAACAACAGTCCTAATTTTATTGACTTAGGTGGCTGAAGGAAGTGCACAACAATATCAAACAATAAAATACATTTTAATTCGAGTATATTTCATTTTCCTTATAATAAGTAATGCGAGGATCAGTTGTACCGTTTCGCCTCGCATCTCGCGATTCAGTCCAATCATAACGAGTTCTCAGTAGCATTGAAACGTGTAATCACGTATTTTATAAATAATAAGTGCCTTCATGTCTGTTTTGTAGTAAACATTTCGTTCTATCCTATCGGGCTTTTCGTTTTCACGCTCGTCTCCAGGCGGTGACTTCAAGTTTACGATCTTCGTGGAATTAAGATTTACGGGTATATATTTAGACGTCGCATTTCCTTCAAGGAATAGAACAGCCACAGACTTTAAGCCTGTGCTATCTATTCTATGCTAGCGTATAATTACCCAAGCAGACACCACTACCTTCAACCTTGTAAGACTTACATGGGAATTTGTTGTAAAGCTCTAAATGTAAATCCGATAATGAATACAAAATTCTACGGTAATGGAGATTAAAATGTAAATAATCTTCATGGTTTTCGACACAATATGGCGATTTGTTATTTTGACAGAACCCAAGGACAAATTGGCATGTAAGAACCCACTTCCTCTATACCTAATTACTAAACAATAGCAAACCAACCCATTATCCGAATAACACCTGCCATGATAATTCCTAGGGTACTATCACGCATGACTCATTACCTGCGTTCAACAATGTCGCACCGTGGTACTACGCTACGCAGTACGCACGCCGGCAACAACAAACAACAGACAGTAAAGCATGAAATTAATTAGATCCTAGCTGGCCGCAATGGTCCACAAGTTTTATGCCAGGCCTGGTAATGCAAATGAACGTTACACGTGTCAACGGAAGTATGTCTACGAGGCCCATCTTTCTGCGTGGCTGGCCATGTGATACGTGACGCTGGCCACGTGATACGTGACGATCTATGTGGTGGCCATGTGATACGTGACGTTCTCTGTGGTCATCACGTAACGCTACGTGACGCTGGCCACGTGATACGTGACGATCTATGTGGCCATCACGTGATGCTACGTGATGCTGGCCACGGGATACGTGACTCTCTCATGTGGTGGCCATGTGATACGTGATGCTACGTGGCACTGGCCATGGGATACGTGACGCTCTCATGTGGTGGCCATGTGATACGTGACTGTGGCCGTACGTAGTACGCCTATATGGTCACTGTCACCACTCACCACAAAATGAGTAGCAGTGGGATGCTGATCTGTCCCAAAAAGTCGAAACATTTTGTTTAACTACATCAGACCATCCATGTGCGCCTTACTCCTATGAAATGAACAGGCTCTTCTATGAGAGGTAATTTTAAATAAAATATTAAAGAATGAAATATGGTTAGTTTAAGGTATCAGGTATTGGACTTTTTCTTTGAGCTTCATTGCTAGATTATACATCACCGAAAAAAGGGTCTAGAAAAAGATACAATAAATAACTACAAGGAGATAGGAGGATAAATTGCTGTACCCTTAGGACAAATTATTAAGTGTCCATATTCATACAGTTAACTAGTTATGATAATTCCGAGTTCGGTATTTGGGGAGCTAGAAAGGAATTTCTCTAAGATTTCTTTTAGAATTTAAACAACCCTCATTTAGTATTGAATGTAGTTTGTAGTGGTTCGGAACTTTGACTTTCCGAGGATGATGATAGTTATATTTGGGGTTTTCGTCCCATATTTTTGCGACGTTGGCTAATCGAAACGATAAGTGGGTGAAACATGAAGATGGAGATGAAAAAATGCCAAATGTCCGAATCAGATCGTCGTCGTCAAAAGAGAAGTCCAGCAAGGGAGGGCAAGGCCAAGATGGAAGGAGAAATCTACAGTGTGGGACAGTGGGGAGAACGGGACAGGGTCTGCTTTTATCGCCTCTTTCGACTGGCAGAGTCACCCTGGGTCTATTCTACCCCAGACCCAGACGGGCCATTGACTTTCCGAACTAGAGTGCATGTATATACATACACATTCACTAATGTAATATGAACGATTGCGATGGTTCACTTGTCATTTCCCCTTTGTTTGGTTGCACGCATGCAGACTGCAGCAAGGATTGCATGATTGTGCATTATTTGTCGGCTTTAAGTTGACACCGATTTCCCAGTAAACGTCCTTTTCCTGTATCCCCATGTCGGCGTGATTTCTCTGAAACTTTGCTATCATTTAAACGCAATTTACGGTCTCCTTTATTATTATCATAATACTACTCTTGTGAAGCTAGCATAATAGTTATCTGTAGAATTTGCATGTGCAGGCTATTTAGAATATCACTCCCAGCTCTTTCTAGTTTGCATGCATGCACCTTACTTATAATATACAATGATGACAAGTGAGCTATAGCATGACATGGGAGTATAGAACAGAAACTCAGCAGTAATACGTTGCTTTAGCCTATTATTATTATTCCCTCCGATTAAAAAACAATAAACAGTTCTTGAATACTATACAGGCAGTTAAGGTTTTGTTCTTTATAGAGGTCGGTCCCTTCTCGTGGTGACCGGTGCCCGAAAAGATGGCTCTCGTGCATTTCTTTGTAATATCTTTCTTAGTCTCACGTGGCCTTCATCATTCTTTCTCTTCCTAGTTTCTCAGTTCTTCATATTTGCGATCTATCTTTGCGATTCAAACGCCCACACCAACCTTGTGGATGCTGACTTCATAGATGAGTGAGCCTTGGTCACTTGGCCAACCAAATGTCAGTATTTGAAAATGTCAGCCGCTGATTGGCTCTGACTCAATCTTTGACGTAGGCCATTCACAAGGTCAACTACTTTAGTAAACAAGCGTCAGTAATCGGTGGAGCGTCACTTTGAATTACACGTATTTCGGGAAACTGAGCTGAAAACTGAAATAACTATTTCCTACTTGTTCACGGGGAACGCAGGGTAGTCTATCACCGTCCTCACTCTCTTGCCATATCAACTACCACAGCGGCAATTTTGGGTTCAATCGCGGCTGGTTTATTGCTCTCTTTGTATGGGGTTGTAAACTTCAATCACGTTGACGTTGACAGTTTCTCCGACCAGCAAGAAGGGTAGATGCATAGCTTCCAAAAACAAGTGACCTCCGATTATTTTATCTTCAGTATCTAAAATCTAAATTAACGTCAAGTAACACATTTGAGGATTGCTAAAAATATTTAAATACTAAAAATTTTTTTTTAAAAAATTGTTGATACAGTGGGGATGGTAAGGTATTTTTTTGCGCTTTCGCTGGAGGTCAGTATGGTTTGAAGCTGCATGTACTACAAGGGATGGTGAGTACTTTGCGAAAGAAAGACCTGATTGTCATTTATGGTCTCTAATAACACCAACAACTTAATTCTTTGGAGGTTTGTTTTTACAACTGCGTATGAAAAATACTTGTAGGCGGGTCCGCGTGCTCATGAGTTACCCCAGGATGCGAACAGCGGGTGTATTGTTTTATTTACTACATTTATATTTGGGGTGGAGCCCCGGCTACATATTGTGGCAGAACGCTTACAAATTGTCTTCCCATTCGGAGGAACTGTATGTTCCTTGGTAAAAACTATTTAAAACGTTGGCAATATAAGATAATTTTGTTTATTATTTTGTGTTTAAAGACGTACTTGACAGCTAAGGGCATATGACGTCTTTTGAATCAGTGGTTCCATTATACAACGCATGGTTGTCATAATGGACGGCAAGGGAGGGCAGGACCAAGTAGGAGGAGGAATTATTAGTGAGGGGGGAGGGACAGGGTCTCCTGTTGACTCTTACGACTGGCAGAGTCACCTTGGGCCTATTCTATACCCGGGCTCCGAGGGTCCATAAGACTACGGGGTTTATAGGGAGATTTTTTAGCCTGAAAGCCCCTCCTTACCCCACAGCGTCTACAATACGTTTCTACAGCCCCACCAAGTTTTCATGTTACATTTGAAATCAGCTAAACCGAAAGGAAATGCTACTTGAGACGAGAGGGCCTCCATGAAATACCTGTACGGTTTCTTAGTATAGTAAAGTTGTATTGTGTATTGTAGCTTTAGTGTTATTACTATGTCCAATAAACGCAATATGTACATAGTATCATAGACATAAGTTTCAATGTTGCTTCTCAATCTAAATCATGAAGAGCTCGTGGTATCGCAAGCAGTGGTGTGTGAGTAGTGGAAGAACGATTGCATTTTGTGTAAAAATGGAAGCGCAGCGAACCCTTGATATGGTTCACATTAATTTAGGCCTGGCATTGTAATCTCCTAATAGTGCTCACTCTAATAATTATCATCCAGATAGCACCATTTTGGCATATTATGACTTGGCGATAGCTATATCCACAAGATAATACTAAACTAAATTTTAGTAGGTAGATTTGTTATTTCCCGGTTGAAGTATCGGATATGCCAGTATGACCTCCGTTATTGGTTCCAAATTATTTTCGTATCGATAATTAGTTTTTGCCAATTCACGCTCTATGCACAATCCCAACGGGAAAAATTAGGATGGTTACCCTCTTAACCTTATCCTTACCCTTGGTTACCCTTCAACAACCATAGCACAGACCAAGATAACCCTTGCAAGAGCAGGTATACAATATATCGAGTGTAAATACGACCTAGGGTTCGGCGACACACATTCTTCAGATGGACCGGACAATTCGCACGAAATCAATGATTCCGAATTCTGAATCCAATAGTTACGCACAGATGTAAATGAGATATCATCTGATGCACGTGATGTCGAATTACAAATACCAATAAAATTAATATAAAAGTGTAAAATTTTCTAAAATGAATTCCAAATTCCAAACGGAATTAGGAAAAGGCCGATAAACAGGCACACTATTTGGACCATAGAAGAACTCGTTAGGACTCTCATCTTATGTTCTGCCTGCTCTACAAATAAGCAAACAAAGAAGCATACAAACAACCAACCAACCAACTAAACAAACAAACAAACAAACAAACAAGCAAGCAATCGAACAAACAAAAAATAAACACAATAAACAAAAAAATACAAACAATCAAACATATCGTAAGCACGTTCGATCCTAAACATCACGCGTATCTCGAGTGTACGCACAACCAACATGCGGATGCATGCTTGGCTGCCACCTGTCTTCGTGTTTCGTGCTGCCACCTGGCGCTTACAAATCGCAACTTTGTGGCGGCACAAGGGACCGTGAACAGCACGAGATGAAGCCTCACTTCTACACCGACCGCGGTCGCGAACACATCGCTCTGCTAGGCGCGTTGTACGACTCGTACCCCATGCGCGATCCACACTCCCTTAGTTGATGATGTATGCGGGTGGAAACGTTCCAACACGCATACATGACAAGGGGCTGGTTGCTCAAGTCAACTGAAAATTAAAACTACCCTGTAATGGGTTCAACTCATTGGGCTGGTGAAAAAATGTATCATGCACTCATTTTGTAGCAAGTATGTCGAAACATAAACTGTACGTCGAGGCTCGAGGTGACATCTCTTTGAATGATAAACTAAACATTCAACTTCTGTCCTGGTTCCACAACCTGATTGCTTGTGTTGGAGGTTAATCCACTGTAATTTATTTCTTGATGCTATTGCCATTATGATGTCCCCCCGCCCCCAGATAAAAAACAAACAAACATCCATGTTTAGTTCTTATAGGAAAATCAGTTATTTGTAGTATTGCTCTAGTAATAATTAACTAGTTATTATTTATATTATATCACACCGTTAACGAAATATGGTAAATCTATCGTAAATGTTTTCATTAGTTGGCACTAGAAAACTCAAGGATGTTATATTTGATGCGTTGTCACAGTTAAAAAATGTTAAAAGAAGGCATTTTCATTTTGTCATTAATTATTGAAGAGTGCGTTTTCGTTTTTGCTGTGACAAAATGAGCGTGTTAGTTTCCAGTTATATAAAAGTAAACTCGTCGAATTAAAACTCCTTATTATTCACATCGCAAGCCGTTACCAAAATAAGTAAATTTATTACCCATTAGTTTCTGTAAAAAAAAGTATAAAAAGTGTAAAAAGTAAATACATGCATGCTGGAACTTGTCAGTTACCATGCAGGTAGTTTCATCGCGTGCCGTTGCACAGCCACTTGTGACGCCTCGTACCCTCGCGTGATTGGTCGAGAGCGCGAGAGTGGGGATAAAGTGCGGGACGAGTATATTCAGAACCCCACCGTTCGACAAGTCAGTCACACTCCTGCAGCGTAGCGAGAAGCAACTCTCCCGGTTCATGTGCACAACGTCTACTCTTTCCATGGGACGTTCCCAACGACACTCAGTGGATTAGGACAGAGAGGGTAGTGGAATAGCAAATGAACAAATTGTAATTATTAACTACTCGTTATTAACCGGCACAGAAGTAATTGTTAAGTGTTTTCTTAAAAATAAAATCCTAATCGATTGTGTGTTAAGAATTTTTTTGGAAAATAAATAAATATTTTTTCTGTGAAAACGTCAATCATGGTGCCCCAGCAAAACGATGCTAGTCGCTCCACTAGCCCCACGTCTAGCGGAATACCAATGTTTGGATCCCAGCTTGTTAACAAGAACTCATCGACACCTTATACAGATGCAACACAGGTCAGTTTAAAATTATTTTATATTTTTATATAGTGACATAAGAAAATGGTTACGTGTTCGTGTGTGTTTTCGAATGTAGCGTGGTTGCCGCGCGTACGCGGATCAGCTGTTCGCGCGCCTAGCGATGACACATCCGAGCCAAGCCAGTGGCATTGACTTTCAGTTTCACTTTCAATGGTGTTCGAATGTACTTGCGTTAGGCTGCAACGCGCGGAGTTTCCCCCCGTATTTATTCGAACACGTGTTTTCCACGTTACCTCTCCCCGTAGTAATGGTAAAAATATGTTAAATAACGATCTGATGTTGAAATATTTGTGGTGTTCACATGTTATTTCCCTAATGGTGTGATGATCACTGGCACGAAGCGAGAATCGGATTTCCTAATAGAATTGTTTGGCTTTGCATACCAACGTTAAGGTACTCTGGGGAAATAACCCTGAAAATCCATTTGCAAATCGATCAGTGTCGTGTTATGTAGGACTAAACTGCCACCGGGGTGTCTTTCCGTTCCGGCTCTTGGACAACTTTTCAAAATGCAATTTTCTTAAGTTGCTCTCTCTAAAATGCCTTGTGTTATTGGACTGCTCACATTACCACTCTTGTTTGGCCTTCACAAGAAGTAAAAACCCTTCTCGGTTCGACAGCTGTTCTTGCAAGAACGTCCGTCATTTCGGGTTTGCGAAGGATGCTGTACGGCTAGTCTCTTGTAATATTACTTCTAAGTGGCTTTCAAGGCCATGTTTACCGAAAATATTAATCAGCCGTAAGAACTGTGTAAAAAACGAACGCACTAGGAAATTATTTACAACGTGAAGTGTAGCCTGGCCTTGTAAGTTATAAAAACTGCAGTGTCAGGATCAGTTCACACGCCAAGTAAATTATTAATTACCTGTAATAATAGTTGCAACAGGTGCCCTAATTTACTACCTTGACGTCTTTGCCAAGGAACATTTCACGAAGAGTGACTTTGAGATGGACTTGATTCATTACGGAACCTGTTCAATTAGGCCTAGTCAAAGTTAGTCAGCCTACTATTAACCCCAGCGGGTTGTCTTAAATAATAAAAATGATTTTGTTGTTGTTCCTTAGTGATACATGATTATTTTACGTTTCTCAAAAGTGCGACAGATTGTGGAAAACGTAATATTTTTAATGTTCATGTTTTGTAGCGTATTATTATTGTGGTTGACTATCGTAGGGGTTTCAGTTTTCACTTATCACTTCGTCGTGTACTCCTACGTTTTCTATTGAATTAGATTTTGAAGTTATTCCGCGGAGGTTGCGTTTGCGTGTCATTTGTCGTTTCAACATGTGTTATGCATTTTATTTTATTTTCTGTTATTAATTATCTTTTGTATGATTATTCTTTTTCTCGACTACCTAGTCCTACTAGGTTCATTAGTATAAAATATCAGATTTCAATGAAACCTGATACATGGGTCCGGGGTAGATCGGGTGTTGCGACCAACTAAATAGGAAACACGACCCGTAAAAATATTATTGGTGGCGGGCGTAAAATTACTTTGTAGTTTAGTTAAATAATGACGCAGTGATAAGTTACGTCGCGTTTCTCACTCTATAAGATCGTGTTACTAATGCGTAGTAGTCGCACTGTGTTAGAAGTGCGTGTACGCAATACGCATCGCTGTTTTATGAGCCTCGCGTTGTGTCAGTAGGCCATCGCCGCGAGGGACAGTGTCATCGTTTGATTTATTCTCTGCGTACAAAATATAAAATCGTACTAAAATATGCTATCTTAAAGGTACGATAATATGTATTCACTAATATATATTACAAAGAAAATATAAATATTACCATTTTTTTTTAAAGATATTTTTTTGTATTTATTTTATAAAAACTCTTGTAACATGTAGTGTTGCTTTTCATGTTTCTTCTATTCAGCATCTCGCAGAGAAATGTAGCCACATGTCTCATGAGCGTGATAATCAGCGTATAATAATCAATACTCATTCTCTAATCTATGCAGACACGTGTGCATTATGAATAAATTTAAACAATTAAACAATCACGTTTACGATGCCCATAACTCATTGCCCTAGGCCCGCCTGTGATGAATATCTGCAATGTGGGCCTACTCGGCATAAAAATAATACTTAGCTAGGTTCGTTTTTAACACGCATGCAAATTAGTACGTACGTAGTTGATAATATATGCGCGCAGCTTGCACGCGCTAGCGTAGCTCTTGCATTGCGTGAAGAATTATGCTAAAATTATGTCGTCCCACTATCGGAATCGGTGCTCCATAATTTAATAATTTGCTAATTAACTTGAGACCATCAGTCAGTCAGTGTCATTATTAAGTGCTTATGACATTTCCATTGGATTAAGGGTTGACATACCGCCTGTGGCTATTGACACGATTCTATTGACAATAAAACTCACCTCACCTCGCATTAGTACAATTAGATATTTGATGACGAAGCATACTAATATTTACCTGGGACTTGTGGGAATATTGTAAATGCTATCGCCACCAACTGAAGTAATTAATTGCTGTGGGTAACAAGTCCAAATCGATGTTACCAGTTCTGGGCTTATCTCGGTAAAAGTATAATAATTATAATTTGTGTTGAACGCATTTAATTTATGTCCAAATATTATACGTGACAAAATTCGATCACTTTTTACATAAGGTACGCACGCCTTTTCAGCCGCTGATTTGCCCCTCTTCCTTCTTTTTTCAGATAGGCGTAAAAAATTGAGGTAGGCCCCTAGGCCGCAGATGTGTTATCAATTATCATTCACGCGATTTAGGCTCATTTCCGAGTGGTTACAAAGTAATTGAACTCGCTTGCTACAAGAGATTAATCTCTAATCTTATCTAATAGCATAATATGCACTCGCTGCAATTACGGCCAAGTTAATAATTAATATGCACATCAATTTGCGCCTTGATTCAAACTGTGCCAATGACGTAGTTGGGCGATTGAGCGCATATTGTATTATTAATTGTTGTATTAATTTGGGAATACAGAAAATTTACATTTGTTTTTAAGCGAGCGAAGCGAGCGTTTCCACTTGACTCTTATGGCACTTCGTTCTGTTTTTTTTTTGTTTGTTTGTTTGTTTTTTTTTTTGTTTTTTTTTTTGTTTTTATGTCCGTCGATAGCGGTCGAACGGAAAGTCCGATCAACTTGAAATTTAGACCATCCACAAGCCTCGATGTGGATTGAAGGTGTATAGTTTTGAGGCAAAATCGTTCGAAAAGTTACAAAGTTACACCATAGTTACTGCAAAATATTTTTCTGAAACAAAATGGCGGAAAAATGTGAGATAGCCAGATTTTTCTAGAGATTTTTCCAGTTAAGAATATGTTAATGTAATGGCGATCTGATAAGTATTGGCAAAGTTACACGAAAGTTACTCGAAAATATTTTTCTAAAACGCAGTAACGGCAAAATGTGAGGTGGCTATCTTATAGTAAATTTTGGTCCGGTCACGAATTTACTAATGTAAACGCGATCCAATACGTATTAGAGGCAGAAATTACATTTCTATTGCTGTCAATAAGTGTTAGTAACGGTGGCGGACCGTGTTGAAAACATGACCACGAAAATTCTTAGCAACGCACATTGCACTGCATACAACAATGTCGGAAAGTATAATAGCCATGGAAATTAGAAACATTTTTGAAATGCGCATTCTTGAATTGTTGTTAATTGTTGTTCGTATTAGCATTGAAATCGTTTCGCCAGAAAGTTCGTAGATATTGACGCGCTCGCTTATCAACGCGTCAAACAGAGCGTTTTCCTAGTGTATATAAATGATACTTGTTCTAGGCCTATACATATTTAGATTGAGCATGTGGTTAACGTAGCGTAGATCACCTGAGCAACAGAGCGTAATGCATAACGCCCAGCGAGGGTGTGGGCGCAAGTCCTAATCGCCGATAAGATTGTCCAGGAAAATTCATCAGAATTAATTGGCTGTACAACACACTGACTATATCTAGATAGTTAAGCGAGCGAAGCGAGCGTTTCCACTTGACTCTTATGGCACTTCGTTCTGTTTTTTTGTTTGTTTTTTTTTTTTTTTTTTTTTATGTCCGTCGATAGCGGTCGAACGGAAAGTCCGATCAACTTGAAATTTGGACCATCCACAAGCCTCGATGTGGATTGAAGGTGTATAGTTTTGAGGCAAAATCGTTCGAAAAGTTACAAAGTTACACCATAGTTACTGCAAAATATTTTTCTGAAACAAAATGGCGGCAAAATGTGAGATAGCCAGATTTTTTTACAGATTTTTCCGGTCACGAATATGTTAATGTAATGGCGATCTGATAAATATTGGCAAAGTTACACAAAAGTTACTCGAAAATATATTTTTGAAACACAGTTACGGCAAAATCTGAGGTGGCTATGTTATAGTAAATTTTTGTTCGGTTACGAATATACTAATGTAAACGCGATCCGATACGTATAAGAGGAAGAAATTACATTTCTATTGCTGTCAATAACTGTTAGTAACGGTGGCGGACCGCGGCGAAAACATGACAGCGAAAATTCTTAGCAACGCACATTGCACTGCATCCAACAATGTCGGGAAGTATAATAGCTATGGAAATTAGAAACATTTTTGCAATGCGCATTCTTGAATTGTTGTTAATTGTTGTTTGTATAAGCATTGAAATCTTTTCGCCAGAAAGTTCGTAGATATTGACGCGCTCGCTTATCAACGCGTCAAACAGAGCGTTTTCCTAGTGATAATAATTGTCACATACTGTATATTGCCGCATAACTATGTATGTTCGTTGTATAATGTATTAACGGTAACACTAACAGATGTGTCACCCGTAATGAATGCGATGAAAACAATCGAAGCTGCGCACTTTGTAGATCATGTATTACCTAGGAATGTGTGCATCACTGTTTGTCGAGTGTGGTTGTGTTACTGCTCTGCTACTGGGTTTGTTCGGTTGTCGGAGTGATGTCATTTCAAAGGCTTTATCTGTGGGTTAATCTTGTATGTTCAAGTGTCGTAGCCGTATTGTCAGGTAAGGTGCCAACAAAGTGCAAGGAAACTAAAGCGTGACATTTTTTGGGACTAGTTTTTCCTTCTTTTATGCGGTTTAGTAAATTATGGTAGGCGAATAACGAATCCGATTTTTTTTGTGACTATAGAAACTTCCTCGTAGTTATTAGTGTTCGTGGAATAGTGTGATCTGCGGTATGGTGAACGCGAGTATGTTAGGAAAGCAGTGAAAACGATTCCCGTCTCCTGTGATCACGTCGGCGTTGCATAGGCCTGTAATTACTGGGAAGTAGGGACGGGGCCGCACCAGTTCTCTAAGAACTTATAAAGCGCGATTCTTTGATTTCGATTACACCGAATGTGCGGCGGGTGGACCTGCGGTGGCCGCGATGACATCATCCATCGTGAGTGAGTGACTGACTGACAGCGCCGCGCGGGTTTCACGTCCTCGTTCAAGGTTACTCGGTGTCATTTGCGATTTCCGCGGCTCTTAATTTGTACGCGAGCTAGTGTTTTCGTTCCTCTACTGGCAATGTGCCACCAAGTTCGTGGAACGGCTAGAAAACAAACCTCCACTGTCTACGGATGCTGTGTTAATCTTGGGAACTCGCAGTACAGTTACTTCCTTTGAAAGACATTGTAAATGCCTTCCTAACAGTGTACATTGGTGTTGTCTCTGTTTTTACCGCAGACGGTTAGTTTGTCTTGTCTCCGTGATGGGTATATTCGATATCGTCCTGTTCACACGGTTCTCTCAATTCCTTCCAGCCCTGGGTGGAATGAGACAACATTGCATTGCGTCTCCCCGCCGCGTCGTATATCGCACGCAGTGTTGACACATCCTCCCTTATGAAAGAATCCGAGATCGGTGTAAATTCACGGACCCCCCGAGTTGGCAAGGGCTTTCGTTCTCGCGTAGCCTGGCGCAGTGTTGACTGTTGACGGTACACGTAACCTTCGTCTCCAAGTAGCTTCACAACGATCTATCATCAAAAAGAGTCGAGATATGTTATGGTGAAACAGCTGTTCCCATTCGCCCTTAATATTTAATAACACTATGGTGGGGGAGTTTCACTAGTCCAAATGGATCGCCCACTGACATGTGGGGCGGCATCGGGCGTATACTTACGCACGGGACGGGACGTTAGAACCAATTTCCCGTGACATAAAGTTCGTTAAAGCCCTCTTTGTGTTCTGCAACGCACCGTGCGGTAATGATAAATGATATCCGTGGAAATATAGCCCGAAGTGCGTTGAAGATGTGCTTGGTCACGTTTCGGGCGGAGCGCGAGGTCGTGGGGTCACGGTTGGTTCTAGTTGCGATGCCCCCGCGCGCTCCGAGCGGTTTTATTGAGAATCGGGATCGACTCCGGTCAAGCTACGGTTGTATCACGAGGAAATAATTAACGAGCGTGCACGGCCTCGACCACACCACTCGCCTGTTTCACTACTCGCAGCCACTCTCAAACAATGCTTTATAATCTGCCTGTAGGAGAACCGAGAAATTCACATTTTCTGTGTGTGTTTTTTTGCTGTAACTCACAATTCATAACGTCTCGTTGATTTCCGTAGGTAATGTTATCAACTATTATCAAGGTTATCTAGCTTGTAACAACGTGTTCCATCTCCGTGCTTGCCAAGGTGTAAAGAATACGTACGTCGCATGTAAGGGTTTCACAGTGAATTACGTTTTGTAAAAACTGAAGCTATTTGCTAATACGTGCGCTGTTGACTGCTAATACCGTAGAGTTGTCTCAAAAGTTTTTGTTAGCAATAAATTGATCCGTAATGTAGAGAGACAATTTGATAAATTTTCTTGAGGCTTTTTATGTTGTTCCAAAACTTGGAAACGGAAAAAATATTGTCTTTCAGGAGAAGATTGCATTTGCCAGGTCGTACACACGTTATTTCAAGTGAGTACCAAGAAGTCACTCCAGATACAGCCCTACAGTTCAAGCCGTGTAGTGTGTAGCCTTGAAAACACTGTGGCACAATATAATAAGTATAATTACGGTCCGTAGAAAGGCCCAACCGGAATAGCATGACCCGTGTAAGGATCTGGCTCCGGATTAGAGAATTACTTACGACGATGCTTTTTTGACATTACATGTGTCTTTTCGTTGTAAAACACGCAACGCGGTGGTCTGGTGCCGAGCAGGGAACCACGGTCTAAGGAAACTACCTGTGCGCATGTGAGTGGTTTCGTTTGCGTGTACAATCTCCTCGTGCAGTGGATGGACAGTTACGTTCACCCAGCCGACTATTGATACGACACCATCGTCTCGATTATCTCCTTGCTCTGCATAACTTATCAGTCAAGTCAACCGAGGAGTGTTCTTTAAATGCGTTGAACTGGTTCTGTATCGATTGCTATATTTGTTTGGTGCAGCAGTGGACTGTTATCTTGAAGGTCTGTTTTCGTAATTTATCGCAACACGGAAGAAATAAATCCTTGTTGTGATATAAAATACAGACCTAATCCACGGGACATTATTAACCTTGAGATTATACCGTGTGTGTACATGTTACTATCTCCTGCCAGAAGTTCTTTCCGTATTGAGTATTTTTTAGTAAATGCGGAGGGTCACGGCGAAAAGACAATCGCGTAGGCAGATACGCTATGCTCTGGCGCAGCCGTAGAACGCGGTAGATATTCCAGAATTGCTTATTTAATTCAGTTATATAAAACTTCTAATCTGTTGACGCCACTTATCTT
The DNA here is from genome assembly GCA_945910005.1 of Isoperla grammatica. NCBI lineage: Eukaryota > Metazoa > Arthropoda > Insecta > Plecoptera > Perlodidae > Isoperla > Isoperla grammatica. The sequence goes on along the minus strand of OX246738.1, from coordinate 39,602,822 downwards.
TTAACCCCGTGTAATTAATTAGCCATGTTCTCCTTGGCAGGCTGTAAAATGTACACGTGAAACTTATACCAATACATTTGATCTATGTTACCAAGTCTCATCACAGTATAAAGATCTATCACAGATAGCAAATTCACTACGTAGTAATTAGTTATCTGTGGATCTATCATACATTGGCTAATCTCGTGTGTATAGGACAACTTACGTAAGTGCAGCATGGTTTCATACTGGAATGCTGGAAATTCGAAAGTAATATCATCGTTTGCTGTATTAAAAGAACTACCACAAGTTGTTAAATTCAATCATTAATTATGAGCAAGATATTTCTCGTGATTTGGTCAAATGTATCTCAATTCTCAAGTTCTCAATCCGATCACCGATAGGAAATTTAATATGAAGGCGCATGAAACAATGTTGAGTTGTTGTATATGGGCTGCGTTTATACTCTCCGTTATAACTGAATAGAATAATAACGATAAAAGAAAAAGGGCCGTGCTTCTGTTCTGCATCTATAGAGAATCTGGAAATTAAAATTACACCGATCTTTTGGATGGGACGTAAACCTAGCTGTTGGGCATATTTCATAAGGAGCAGGCTACGTGTTGACAACAAGGATTTATTCTCTTTCGTGTTTCTTTGTTTTCTTACTGGATTTGCTTTTATTTCATTTCTCAATTTTTTTTTGTATTGTTCTTGCTCATTATTATTTTCATTATTATTAATTGTCTGCATGTATCTATTTAGTTAGTTGCAATAATTGTTATTGACCTCCTGTGGAAATCATTCTATAACTGAATAGGATATACATTAAAATAAATTAAACTACCCATCGTTGCGCTTCTAAAACGAAATGAAACTTGAACGGTTGTGTGAAGTGTGTTTAAAAAAGCACAGGTCGCTCTATGAAAAGTACCTATAGTGAATTGATGTACGTATTATTGCAATACTTATATGGCTGGCAATCGAAGTTCCCAAGTTTTTTCGGTTAAGCCACCCCCTGAAAGCGTTGACGGGGTGAAGGGGGACACAGGGACAACATGCCGGTAAGCATATTTATTGTGATCCGTGACAACTCAAAGTACTTTTGAATTTGATGCGCCTTCGAGTGGGAATACGGTTGGCTGGCCGTATATACGTTCTGGCGCCATTGTGCCGTGTTGTGGGAATCGCGTCAAGCTCTGGGGTTAAATTTTGAGTGGTTGGTGTTCTTACCCCTAGTTCTCGTTGAGGGGAAGTCCCCTCTTCCCCTCTCTTGCATACGAACGACAGTTCTTAATGCTTGCGCTTGTATACAAACTCGTCCCCTTCAATTTCTTTCCAAGATATGTATATGAAATTGAGTAATTGTATTTGCTTGTTAATTTAGGCTACAAAGTTACTTTGCCCAGCGGTAACACATGAAGCTCTTGACCCGTTCGATTCTGGCCACCGGCAATCTCGGCTGAAGCTGTTCCCCAACCATAATTATGACTTAGGAAAACCTGTGTATGCTGCGATAAGTTTTCGGACTTTCCTTCACAAATATAAACCTTATGAAGTGTGTTGGTCACCTGAAGAGGGGGGGGGGGGGGGTACATGTGTATCGTACAGCGTACGTACTACTCTTCTGGCACCGCCTGTACCGATCCATTTCCATAAGAAGTGTTGTATAAGCTTCCGAGTAGACTGACTAATGGGAATAAGTATCTTTCGTACACATAGTTTGTGATCAATTCCGTGGCGCGAGAGTAGAACAGCTGAAATTCATTGTTGAGGTAGGGCCAAACTTCGAATTTAGTGCTGCTATTTGTCGCTTTAGCAGGCCCGTCCACGCGCAAAGACCGCGGACAGAGGAGATCACTTACATGAAGCAGAGTCCGCACAGAACCTTGAGCATGGGCTTGGCAATGGCATTCATAAATAATTGTTGCCAGCCAGCTCCACTGGCTAATTTCTTTTACACAGTGGGCTAACGTTGCATGTCTTATCTGTGCGAAACAATCTAGACAAGATCTTGTTCGTTGTTAAGATCTTTGTAAGATTCGGTTCGGGAAATCGTATAATAAGGCAAGGTTAAGTTAGCTTACTCGGCAGTATTCTCCAACGTGTGTAGCTTTGGAGCAGAACGTCGCAAGGTTGAGATTATTCCATCACTATCTCCCCCCCCCCCCCCCATTATTGAATGGTGACGTTTCGTTTCTCGGACGTAACTGCATGTTTGATTACAGTTGAACCGCGGAGTTGCAGTAATAATAACACGTGCGTGCATTAGATGTACACCTGCAGCAGTGAATATGAGTCACTGTCCACGTGTACGTTCACTCAAATCTCTTACACGTCTTGTATAGTGTGCAACTAGTTGCAGTTAAATGCGCAGTTAGTCACTGCTGCAACGTTGGCATGTATGTAAGTCTCCTTCCTGGATAGCCGTGTTTGCATTCATTTCCAAACATCACTGTTTTCTCGCCTCAAAATGTTGCCGTAGTTGTCTTGAAGTTCCGGTTGGCTTGTTTGCGTAAAATATGCCAAGATAAAATACATTTGGTGTGAAAGCAACGTACGGAATACGGATGTCTCCATTCTTCCGGTCTTATCAGTGTTGTTTTGTTTGTAATGTTACTGTTTTTACACCTAACAAATAGCAAAATGTTGTTAACACTTTAAGGTATGGCAGGATATTTTCATTTGTCCTGCATGGACGAACGGAAATTGGTTGAAGAAACTTTTTTTTATCAGATCGTTCAATAACAATAATCAACAATTGGGAGTTAATATTGGGTTGGTGAAGTATTTTGATTGATTTCATGTGCAGACAATCCCCCTTGAACGATTTACTTGATAATTTCTTTTGAACAATTTAATTATTGTACTTGCTCTGTTAATCAATCAATAGAGATCTTCCTAAACATTGTCTTACTTTGTAGCTTACTCTTAAGTGAGTGATTGGCCAGTAGAAATCGAACAGAATTCGATTCCCAGAAATGTCACAATATTAAATTTGGTCTAAGCTAAGCACACAGCGACACTTGTAGTGAGTACCACGTACCGTTATCGGTTGACTTGTCACTGGTGGTTGTGTTAAACTGATTGGATTGGAGCCATCACTGCACCCACACACCCAGTAACAAGCCGTAACTTGTAGAATGCTTCATCATGAAAATGAGTAATATGTTTTCACAGTTACAATTGTAATGTTTCACATTATGTGCATTTAATAATTGTCAAATACTAGTGGCATTCTTGCCTTGTTGCCAGACTTCTATTTCCGGCGTATTCAATTACTGACCTAGTAATTAATATTCCTCGTTAGAAACCGAACGTCCTCCATAGTATCCGAATGTCAAGTTGTCTTTAGTTCGTTACATATATTAATGAACCTTTATATATGTGGTGTGTTTGTGTAATGGTTTGCTGTAAGCCGCTTATTCATTATCTTAATGGACTATTCTTTTACATCCGGAATGTATGTAATAATATAAATAGCCATTGACTTGCATCAGTTTCCATAATAGGGCTGAGTCATGTAAACGTTTATACGTGTAAATGCGCGCGCTAAAATATACGTGTACAAATATTCATACACGTTTAACCGTGTCTTCACAAAGGTGGGGAATATAATAAATCACCCGTGGTATTTCGTTGAACATTTTTTTTAGCGAACATAACAACATTTCTTTCTTATCATTTTGTGAAAAGAAGGGGGTGTTACGTTTAAACGCGAACAATTCGGAAAAATAAACGTTTTCAAAATTTAGCGTTTTCTCCCAGCCCTATTCCATAATGCCATGTCGCATTCGGTTTCTAGACATAATGAGTCAGTGACAGCCAGGCCTCATTAGGCCTCATACCTACCTATGATTAGTTTAGACGAGTGACGGGAGGACGTTCACAGCACAGGTCAAGCCGGGTTCGTATCCTTGGGACACGCGCTACGGTATTACTGCTGACCTGAGATAAACCTCTGCAGAGACGGAAAGTGCAACTGCAATCACGTGATGTGTGTTAAAACCGGTATCGACATCGACATGCCGTGCTCACAATTAACATCATTAAACGATGCAAATAATTGCTTGTAGTTTATGCATGACGCACTATTGGCGTGTAAACTCGTATATTATCTATAAGAGTGGGCAGGTTATCGGTACATAGCAGCGGCCACGTGCACGTCAAACGGGCTAAGCACTAAGGAAAGCGCTACTGTAGAGGTAGCTTCGTTATCTGGCAAAATGTCGTGCTTGAACTTTCGTCCAAATCTTTGTAGCACATTTGTAATTAAATGAATTAACAGTATCCATTTCTGAACAGTAATACTTATTTGTTTGATTGGTATTTGATTTATTGTTAGTTATTATTATCTATTTTGTAATAGGGCCGAGGTTCAAATAATGGATTGATATTATGTTCTGGTATTGGCCACATTTTTTACCACTGCGCTCATGGAAATGCCTATTACATCCGTTTATTTTCTAGTGCATGTTCGTTCTTGTACGAGTTACGGATTTTCAGAAAGAATTGCCAAAGCAGATTAGGGAATCGAGTCCGAAAACTCCCATGTTGACCTTTCGTGATCCTCTTTAAGTTAATGCCTCTCTGACAGGAAGCCAGACTGTGAATACGACATGTCTAATCTAATCCTACATAAATATTAGCTTGCCTACACGTGCACCGATAATGCGCAACATTCTACGCATGAAGTAAGTAGCCCTAAGCCGAGCTCTAGGTCGAGCCAGCTGGCTTGCAAATATAACCAAGCGCTGTTTAGCGCGCGGCACGATCCAAGATAGCATTTTACGTTCTATCGGATTTCGTAAGAACCAATAGTAAATGACAGAGCATGCATGGGCTATGGAATAATGTTCGATATTGGGCAAGATTATCGCCCTTTACGGAACATAACTCACCACGCGTATATAGTGCGTTTCTTTTTAAAACTGTTGCCCAAGGGATTTATTTATTTGTATTTGCGGGCTACGCATTCAACACCGTATTAATTTTGTGGAAGTAGATCGTCTCTCAGGCCCTCGGCTTGGGTACACGTGTGATATATATATATATATATATATATATATATATATATATATGCATTGAATAAATACTTGAAGTGTGGCATTTGCCTGTACAACAATGTGTGTTCAAGTTCATTCCAAAGAGCAATTTACTTGTAATAATAAGCAATGAACCATTGCTTTATTGTAAACCCATAATAAAATAAAAAATAAATAAACCACGTAACCTATTTTTTTTTACATCTATCACACACAATATTGCTAAAGCTCATAAAAAAGTCGATTTCAGTATCGTTTTCTCTTTTTTTTTTAATATGTGATTTATCCAAGTTCCCAGCCACAAGGCCGTTACGAAATGTCTATTTCGCAACTCACTGTGTACGGCTTATCCTTGTATGATAGGCTGTCTCTATAGAACATGCTTATCACTTTGATTGTTTATTAGTTGATAATAACACAGGTCATACTCTGTCCCTATTTCCGTCTCCGTATTCTAGCTCAATAAACTGCATGCATTACTGTATTAAATTCTATGCAGTGGTGTCTGAGGGCGGGGGATATACCTAAATACAGCCTGTACATTCCTCAGCATACCTAAAAATAATGTGTTTGTGGTAAAATACGCGCTATACACGGCAAACACACGAATTATCTACGCAAGCACTCTCAAAACTCGTAAATGACACCAAATTCAATACACAAAATCCGTTCGTCAGACCCGCATTGGTTCGGGGCCTCCCCAAAACCCCCCAGTTGTAAGGAAACATGCCCTGTCGCCTGTAAAGAGCGTATACCCATAAATTACTTGAGCGAGTATGACACTAACGATTATATGTGCATAGAGAGGAGCTTCTGTTGTGTCGGAACTGTTTCTCGTTTATTAAAACGTTATCGTCGTTTTTGGCGTGTTATAATATTCAGTCTCAAATGTCGGGGCCTAAACTAAAAGCGTGTCGGTTCCTAATCCGTATAATTAACGTCAAAGACGTCGACGACTATTACCTTTTAGGCGTTGTTTGGTTTGCTAGGCGGGGTTCACGACTCGACTGGTAATCGATGTAGCCCTACTCGCTCGCTGCGTAGTATAAATAAGTGTTGCTGTACTAACGTCAACACGTTGCCTCGCGTAGACTGACGATCCGTATCATCGTTTGAAGAATCCAATTAAAAACGAATTGGTATTAATTTTCTTGGGCGTATCTGCGTTCTGGGTTCCAGTAGAACCGACAGGTGTTAACGTTTGTCTCATATAGACAGACGGGAGTGGGTGGCTCTCCGCCTCCGAGTTCACCTTGAAAACGATAAATTGGAACATTTTCTCGTTCCTCTCGGTAAGGCAAATCCTCACGTGGACAGAATATTGTATTCAGATTGTTTGTGACTGGTTAATTTCGGTTGTCGATTTTATCTAGTGCTCAGAAGCAAGGTATAGCCTATGTCTATAAATGGCCTGGCTCTTCGAACTCCCAGGTTTACCGAACAGCCCGGAGATCGGCAGACTTCGCTTAGATGGAGTTCGATATGTATTTCAATAAAAAAAAAGACTGGCCATAGTAACTGTCTGTACTATGGATGTGATGAAAATTAAAAAAATTACCAGTAAAGTATGGATAGTTATGACTTTGAAAGGAATTAAGTTAAGCGAAGAAAGACGTCATTGCCGACGGCGCGATCTGAACCTTAGCATTCAGACTTGAGAACTGGGCAAGCTTGTCACTAATGATTGCAGATGGATGATTAATTTGCGACATTTTCAAATATTTTCCTTGCGTGTTTATTGCTGTTGTTAATGCGAGACCTTCGGTGGATGTAGCGTTAATTATCTGGCAATTTAAAGTGACCCTAGAAGGGTGTTTGCTTACAAAAATCACACACTTATCTGACAATTAAGATCTGGTTTGGATGGATGATGATGGATGAAGTTGCTTCGACCTTGCTGCGCCTTGTTGCTTCAATAGGCGCTCACTCGGCGTAGAAATATATCCATTCCTCTCTCTTTAGATGTTTGAGTTTGGGTTCATGTAACTCGTTTAGGCATGTATGTAATGGTTGCATTATACCATACGTGCTTAAGTCCGTCTCCAGTAGGGTTGTAGAACTCGATTTATGTGTTCGCCTTAGTTATGACTGAGTATGACGGAAAATAATTTCTAATTGTTCCTGAACAATTAGAAATTATTTCCCACCGTTGAGGGAACGCGCTTATTCACTGCAGTGTCTGACCTAGCTGTGATTTGTCCACAATTCGATAGTGTCAAATCTTTTCTGGTAACGGAAGCAATTTCTTCGGAAGAAGAATTTGAATTGAAGTGAATTCACGCGCACGTCAAGAATACTTTTCGTCGAATGAGAAGTGTATAACGTTATTGATTTCAATATCAAAATAAGCAGTGGTATGTCCAAGTATTCAATTTCGTTCAAGGGCGTCGCGAAACTACTTTGGAACTGTAATAACTTCAAATAACATGAAATCATATTATTATTTCTTGTTCCACCGCTAAATAGTGCATTTTATTTATTTATCTCAAACTGTGTAGGTTATCCAATAGTGGGCTTACGTGATATTTTTTCAAAATCTTGAACTGGGTCAGAGCTGTGTAATGGCGAGGAATAACTCAATTGTCAAACAACTCAGTATGAGCAGCTCCCGCGTTCCCAGTGCCAGTGAGGTGCCCTGAATGAGTGCAATATTTCACAATCAATTTTTAACATACTTGTTTGTTTCCATCCTCAGACGAAGAAGAACAATCCAAACCACATAAAACGACCAATGAACGCGTTCATGGTGTGGTCTCAGATTGAACGGCGCAAGATCTGCGAGCAACACCCGGACATGCACAATGCTGAGATCTCCAAGCGACTGGGCCGGCGTTGGAAGATGTTGTCCGAGGAAGAGAGACAGCCTTTCATTGACGAAGCGGAGAGACTGCGACAGTTACACATGCAAGAGTACCCCGATTACAAGTATCGCCCCAGGAAGAAAGTTACCAAGCCAGCGCCTAAGGCGATGCCCCCAACTCCGAAAAAGCCACGCAAATCTTCAATTGCCACACTTAATCCGATTCAAAGAAATGACACTAACAACAATCATCCCACTAGCAGCACAACTAAAGAAAGACTAGCTCAAGCTGTCCAAACTTTGGCTCACGGAGGATCTCAGCGGTCCCGAAACGGAAATGTTAGCACTATGAACACGGTGAACCGTCTTAAAATCCGTCTAACTATTGACCGTAAATCCAAAGACAGTATTCGAAGGAATCAGCTTTCCGTTTCTCCTCCGCGTCAACAGTACGCTCCATCCCCTCCAACCGTTACCGCTAAAGTACCGTCAAGTCCCTCCTGTGACACTCCAGACTCCCCGGAGAGTGCGTCGTTTTACGAGGATAATGCCATGGTGCTGGACGTTCAGTTCAACACCACTCCGTCGTCGCCGACCAGCGCCCCAGTCGAGACCCAGAGGCCAATAGTGTCCCGATCTGTAGTCCGAACCTTTACCCCACGTGCCATTGCGCTATCGAGGCCGGAGGTAAAGGCGGTGACCAGCATCAAGTCGGAGCCAATGGAGTATGACGAGATGATCATTAAAGAAGAGCCCCTCGATTTCGACCCTGAAACCGGTGTAAATCGACTCGTTCCACCCACTCGACTCGGCGAGAACCCCAGCCTGGCGGACCTCGACTCGCTTACCGACCTATTCCAAATGACGCCCGATTTCCGGGTCGACTTGGAAACGTTAACCACCGATCTAGACACTTTCGATACGGCCAGCTCCAGTTCTGGTTCGCACTTCGAGTTTTCATGCACCCCTGACATGAGGGACATGTTGTCGGACATAGGAGTCACCAATAATGATTGGGTGGACACGAGCTTTTCTAATCTTATTAACTGTTGAACATGTGTTGTGTAACCAGCTGGGTAACTCTTTGTGTGTTTCGGGTCCGGGGGGGATTAATCAGTGGTGCTTGGCTAGGAGTTGTGTAGAGTCAGTGTTTTCCATCGTTACTTAAATGATAGATAACCCACATGAGATTCACTGTTTGTTTTGTTGGATTATGCTCAGAGTCTGCTCAGAGTATGAATGGCACTCATGTGATTGTTTGTGATTCAAGGAGAAAATGTTCCACTGTGTACGGCATGCAATTGTTTCATTTCCACCGAAGTTTACAGTAACACAGTTGTAGCACTTGTGCGTGTGTGTTAAGTCGACTGGTATTTGATTATCTGAATCTGTATTGCTCTCTTTGGTGGGTATGTAACGATTGCATAATTATCTTTGAAGAGGCTGGATAAGACATTCAAGAAGTTGTGGTACCAAGCATTTGTTTAGTGTCAGTTGAGTTATAGTTTGGGATCTTGTTTGTCGCAGTTGATACTGAATTGCTGGTGCAAGGCCATTAATACATTCGGCTTAGTTTTGATCTCTTATAGAATTAACATAATATTTTACAGGCATCGAGCCTTCATCAACTTGCTGTTTCGATAACTATCTCATAGTGCCTATAGGGATCCATTTTCAGTACTAATGGATATTCTGTACAAATTTGGTAAAGGCGATTCAACAGGTAAAACTTACAGGCAGGTCCAAACGAAATCAATCACCTCATAAACTATAAACATATTCCAGGGATAATATATATCAGGCTGTGATTACCAATTCTGGTGACCAATTATTTTTCTCCAGAAACCATTGCAAAAATTAAGTAAAATAGGTGCATAATCCACGTACATACAATATTAAGCAAGAATTCTGATGCTTCTTGGTTGTACCGTACCTTACAACTGCCTACTCTAGGTCTCGGGCCTAACTGAGCATTGAGTCGCCACTCACCAGTCGCACTGTACTTTAAAAGTGATATCTTGTTCATATTTACTATTGCTATCTTAATGTGACCATCATAGCTTGAATGATGTCTCTGACACCAGAGAATCATGTCTCCCAACGTTATAAAGATAGGCTACTAGGCATAGCATCCCTTAGGCTGACAGTTCGATCTCGTGTTAGGTGGTTCGACATTAGAAGCTCAAAGTGTTATACCTGTTAGCTAGTGAGTGTATCTTCTGAATTGTTGGAGGGAATCATGTCCTATAATTGTTTGTACGCTAGTGCGGCTTGGTGAGGAACTACATTGCCACATATCACACCATCATTTTAGACTAATGTAGGCTACTCATCAAATATCATCCATTTTCATTGTTGTATTACATTAAGTTCGAATTATCATTTATCATGCGTGGTCTGTTTCATATTAAGGGTGAAACTCGATTAAAATTCCAACACAGTAAAGTTGTACTTAATTAGCGCACAAGGGGGCGATAAACTATTGAGGTCTGTACAAAATTAAGCAAGCACAGTTGGGAGAATTTATATAGAGTTTTCCATTGTCGGGATCTGTAAACGGCCCATTTGATGTTGTAGTCAAATATCTAAATAAACAAGTAATCTAAAACCGAAATGGGGGTGTATTGATTCTTATTGTAGTTTGTACGTGTTATCTATTGTAATGAGACAATGTGAACATACAGCCTATGTTTTTGACTGAACTTACTATACAGGACGGCAAATAGGCCCCGGTATTACGTTTTCCCAAAGCAACGTATGTGACCTACTAACGTTTGTACTTTTAAGAAATGTATGTGAACTCAATGCAAATATAAAATTTGTAACTTGTATGTCTGTACTAAGGTTTTCAAATTACATATATAAGAGAGAAAATTGCAGGAAATCAAACTTCAAATTTTTAACACTCATTGTTTGAAATAACGTATATTGGTACCATATAATGTAGCTAATAGATACCAGAACTAATTTGTGCCCTGCCTACCTTCTACAGCTGGAAAATAATTTGGGATCCAACATTGTTTTCCAAATTAAGTATGGGTACGTTTTTATCGCTTATGTACGATTTAAAAGATCATGTGTGACATAACTTGTAATATAATACAATATTAATTATTATAGTCACTTAGCCAGCTAGAAGATAAAAGGCACAACCAGTTTAGTTGAGTGGCTACGCTAATCCACAATCACTATAAATGGGTATATTATATGTGGGATGTATTTTTAACTCTTTAACAAAATATTGACAGAAATGTGATTGTCTAATCTGTCTACTGTGTGTTCTACTTTCGATGATGGGAACATTTCACTCTCATCTAGTTCGCATTGTTAACAAGATCTCTTTAGCCCAAGATGTGGATTTAGTCCACAAACGAGTCTTAAAGTCAAGTGTAGGATTTTACCCCAATTGGCCTCAAGTGTTGGATAGTGCTTAGTCTATTTTTTTTTTGTATTATTATTTTTTTATGTATTTGCGCTAGCTGTAGACTCTGTGGCATGGTGTTAAACGTACATTTCGCATTTGGAGAGATTTGTAGATAACCGAGAATTTTGTTATGATGATAGTGTCGTATCAAACTGAGTTCTCATTGTAAAGTGGGATTTAAATACCCAATTGCTCACTATTTTGTAAAATATTATTTCATAAAACAATTTTTATTTCTTTGTTATGACTACTATATTCTATATTGTATAAACCATAATTGTACTATGTAATTTTGGTGATGAGTAACGGAACTGGCAGAAGTTGCACTCCACGTTTTGATACCCTATTTAAAAATGTGTTCTTGTTTTAGTTATTGTGCAGGAAATAGATGTAGAGCTAATAGTCATAAAGTATATTACTCTATTGCTGCACAATGCACATTCTTTTAATCCCCACCATGTATATTCTGACATATTTTTACAGCAAGAGATGCCATGTGCAATAGATTGCAATAAGTGTTATGGAAGGAAAACACTCAATTCTGTGTTATGAAATCTCCAGTCGTTTCCCAGCCCCAGTGCGATAGTCAGCCTAAAATAGCGTCACGTGACCACATTCTCTCGCTTGACACGTGCCCCCAGCCCATGTCAGTTATTGCACATACATTGCACATGGAACTATTAATGCTCTTGTAATGCTTCCAAATCCGAATTGAGTGGATTGTTAAGGAATACAAAGTTCGCTTGTACATCACTAGAAGCTATAATTGAGTATTCATGTTAAATTATTGCCAAGTTGGAAGTAGTAAGGGTAGTTTGTTTTGCCAGTATTCATTTTCTGGTTCCCGTCAGGATACACATTTTTTAATGTCAATACTGCAGAAACATCTGCAAAGTTCGAACTTCCCGCCGAGTTACAATGGATGGTTTACTTCATGATCTTTTCAAGAAGTGAACCGAGTTCGTGTCGGTTCAGTTTTCAGACGGCTGTGCCCGATATTGCCTAATTTAGTTGTTACCACTGTCTGCTACCTTGTTGACGAAGAAAGTGGAGACATATTTGATACTAAAACCTCGAGTACTTGTGAGTTCAAAAGGAACCTCTTTAGTTCCCAATTGTCGAGCACCAAGGATGTATGGTTGCGTATTGGAGGTGTCTTACTAAATATGTCTTCTACTGCTCATTTTCTAAGTCAGTTCTGTCTTTCCTTATGCAGTTGCACTTCTGTCAAAACTGTTGAAACTAGTAGACTAGCTCTGCAACTACATATTTATTTTCTCATCCAAGTGTTCATACTTGGAACAATATTTAGTTTGTAATGTTAATTTTTATTTTGTTGGATTAAAATAAGATTCCTTCCTTCTGTGCTTTTTGTTATGTTTATATTTTGTACAACCTCACAACTAAAAAATATTTTACGGAGTATTTAGGAAAACAGATAATTTATGAAACAGATTAGCAATATTTTTGCATATATAAAGTATAAAATAGTTGTAAAGAGTTCCCTCGTGGCATTTTTGTAAAACAGCCCATGTATCATATTTCACATAGTGCATATTATTCTAGTTCAGCGATAACGTGTACATTTTGTATTGTAGTTTGTTTATAAAGATATATGGTAAAATACACCATCCCATTTTTTAAAAGAAATTTGACGTGTTAATTACAATCCCCATATCCTTTCTGAAACTTTTCCCCATTCTTTGCCTAATGTTTGTAATAGTTTGTTCAACTCGTAATCAAACAGATTTCCAGCATACAGAGACGGTCGATGAGCTTCTATGCTCAGTGGCGCATGCTAGGCTTTGCCAAACTTCTACTTCACCTGCTGATATTTGGAGAAAAGTGGTCTGAAGTCCGTCCGATCCCTGAGAGCGCCACTGTTCATATTGGACCACTCGACACAAACTAACAAAATAGTACTGAAATATACGTGTTTTACTTCTGCTTTACAGTTTGTACGATTATAACAATTGAATGTTGCGTCACTGATTAAACAGTTGACATTGAACTGTTCAAGAATCTACTAAAATTACATAACATAACATATATGAACCCATCGATCGAGTCATCAGATTGACAGCAAAGAAGTTACAAAGTTTGTGGCCATGGGTCTTCGCCCTTCGTTACATACTCCACAGATTTTTCACTTTCTAACATTTTGAACTAATATCTACTTCTGTGAAACAATGTAATCAACTTCAAAACAATATATGTAGTAATCGGAAAAAAGTTCGTTGAAGTAATCGTTGTTGAGAAAAAGACTGTTTATTGGCACCTTTGATGAAGTCCGTTCAGGGGATACTTCCTGAAACAGTCAACCGACAATGGTTGGAATTTTTTCTAAAAAAGAGTGGCATACAAACTGTCATATTCATTGACAAATTTCGGTAACAACATAATAAATATGATGTAAGATTATTTTCGACTAATTAAAAAAAATGGATTTAGGACTGACACAGCTGCCTGAGGTTATTTTAGACTGAAAAACTCTTCTTCCGAAAAACAACACACACTGAATTACTAAACTTAAGATTTTCTTAGTTTGACGCTCCCATCCATCGCTATGAGATAATGAGACCACCCCTTCCTTACCCCCGTGACAACCCGTCAAGCAAATCACATTTATGTATTTCATATTATATTATTTATAATCAGTCATATTTCTTATGCTGGTCACATAACTAGGAGGGGGACCTTCAAACTATGTCAAACTAAAAATATCAGCACTTAAGCTCACCTTACATACAAAATAAAATCTGGTGCTATTTGTTCCAATCACCGCTGTAGTTTATTGCATAACGCTTATTATTATTTGAAAGAAAACTAAAAACAATTAGACTAGAGGTATGTGCGGTTCAATTTCCAACCCTAATCTCCACGATCCACGCCTCTGACAAACTTATGTCCTCTAACAACGATTGCAATATATGACTGTATCGGAACATTGTTTCTTACGTAAGCAATGATATTCACTTCAAGTTTCCTATCGGCGATTCAAGGCTGACCGCATTTCAGTAGCAATGTCCTCTTCACGCTCGTACTAATACAGTCAAGTCACAACAAAATTGCCTAATTGATAACTTGTGATAACGACGTCATAACCTTTGGTATCGGGCAAACGGCTGCGGTGACATTCAGTACTTACTATCCATGATAATATTCGTATATAATAATTACTAGACATTCCCATTTTCTTCTCGTTGTAACCTAACTAGACTAGTTATTTGTGGCCTTGCAAATAATCTATTTTGTCAACAACGCATACTTATCATTCATTACATACGGAGCAATAACCCTTTGAACTAAACATTCAATTGGAGATAAATTGCGTGTTTTTATTTTAACTATCACTTTTGTTGGTACACAAATACTATACAGACCCATTTTTATTCTGGTGAATATTTGAAATGGCAAAGTAATAAGTTCTTATTGCAAAGGTTGTTCGCTTACACGTTGTCATTTCTGGTCAGTACACGATAAATTGCGTAATTTATTAGTTACAAACCGTGTTTACATGACATGACAGTGGGTGTAACATGAAGCAAACTCCATTATGTGCTCTGCCCCTCTTATTCGTTTCTACATTATTTACATTTCCCACTAGACCTTACCTCAGACCTGGCATAATGTATGTACTTGGAATGAACCACACGTGTACTTAGCCAGACAATAGATAATATGACAATTATGTCACTAAAGGGGGAGGGAAAGCTATAGTGTCAAGACATTCTTTATACGGAAAAGGAAATCAATATAGATCGCAGCACTAAAAGTAGGAATTAAGATGTCCGGTCTAAGAGTGCCTCTCATGACCTAGACCTAGCCTAGTTTATAACAAGGTCGCTGGCGCGACCTTGTTCCCTCGCCAGTCATTTCCGGGGCATATGTTACAAACTAATCAAATACTGACAGTGTCACTTGTTATAATTTATAAAACGACGTGAAGTAAATAAATATTTTAAAAAATTAATAGTTGAAAGAAACACATTTCGCCCTCCGAGATACCAGGGTGATGTAATATAAGCTCTAAAAGAACATCCACGAGATTAAAAATAATCTGCTGATACGATGATTCGATTACATTAATTAAAATCGTGATACACAACTCTTACAACACTATATCGACAACATTAGGATTATGATTTTATCTGTAAATGGACTTATGCCATTTACTGTAGGGCGCGATCAATTTAAAAAAATATATATAATGGAATTGGAACGTATATAACAATAGAAGCTCATTTTCCCCAAACGTAAATAGGACCCATCATTTCTTAAAAATGAATCATATTTTAAAATATTAAAACGGTCTTCTGCTATGATTTTAAATTGCCATTTAACCAATAATAAAAACTAAAAAGTGTGATAAGATAATCATTATAAATGTTTACGCATATTGACAAAATGTAAGGATAAAATTTAATTGTACACCATTTCATTTACCGAACTACTTATAACTCCAGTCCTCCAGACAGGCTTTGTAAGTCCCTGTCTCAACTACATACTGCACTTATGGACTACTCACACTAGGAAAACGCTCTGTTTGACGCGTTGATAAACGAGCGCGTCCATATGTCCACGAACTTTCTGGCGAAAAGTTCTCAAAGCCATCGTCATTGTTCAATGAAAGTGACAAAAATGTGGAAAGATTTGAGTTTTTACTGTTATAGTTATTACACTTCCTGCCATTGTTCAATAAAAGATCGATTGTCCATATAAATTATAGCTTGGATGTTTCGTTGTCATAGTTACTTCACTACAATTCAGCAATATAAAATTGTAATTTGTACCTACAATTCTCATCGGATCGCGTTGAAATTTGTATATTCGTGACCGGCTAGAAATTTACTAAAAAATGGCTATCTCACATTTTGCCGCCATTGTGTTTGGGAATAACTTTGTAATAATTAAATTGTAACTTTGTAACTTTTCAACAGATTTGTCCACAAAACTAATGACGTTAAATCCACATCGAGGCTTGTAGATGGTCCAAATTTCAAATTGATCGGACTTTTCGTTCGACCGCTATCGCGATAAAAAAAAAAAAAAACAATTTTTTTTAAACCCCGTTTAGTCACCCCTGAATAATAATTGTACGTATTATTTAGTTTTTTCTATCACACACGACTGGATTTACAATATGAATGTGTATTTTTCGTAACAATGCATAAACATTACTTCAGATTGGCCATAAAGTGTAAAACCAAAAACACACTCTAAAATTGTATGAATTTTCTGTAACACGGCCTACACATGTGTTCATACAACGTGCACAAACAAAGACAAATAAATATAACACACACAAGGGTGAAGTGAACACCTTAAACGCAATATCCAATAATCACTTCATTAATGTTGATAGCACACTCATAGATCGTCGATTATACAAATCACATGGACAAGTCAACACGCACCCATGCACTCGCTGTGAAGACTACTGCATATGTGGACGGATTTTGTTCTCATACTGATTTTAAGAAACAACCCCCCTCACGCCACATAAATATCGGAAACCATAACGGCCACGGCCAGGCACAAATTCTGTGACACTTTCCAGATGAAATTTGATCCTTACAGTCAGCCCCACCGATTATAGCATGACCAAACCATTACGCGGACCACAAGGCATCTGTTTTCACAGCACAAGAAATTCCACACAAATGGGGGAAATTAGGACATGGCAATAATCCGTAAACGATATACCAGGAAACATAGAAATCGGTAGGCCTAACGAGTGCATCAAAAAAATCATACAATACATATCATATTGCACAATGATCATAAACTTCATGAAACAATAAATATAACAGATTTCGTAGATATTGTTCTAAGTGCGATAAAACAATTTGAATTCAGTAAAACGTAATGCTTTGATACTTTGACTTTTGGGCAAGACACGTACTACATACCAAAATTATGAAAATAATAATTATTATTGGTGAACCAATAATATTAAAAATAAAATAATTAGAATCCTGAGACACAACTCCCATAAAACAATCCCGACATCATTAGGATTATGATTTTTTACCTGTAAATTGGACTTGCAAAAAGGAGAATGAATGCTATTTCTACTATATGAATATATTAATTTCTTTATGCATGTCATGTAAGGGCTGAAATTTATAATCTGATAATGTTTCTACATACTGTTGTGGCATTAGAACATAGTGACGAACAGTGTCCAGATAGGCAAAATGAATTCTATCACGGCGACACAGTCAAAACTGCGAGCTATACGATAATTTAGGTGCATGTTCCGTTTTTTGTATAAACACATGGTAAGATTCCCCCTCCCTCTTCGCCTCCTGTGTCTGACCCCGATATGAAACAGACCCTCATAATTCACTTGCCACTAAACATGATGCCATTAACCAATAAGCTGGCAGCGTGCTTTTACAGTGAAGCCACAGTTTACTGACGTTTCGTCACACAACATATCAATTAACTTCAATTAATTAAATATACAGGGGGAAGTCGGAAGGGTTTATTTTATATCCAACTGTCCGGTTTGAGGATCACATGGAACAAGCGGAGAAAGTGGACCGTATGAAGAAGCATACCTATAACTCGACTATTTCCTACTATACGACCTATTACAATCTTACAGATATCAGAGTAATAGGTCTTATGATAGTTGATAGGTGAACAAGAACCTTGTTTTTCGAGACGTTTCGAAAATTATTCAAGCTGAGTGCAAGCTTCACCGAAGATATTTTTTATGCATTTTACGTTCATCTATTTCTATTTTTAGGCATCACTTTCTTATTAGCTTTTTAAAACATACATTAAGTGTTAATTGCTTCATTTTCAATTTTTGTTTTTAATAAATGTTTTGTTATTGTTCTGTGTCGAATGGCAAGAGCTTTGGCTGTAGAGACCGATATTGTTAATAAAGGTTCTACTATCATCAAGTCGTTTGATGTTCTGGTTACGAGAGGTACGTGCATGGTTTCTTGCGAATATTAATCAGTGATACAAACGAATAAATATATTCAAATACAACCAATTTGATAATCGCTGTCGTGTCATACGAAAGTATACTACAAAGTTGCAACTGCTCTAACTCCGGCCGTACATACAAATCTCTTGCTAATTGCGCTATCGGGTACATACCGCAAATATTAGAAAGAAAAAATGATACACTGTACACACTTAATAAAATCTTAGTATGTAATATAGGCCTACACTTTACAGTGTAGGCCTACACCAAATAAATACAGCTCTGTGTAATATTAATATCATGTTTTAGTTTTCCGTATAACAACTTTCACGGTTTTATTTCAATAACAGCCATATGCATTTTGCAAGGGTAGTATCGTTGAGTGACTAACATATAATCCGGCTTTGAAGCATGGCGACATACGATCTGGGCCAGACTGCTTTTTGTATCACCGGACAAATCCTCGGTTTTTGCATTGCCATAATAGTAATTGGGCATCTAACAATGGAAGACTCATTTGCGTAAGTGTACTACAACAGTCATTCCACATTTTGTCCACGCACACGTAAACACGAGCATTCCACTTGTCGTTCTTTATAGCGCGAGCCTGAGCTGTGGATCGTTCAAACTAGAATTATTCATCTATCCTTGGACCAATAGCATTGCTAATTTACATACTATTACATTCCTTTAGTGACAAATGCCATGCAAAAAATCAGTAATATGTGTTGCTATCTTCAACCAGAAATAAATTCATTTATCTTACCGAGCCCAAAATGCGGGCCAAAACTTGACCTGTTTAGTCACCCCTGGATAATATTTTATGTATTATTTTGTTTTTTTCTATCACATACGACTGGATTTACAACATGAATGCGTATTTTTCGTAACAATGCATAAACATTACTTCAGATTGGCCATAAAGTGTAAAACCAAAAACACAATTAAAAATTGAATGAATTTTCTGTAACACGTAGCGTCTCAAATACAAATGTCAGAAATGTAAATGTTACGCCATTCTAAAGTCAAAGGATTACTACAGGTCAAGTTTAAGTTTCATAATGATAACGCAAAATTGATAGCAGACATTTTTTAAAAAACCGTAGCGATGTGCAAAGTAACAAATTTTGTTGTCTTACAAAACTTGCACTTAGTGGTACTTACGGCCGGCTCAAAATATTGAGATTTACAAAACACATACGTCATTCTACTGAGATCATTATTGACAAGTTTCATTTATATTCGTTAATATCTTCTACTTCAAATAAATACATCTTTCTTGTCGCGCGTGAAATGCGAACGGATACATACATACATACATACATACATACATACATAAATCTGGTGCAAACTTATAAGGCCGCTGTCGCGCCCTAATAAAACAGACATCTAACGATCATATTATAAGAAATTGTCCAAAAAATTGTTACAATTATTACAAACTGTCAAAAAAGAAATTGTTTCAAACGAGTTCTGCAAATATTTGAAACTGAACTCGATTCATTTACTGTTGTTCATGTACTGTCTTGTACATGTACTGTTTATCATTTGTTGTCAAAAGTGGTGTGTTTCTTTTCCTTCTTGTCTTGTTTCGTTGTCCTAGCTGAGCGCTGACCAAAGGGTTTCCTCATCCCATGACTTTTTACTGATTTCTTGACCAATCAAATTATGTTACTAATTCCGTTTTATTTATTTTGTAATGCTTACAGTTTTTTAGTGTGCCAATTTAGCTTGCGTGTTTCTGTATAGCTTCTGAGGCCGCGCACGTGTTTGGAGGTTTGAAAGAGAAACTGATGCAGCAGCCGCAACATTGGAGCGTATAAGAACCGGGTCTATAGAAGTTCTTGTTATTTACCATACACGTTTGAGATCCCTCATTGTGAAAGACTTGGCCGGCAGACCATCTCTGAAACCCGTATGACTTACATGAATTGCGTAATGGGAGATTATTTATCTTTTGTGAAAATGGAACGAATCAACAAGGATGGCAACCAGTTTATTTTGTCTCCAAGAATATTTTTTTTGCTTTAGTTTTGTGCAGGGCAGATGCGAGACTAAAACGCAACAAGGGTAATCTCGATGATGAGTTCATACGCCCGAGATCACACAGCTAGTATGGATATCCAAGATCGCCAATTCAATCCATGCAGATCACGGGCGCGTTTCCCAGAATCGCATCCGAATATTTTGCGATCACGGTTTCTCGTGATAAAAAATAAAACATCGGTGATCTGTGTTTTCTTATGTAAACCAGTAAAAGTTTTCCTATTTATCAATCAAATTCAATGGAGCATAATTCCACTTTTGATTAAAAAGTAAAAAAAAAAGAAACATAAAAAGCAGGGACACCTATAATTCGGGCATGAAAATTTATTTTTAAAACTCGCATCAAAGTTTCAACGAAAATAGATAGTAGTGCACTAGGACTAGTAGTGCATGAGCAAGGCATTGTTAAAGTAGGTATCAAATGTATGGAAAAACCAGAAAATATAAATTCCAGAAATTATTTTCTACTCGTATTTCAGTTTACTACGACGACAAGCCTTCCATGCAATAATGTAGGATTTCTGGCCCGTTGGGAACTCTCCATGGAAAGACAAGTAGGTATTTTGTAGGTACCAAGATCCACGGTGCCTGCATGTTATTGGATCACTATAGGATATTTCACTGACTTGTCTTGATTAATGAGTAGAAGCATTTTCTTATCAGTGAAAGTTCGTTCTCGATTGGTCCCCAGCAGAACTCAGTCATGCTTGTCCGCAACCTTTGGACTTCACAAAACGTTTATTGAAATAGGATTCTCCAATTAGTTAGGAATTGAAAATATAAAGATAAGAAATACGCTTTATATTTCAGTGTCATAGCTGATTGAATTTCAATAAACAATTACAACAACGACAACGACAACGGCAACGGCAAAAATTACACAATTAGACAGCCATAAAATGTAACACATTTATAACAAATAAAGGTTGCATGAAGTCTCGTTTTCATGCACGCGAATGAGGTGAGGGAATAGTTTCTGAACCAATCAGAAAGCTACGATTCGCATAAACAGGAGAATGTAAGGTAAGGTTTCAACAGTATATGATTCCAACTGCCACCGCTTATGATACAACTATAAAATAACCCCTATCGACTTTTGAAAACGTTTTTGAAATGATGAGAGAATACAATTTCCTAAGTTAATTTTCGTGATGGAATGTGAACTTACTGGAGAGGTAAAGATTGGTGGAGACTGTCAGACGTATGCTTGGAGTAGATGCGCGTGTGGAGGGTTGTACAGAACCAGATTGTAAAGAAAGAAGCCTACTTGGCTAAGCAAGACTTGTAGCCCTACTTCTACCAAAAATCTTTGCTACTACTACAGCAGTGAGGCATGGACGGAGTAATCTCACAAGAGTAGATTGAATGTGGTAAAATAATAATATTGTTCGTTGGAATCCCGCTGTAGGGTTCATATGGGCTTTACCTGGCCCTACTCTCGAAAAATAACGTTACCGCGTTTCATCACGTTTGTATGACGTTTGGCGGCTGCACATCAATTGTTGTATTTATGTGTAATTGTTGTGTTTATAGTTACAAAACCTGATTTTCGATAGGGGACATTTAGGGCCATATGCACAGATAACTGTCAAGTAAAGTACAATGGGCTTCGTTGCTATGACAGCTCCAAGTCACCGTTTACACGTACACAAGCGTCACGTACACAAGCGTCACGTACACAAGTGTCACGTACACAAGCCTCAACAGGGAATTGAGCCCCGGACCTTCTCCATTGGAAGCAGGTATATATATATATAAATTATAAACCCACTAGAGTAGACCAATGAGCCACAAAAAAAGCAAAAGTGGACGTGTTGTGAAGGAGATGGATGGCAGGATAGGCAGAGACTCATTAGCTCCAAGAAGACTATCCCTAAAGGACAAGGTCACGACAGTTTGTTGTTATAGGCGTAACACGACCCAATACTCAATTTATGCATACATCGAGTTTCATATTCTAAACCGAAACCCAACCGGAAAGAGGAAACACAAGTAGCCCTGAAACGAACAGCAGACTCTTAGATATGGCTGTTCGTCCCTAAGAATCCTTGAAGATTGCGCTCTTTCGCATTTTGCATGCGCGATGCTAATCAAAGGCGGTAGCTGAACTCAAGGACGCACGTACTTGCCTGTGCTGTTGTGTCTGCTAGGAATATGAAATGAATAATTACCGAGACACGATGCCGTTTGTCTGGTGTGAGTCACAGGCTCGCGTGAAACAATGTTCTCACAGTACGTGTAGTGGTCGGCACGTTACAAACGCTCGCTCGCACCACGTTACAGTAGCTAGCTACTCTTGCGCTTGTACGCACAGGCAAATACACGTCGTTACTAAATGCTGACGTCATAGATGAGAAGTCGGAGCCAATCAGCGGGTGGCTATTCCAAATAGTGACATTTGGTTGGCCAATGCCTCACTCATCTATGACGTCAGCATCCACAAGGTTGCTGTGGAACGACTGTGTTTCAATACTGGTAGTTAAACATTTGTTACTTGTTACTTGAGCGATGTTCAACTCAAGTATACTTGTACCGAAACAACTTTACAGATGTTTCGTCATTGACGAGTGATTCGTGGCCAATCAGCGAGCTCCAAGTAGAAATACCGTTCGCTAAATGGTCACGAGTCAGATCGGTAAGGTTGTATCGGGACAAGTATAGTAACAAAATTATAGTAACAAAAGTTTTTAGTGCTATACAACATACTGCTGTGCCCTATTTATTATTTATTTATTTATTTATTTATTGTAATTAAGGCCAGTGTAGGGCACAATGCCCTCTTTAGCCCGCTGAGAGATGATTGATGAATGATAATGAGGAAGGTAGGAGGGGAAGCCTGGTACTGACACGTAGCCTACTCCTGTCGAAAAGTACCAAGGGGACCATCGGCTTTACGTCCCATCCGAAAGGACGTTGTAACTTTGACCAGTCATATAGGTTCCTCCACTCACCTGGACTGCCGAGCAGTTGACGAGAAGAACGAAGCTGTTACACAAGCTTTCGAACCCTCCAATCTGCTCTAACCAACGGTAACTACTGTTTCAGAGGTGAGTGGTCACCCATCCACCTCCTGACCTAGCCCGAGGTTGCTAACTTCGGTGTTCGTATGGGAACCGGCTAAGCGACGTGCCCTATTGAGCCATTTCTGCCAGAGCGGAAACTATTCTGGCCAAAGATACAAAGCCAATCATACCACTCAATGCATTTCAAGGCCCACCTGATGTAAGATTGAATTATTTATTGCCCAATTGTTTCAATCATCCGCAATCGAGATCCATGATTTGGAAACGAACACACTGTCAGTGTCGGCCTAGCCACAAAATTAATAACCATCCTTTTATTTGACGCAATTTGTTTGACCATTATCAGCGAATAGGCCTATATCGCCGGGAAGCGGAACTCCTTGTTAGATAAAAACAACAGAAAGAATGCCGACAACAGCTGACGTATAGTTCTTGACTCATTCTGCGTTTTAGCGAGAATCGTGTTGGCCGAGAGGAAGGAGAGAAAACGGTAAAACAAAGTCAGCACATGTGTAGCAAATGTTGTAATGTAGCGTCCAATGTAAGAAAATGCAAACGTGACAATAGTCTAGACTTACCTCTCGTGAACTTCAAAACAATTCGAAAAAATAAATAGTTAGTTGATGAATGCGATTTTATGAGACACAACTGAAGAATTTGTATTGTGAGCTCAAAATAAGAAGAAAAAATCATAGCGCTTCAATAATATAATATTCCAAAGAAACAAATAGTCATGGTTCATATCCAATATTAATTATTGTTGTTCCTTTCTTTTCTTGACTTCTTTCTCACACACGCCAAATATGTTTTGTTTTTTTACTAAATGACGAAAGTTAATGAGTTAAATATGATACAAAAAATTAAAGAAAAAAAGGTAGCTATAAGATTTTTTCTCTTTCAATGAACGCTTTTACAGACTTTCAGATGTATCGAATTATTGCTGCTGAGAACAGAAGATTTTACCTTCTAACGCCAAAAGTGTCATGTGATGTTCGCAATCAGTGTACCACATCACAATTCCGGCAT
The DNA here is from genome assembly GCA_945910005.1 of Isoperla grammatica. Classification (NCBI taxonomy): domain Eukaryota; kingdom Metazoa; phylum Arthropoda; class Insecta; order Plecoptera; family Perlodidae; genus Isoperla; species Isoperla grammatica. Next base: position 39,578,533 of record OX246738.1, on the reverse strand, counting down.
TGTTTGTTTAGCTGAACTCATAACGCATAATCGATCGATTATCGATATTAAATTTCCAATCGATTAATTAATTATTAATCGATTCATCCATAATCGCCGGCAACCCTAGGAGACCTCGAGATACGCTAGTGTAGCGTTATTATGGACTGCTCAAGTTTTGTGTGATAATCACTACCAGAAACCGTCGCACCCATCTACCAACATTACTGTAGGTCACGTCCGGTCTTAATGTTGATGATCAACAATAATTGTATAGTCTAAACTTGATGTACACTTCGGGTTCGGGCTGGGGCGTTTGACGCTGTAGACGTCTCGAATACTGATGAACCTTTTACTCATCACAATCTTGTTGATTAATTAGGCTTAACGTACCACGTTAACGTAAAGTGAGTAGAACGAGTTTGATGCCGGGATCACGATAGTGTACAGCGGATTATGTGTAAACAAATCGCCGGAGTTGTCTTCAATGATGATCGTGACGACGATGATGATGATGATGAAGATGACTATGATGAATTGAGATGTGATCATGATGGTGAGTATTATTATTTCATATCATCACGTCACCGTGATCACCACTAATAATAATATGTAAATATTATATCATACAATCCATAAAGAAGAGTATTATTCATATTTTATAAGTAATAATTTCATACATAGCAACATTTAGCACCACTAAACTAATAATAACCACTGATAATTTTTGCACTGAATTATATGACGTATTACAAAATAAAAAACATCACTAATAAGTATTTAAAATGCCAGCTTGATTGGTTTAACCTTGTAGAGTGTACCGTGTGATCACTTATCCTTGTAGAGGTTCATGGCTAACCATGATGCCACCCTCTAGGTCTGACCAGTAGAGTCGTGTCCGTGACCGTAGATCGTCGGCACGCGCACGGCCAACCGGCCGACACGGACATAATCGTGACGTAGCTGACTTGGGCTTCAGATAATAACTATATAATTACACCAACTTACGTCATCGGAGCTGCGACAAGTTTTTTTTTACAAGTCTGTACAAAGTGATGACGGGGTTTTATGAAATAAAAATAAGAGACAACATAACATGCTGGCTGGCTGGATAGATGGCTTTTTATCAAACAATATTATTATTATTTTTATCAACCATGAAAACACAGCTGTTCACTAGATGAGTCATCCAGCAGGGGACAATACATGACTTGTGATATATTTTATTTTGTAAGATCGTTTCTACATTGATATTTTAACGATTTTATAGCAAGGAGCGTGTGTATTGCACTCACCATGTTGGTAATGTTTTATGCTCTATTATAATTTGATTTTATTCTTATAAGATGCCCATTGGATGAAGACTAATGAGGGAGATCTGGAGCCGAAGAACTGGAGGCTGGCTGGACCCGAGTACTTGAGAGATGAGATCTGCAACAAAACGGTATGTTTTATTTATTTTTGCATGAAGCTCTACAGTTTACAACTTGAACAAGTTCAAAACTGGTTAATTTCATATCAGTTTAAATAATTTTGGTTAATACTTGATTTAAACCAATCAAATAGTATAAATAATGGTTAATATACTCAACGCATACACAGAAAATGGCGAAAGTTTACATTGAAAGTAATTACAGTACTTACAAACTAGAAGAAACATTCTTAATTGGCAAAGCAACCAACGGAATTGGTGATATCGTTGAAATTAACAACCAGTTGAACAACAAGTTATAACAATATAAACAATAATACAAACAGTGCATACTACTTCTTTGTTTAAACCTGAAAGAGACATTTTTCAATATTATTGCAGTATCGCAAATGGGGACCAAATTTGACGTTGACATGCGTAAAAAAAATGAAGAATTATTTAATTATATAATGAAAGTAAAGAAGCAAACTTAAAAAATATCAGCACATTCAAAACTAAATTAAAATAATTATAACCTTTTGAACCTTTCGAAATTGGGTTTCTTCTTGACTACGGATCAGTAATCGCGTTAGCTGGTCAAAGCGTAAGCCCTAACCACAATTGTCGGCATCCCAATCATAATCGGGATTGCGATCGCAATCATACATTTTCCCATTATTATCATTACGACATTACGATTTAGTTGTGAACAGCGGCATAATTCTCTTTCACGATTTCCGTATTGCGATTGCGATGCCGATACCGACAATTGGGGGTAGGGCTTAAAAGGCAAAGATATCTATATCCACTCAATTAAATACGCTAGTGAAATAAATAAATAAAGTGATAAGTATTCTGATTGGAATTATATTCTGTATGATTACGGTTTTCGCTGCAGGCTGATCTAAGCCAACGGAAGTGGAGTCATTACAGACTCAAACTGTTATCAACATTATCAGGGCAGGAAGGATTATTTCCAGTAAGGTAAACAAGCCCAAGTATAACCAACCGCACACCAGCTGTTGCTTGTGAATCAACTCTTTCGTCATAGTTTATGATGTTTAGTGCGCCATTCCCTGAGCCTCGTCGCCCGCTTGGAGCTCAAGGTATGGGCAAAGTATGGGCACCTACAAGAATTTGTTATCTGTAGTATGGGCAATGGGCATACCACACGGGTAGACATGTGGGTGGGTAAACTCGTTCCACAGCAACCTTGTAGATTCTAACGTCATAAATGAATGAGTCTTGGCCAACCAAATGTCAGTATTTGGATAAACATCCAGCTGATTGGCTCCAACTCGCTCATCTACGACGTCAACATTCCCAAGGTTGCTGTGAAACCACTTGATACGATGTCATCACAAAGACTGGATGGTCATCTCAAGAACCTGGCTTTTTATCAAATTGTGAATCATCATACACGTATCATGAGTACTTATCTGTTTTGTTAACTTATCTATTTGTATCTAACACAATCTCAGCGGAATGGTAGCGGATCATATCAGCCCTCTAGTAAGATGTAGTTGGAGCCCCAATATGTGGGTACTGACATACAATTAATAACGCGATACGCAGTGCTCTGACTTCTGATCGCGAGTTCTTGCTTTATGTTTAGCTATAGTGTTGCTTCTTTTTCTGAATACAAAGAGAATACATGTCCTGACTTACGGGTGAAACTACCCCTTCTAGACACAAGTAGTGATGATCGGTTACAGTAAATTAGGCGGTCATTATCTTGCAACGTTTACACTGCACTGCAGGTGTTTTCTTTCGTTCATCCGACAAACGTTTCCGTTAACACAGCTAAAAGTTGTCGTTTTACGGAAGAGGATATTATTGTTTGTCAGTTCAGTGGTGTATTCGAGCCTAGGCGGACATAGACTTAAGCACCGCCTAGGCACTTTTATTTGGAAGCTAGGCTTTAGCCTAGGCGCTTTTTCACAGTACTGTTTGTTAAATCTCAAGAACCCATGTAGTATTCACAATGTAAGTAATTGAGAAAAAATATGTTACCTCAACGTCTTCATGTATTCAGGTTTAATTTCTGTAAACTCTTTTTCCGGTCACTTAAAACATTCGCCATCGCCCCCCCCCCCCCCCCTCCCCCCACACCCCCACTCCGTGCAGAAGTAAATTCGACCGCCTAGGCACTTTATATTCTAGGAATACACCTCTGGTTGTTAGAACATGTATTTGTTTTAAGGGGTGTTGGTGACAATAAGATTCATATGACAAATGGTGCACAGTAAAACTGAATCCAAAACTAGCACAAATACAGGGATCAGGGGGCCAAGGTTAATTTGACCTTGATTAATCGGTTTGCATAACTTCTTCCCTGTTAGTTACGGGCGAAAAAAATAGTTTAACCAGTGTAGATGAAGTATTAGAGCAAATTCACCGTAAGCTAATAGTTCTATTACCACATCAGCAAACTTAACATTAGCAATGAGAAAGGTAACATTTTCTCTTGCTTCACAACTGAAAAGCTAGTTGAATATGAATTGGTGCACTTAATGTGACTTTCCCATAGTTCCAGAAGGAAACGTACATTGGGTTTGGCTACGCAACCAAGGTTATAGTTAATTGAGCAGTAACCACTACTCTATTGAAAATACATGTTTTTAAGGCGGGACACCAAAATAGTTCATTGTGGTATCCGCACTTATAAAACAAAACAAGAATTAACATGGGCCCGGAAATGTTAGGTACTCACTTTATCTTTTCATGTAGGTACTCAAAAGCAATAAAAATAATTGACATCACAAACTCGCAGGTTTTAGATGTTTGTAATGAGGTAACATATATATCACAATTGGTTCTTGAGCTTTCCCCGTATTTAAACTATATTATATGCGATACTACACATGCTGTGAGACTGCGTTTATTGGTTGGGCGCACGTACGTGCCATTTTTTTGGGTAATTTTGTAGATTTTTACTGACACAATTGACCCTCGCGTTACTCACAAAATGAACGTTTTTATTAATTGCTATCTTGCAGAACGCTTCAAGCGTTGAGTGCGTAATCGCTTCAAGGTATTGTAAGACGATTCTTACAGGGATTAGTTTATTTATCAGCTAGACAATGTTATGGTATCGTTACTAAATTGTTATTCCATTTTTTAATGAATTATAAATCATTGAATTAATTACTTAAATAACAATTTATCGTACCAACGAAAATAATTGAGTTTCTAAATGAGTTGCGGTAGCTTATTTTTTGAAGAGTTCTTAATATCAATAAAAAAAAAGAATAATTTTGCTTGGTTTACTGTTGTGAGATACTGATTACGTAAGCTACAGTAGCCTATAATGTGCGGTTTTCCGTCAACGGGTCAACCTTGTTCACTTACCAACACCAACATAGATAAGTCAAGGACAGTGAATATATCGCTTTTACAATCTTCGGGTTAGTATGAAAGTTCCTGGCTTTGTGAACCTAGCAGTTACTTCATGTTTGTTTAGTTATTGCATTTCCGGTTAAAACTTTAAAATACTTGGTCCTGATTATAGAGGATATTAAAATAAACTTGATAAATATTATTACTTTGCTAAACGTGCTCTAACACATTCAAGCCTAGATCTTACAAAGAGCAGGTTGTGTATAGTTTGAAATACTCTTAAACTGGGGCATAGAATCCATGGTTCCCTTCTAGGTTCGAGTATTGCCAATTGGTCGGTTAACACAGCCAGGAATTTACGAACTAACACAAAGAGTTGATGATAAACAAAATATCTTTATCATCCGTGATTGATGTACATTCTACATAATCGTAGAGATGTACTGCGCACATTAAACCAACAGAAGTAGGAAGCAGAATCAAAGTGAAGTATATCAATGGCCAAATAGACAGAAGAAAGATTACACTTTCTTTGAATATGCGTTTATTTCTGTTCAAATGTAGAGAATAGGCGGTATCACAGCGTTAACGTCGAAACATCTAGAATTGCCTAAACGCCCATTCAATGTTGGCAGAATTGAAGCAGTCCACGCCCCACTTGCAATCTTTATAGCTCCACCATTCTCCCATATTAATGCACTATTCTCGTTGAGATAAAGGCAAAGCAATGTAAAATACAAAACAGCGTTGTATGCCCAAACTACGATAACAGGTCGTCCCGTCTCGAAACAGTTGTACGAAACCATGTACAGTAAGTAACATATTACCGATAATAAATTTTGTAGAAATCTTGCACTTTTCCAAGATCAGAATTTCTAATATGTATGAAAACAACAATAAAAATGAAAAGAGAATATTTAATTTGTGTTTGTAACAAGTGAGTAAAAAGTGTATCCTCACATAGCTGCTCATATATTATAGAGACGAATGAAGGGGATATTCTAAAAACATCGATTGATGATTATCTAAAGTGAGGATCAGTCGTAGGTCATTGCCCATCCCTTGGTTCCTCCCTACTGAAGTTATTGTCGGAGTATCAATGCAATCATCACTGCAAAAGAGCATTGCTATTAGATTCACCCAACTTCCGTACTAGGAAAAACAATAATTCGAATTTTTGTCACTTTCCAACAGCGTCGAAATAAATCCTGGCTCTTATGTTCAGAAACCACACAGTGATCAAATATAAATCATCCCTCGACCTGTCATGATGAGTTTTCTCTTCCACCACAAAGTTATTTCGGAGGTCATTCAGGACTGGTTCCCACGCGTTTCTTGAGGGTGTTCATCCCGTGCATTCATTTCCAGTGAATTCCCTAATGGCTTTCGTTGCTCTTCGACTCTACACACTGAGTAACATTACAAAACATGGGACAGTTCTTTAGATTTTGTTTTCACTGAGCTGTCATATAATATAGAGTGTAGGCTATGTTATTATACGTGTCTTGAGACAACCTTACATATGCTTTCGTCACTCATAGACAAGGAACTCGTGGCCAACCGGCGGTCGGCTTAGCTCGGCTTAACTCGGGGAGCTCGCTGGTTGGCCAAGAATCACTCTCGTTTATGACGAAAGCGTCTGTCAGGTTGTCTTGGGACGCGTATATATTAGTATTACCACCTTTAATGTGCTTATGCCCCTAATTTCAATGTCCCGTTAAAGTGTTAAGTAAATTTATCTGTCAGGTAAGCCCAGTTTGGTGTATTTCTATTGGCCGTTGTCATGGTGAAAACAATTTAACTGACAAAATAGATTTTAACTGGACATTGAAATAAGAGCTAAAGTGTTACTTTATTTAGTAAATAAGAGCTAAAGTGTAAGTTTATTTAGTAGTTAATGGGCATAATATGTTTTTAAAATCGTCGAAGAGAATACAAGGCTGATGAACAAATCGTATCTTTAGCCAATATTACTGCGTTAGCGTGCTAACGATTGTTTTTCATAGATAAAAATATACGTTTTTATATATTGACTTGACCTATATAGTATTGCATTTTATTTTATTTGAAGTGCCGGCTAATATGGCTGATATGATGATATCTCCTGTTCACAAAATGTGTGGATACCTGATTGAGAATATTCAGTATGGTGTTCGTGGCCATGTTTGAAAGATGTTCTTCCTTGTTGGAGTAAAACATGGTTTGTAGTTTGTACTCTGTTATGCCGTTGCCATATTTTCAAGTGCTTCTCGCGCAATTTCATACTGCAAATATTATGGCTTCGTGGCGTGGAAAGTTCTATTTCCATCCACAACTGAGGTAGGCGCCGACGAAGTCCAACAACTGAGAAATATTATTTACTGTGGTGTATATGAAATGCTGTGCAGGTAATTGAAATAGCACTGAGTGGTTTCTTTCTTCGACCTATACATATCAGTAAAACGTAAGTTTCTTTTGAACACAACCCACATTTTATATTTTATACTATGAAATATTTTTAATATTTTTTTTACTTAAGTTCAACCGCTTCTCATGTTGAAATCACATCGCAGGTATGCGTCGGAATGCGCCCCCCGCTTCACGCGATTTTAAATCTATACATGGACAATAGTTTATGCATAACCCGATCGCTTAGTGGAGTGAACTATTAACTCCGCCCTCTGTGTTGAGGATTATCTGTATACCAACACACAAGTAGAAGAAATCAGTCAAATTAAGTTAGTATTACTGGACACGGCTATTTTTGTCAGCTCTACAAAAAATACTATACACTCAACAAAATCATTGCTCCTGTTTGTATGCAAACATACACTTCCCCTCCTATAAGTAAAAACAAAGGGAATAACCAGTACAGATTAGTTTAAGTAGTTTAAAAAGATAAAACTTTGATCTTGTAAATAAAACACTTGGGTAATTATGTTGCGCTGACTGATTAAATTTAAATTATAAATTAACCACTCTTACAAATCTAACTTTCTTAACCCGTGAAACGTAAAATGTTGGGACATTCATCGTTTGAAGTTTCTTTTTTCAAAAAGAGCGTGTTTGAAGTGATCAGTTAATTCAACAATAATTGTAACACATTTTAGGAAGGGGGGGGGGGGGGGGGAGAGAAAACAGTAGAAGGTGAAGACACGATACTTGTTTATAATGGTAGCGCGAGGCATTGGGCACACTGCACTTCCTTCTTTAGATGCGGATATGCACAACGTGCTGGCTGCGTCCTTACTTCACCAGACCACATGCGGGTATCACCGAAATATCACCCCAAGGGCATTAGCACTGACTGTGATAAGTGAGTTTAACCACACTCACTGCTAAATTATTTTAATTGTTATAATTATTTTAATCATCATCATTATTTCACGCCGCAGATGTGTCCTAAGCATGCAGGACCTTGTTTTCTGTGTATACAGATTTAGAACACGCATACATTTATTGTGGTAGTACCAGTGGTTGAATTGAAGCCAGGGGGGGAGGGGTCTTACCATCTTCTAAGGTATTCTACCGGTAACACGTACGTCATCACCCAAAACTGATGATAGTGTTTCATGTAGTGTCACTATAAAATATAAATACACTCTAATACAGATAAATACATGTTCTAAAATGTGGACTTTCCAAGACAGTTTAAACGTAAAGTTTCGTATTGCTTAGCTGGCGATAGAATTAGATACTACGTACCTTTTGGCCCAAATGTATAAACATAGAAACATATTAGGAAAGTATGACTATGAATTAGTTTGTTGACCCAAATGAATGCACAATGCACTCATTGCTTGTATATAATTATAATTATGATTATAATTTTAGGTTGACTAAATAAGGTCACATATTTTTGGCGGACGCTATTTCTGTCGTCGTATGAATTAGATTATAGTAGCGTTGATACTGCAAACAATTGATCAGGCATGCTTTACATAAACCATAACACAACCTTGTGTGGTTAAAATTATTATCGAAGGCTAAATAAAAAATTAACATGATACTGTAATATCAATTACTGTTTTCTATTATTATTTTCTGGAGGACACATTGTGCAATGTTACGTTCTTATTAAGTATTCGGGTGTTTGTTTGTGAATCGTGATAGTGTAACAAACTTAAGTCAGCTAAACTAGAGCTCTTCGTAGAAAGCGTGGATGGATGATCAATGATTAGTGATTAGAGATTACTAAGTGACGATATGCTCGCAAATTTGCAATAATTGTGGATGAAGTGTTCCCAATAAGCATTGCTTTTGTGTGACCTATATTTTTTTACAAACTTTGTAAAATTGATTTTCTACAATATGGGGAAATAAAAATACCCAATTTTTTCGCTGTATAAACATAGTGCTATGTTCGGCGGACTAGGGAAATAATGCTAAAATGCATGAACACATGTTCAACTGGAAGGGACTTCACCAGGTGAATCCATAAGTTGTTTGTTATTTCATAAAATATATCCGGGGAAGGATCAGTTCTTTCGCCATTACCTGATATTCAGAGGTATCGTTTACTGTTGTTAGTGCTAAAACCTTACATATATTACAATATTATACATTACAAACCATATGATAATATTAATATTGTATTACATCGGTTGTGTATAATATACATTCTTCCCTTTGTATCCCCACACAAAAATTTCAGCAACCTAATCAGCGAATGTAAAAATCGTATAAAACTTGTGAAAGAATTGTAATCAATTATTCTGAATCCCATCGGCGATCAAAATAATTGATTACAATAATAGTGTGTATATGGACACGAAACAAATTACAATCCAATTAGTTAAAAGCGAGTACCTGAGATGACCGTGAAAACCTACTAGACGCCACGCAAGGTAAGGAACACGAATATGACATTTACGATGGGGACTCGCGGACATAATGTGTTGCGGTTTTTATGATGTATTTTGGTGTATGACAATGTTCGCACGGTACCGTTCACCTCTGGAGCGTATTCTCAAGGTCACTCAACCACCGCGGGCTTATCGTACTCGTACTCTTATACCCACGTGCCGTAATTAGCGGTCTGTTGCACCTGTCTATCATCCTGATGTCGAACAATCTGGCCGAGTAATGCAGGAGTTGATTAGACTTGAATGTGGATCATGAGCCGAAGGGTAGAACCAAAGATTGCTGAAGTAGAACGCTGCTTGATTGCGTGGCTGGCTAGTCGGGACTTTTTTGTTATGAGGGAGACGGTTTTAATGTAATGTTAGTACCAGAACGAAGGACTCACCACTTCACTCCTGGCAGTTGAGGTTCTCTGGTTCGTTAGAGTGGAGGTTTGTTTTTTTTTGGTTCGGTTCGGTTCGATTATATCAAAGAGGTGCAACCCCCCCCCCCTCTCCCCCTTCAAGGACACACATCGGGAGATACAATTGCGACTGGCAGCCCCCGGCAAGAAACAAGTACCATTCGTTCTTCTATTATTTTTATTGAAGTAAAAATTGTTTGTACACATATCATCAGATCAGTGGTGAACACTGAACAGTGATGATTTCAGGCATATCCCGGGGGGGGCTCCGCCCCCCCCCCGGCAGTTGTAAATGCCCCCCCTAGCAGATTGAAAAAATCACATGAAGTAATGTAAATTTGCATACAAAAATGCAAAATACAAGAAAATGAGGTATATTTTTCCACCTCATGGACTAGGAAATAAATCGATTTCCACGAAAAACTCATCTACATAAATGTTGCAACATTTTATTTTCTTGTTAAACGATGTAAGGTAAAGGTAAGAATGGCAAATAGGAATCACCTCATATTCGAAAACTGAAAGGATGGCATCAACAGAGACCGTAACCCCCTCCACCCCTGCCTTTTGTCACGGCGTCAAAAAAAAGCCATAAAATGAGTTACTAATTTAGCAACACCCCAGATTTTTATCAGCCCCCCCTAGGAAAAATGTCTGAAATCATCACTGGTGGTGAACTCAGAAACTCACAATTGGGGGGGGGGGGGTCGAATACCCCAAAAGGTGGGGGTCTGGGGCGAAAGCCCGGAGGCCTCTTCACCGAAGGCGATTTGTTAGTTTAAAAAAAAAAACACGTTTCAGAATAATCATGTCTAAATGGTAGTTTCCTCTATCTTCCTGCTTCTTTCCACCCTCCTCCCTTCTCTCTCATGCTCTTTTTATAGGGGGGGGGGCGAGTTTATTCCCATAACCCCCCCCCCCCCCCTTTATGTTTGAATAATACAACATTATAGTTACTTATTTTATCAGTCTATGTATAGTGCCAGAATATGAACCCAAAGTAGCTCTGCCCGTCATACGAGATGATTGAATGAGCCAACTTCACATGAACGTGGTGTCGTCAACATAACCAGATTTATACTTTACTTATTTAAGTTGGTAATCCCGTATTTCCAAAAACGCTAGTGGGGTCGCAACTCGGCACCCCAGCGAGTCGACCCATTGCAATTCTCTTGAGCTACGCGATGGCGGACAGGGAACCTGCAGGGGTTGCATAATGCATAGTAATAAAATTGAATTATTATTACTCAATGATAAAGATGTGATTTTTAGCATTACACATTAATTAATTTAGCATTTACGTCTGACATATTAACATGATTGTGTAAATAAATCAGTAAAAACGTTCATTTCAATACAAATTGTGCCAATTGTTACTTTGATTTAGCCTATACTGGATATTACTGATCAGCTTTCACCAGATTGATATGAAATTTCGATGCACAAAAAGTATTTTAGTGGAAATTAGCAAAAACTCTGCAAACAATTTTGCCATAATACTTGTTAGCATTTACTAGACAAAATTAAAGATATCGGATACACAAAACACGACCTGTCAATTTGCGCATATAAAATAGTTTTAAGTATGGAGAGCACATATCTATACATTGATATCAATTTGGGTCACAATTAACATTTTGTCCTTGGCCTCCCTAAGGTATGCGTATTTGGTTTGGCCTAGGCTTACATTGTGCGTGTTACAGTAAGCACGCATAGACGATTACAATATTAGAAATATAGTTTTGAATCAAAATGCAGTGACTCATTGAGAGTGAGTGAGCTCTGTTCCACTTCTGCAAGTATGTAAAGCCATAACGACCACGACAGCTTGGTTTCAGAGCTCTTATCTAGTGGTTCGTAATACTCATAATGTAAGGTTATCCTACATTTCTGTCTTTCAAAGGTTTCTTCCTTGTTATGGGGATGTTGTTCACATTATTCAATGATTTCCCTATAAGACTGGGCTCCAAGTAGTTCTGTATTAAACGATTTTCTGTCCGACTAGGAGTTTGATGTCCAACGTTTCTAGACCCATACATAGGCCTACATACAATGTGTCCACGGGGTGGGGGGGGGGGGGCTGCTACTATTTCAACAAAAATATATGTACCATATCGAATTTTCAATTTGCATCATGCAAAGGTCGTAGCGAAAAGGGGTTTTTAGTTTACTATGATAAATAAAATAAATAATTTCGTAATTATAAAGAGTGTACCCACTCAGTATGATTTTCAGTGAGGGACTTTAATTTAAAGCGACTGAACCAACCTTGTAGGACCCGAACACCATCGACAAGTGAGCGGTAACCAATCAAGTATCTATATTTCAAATATGAAACACATGAATCAGTGATTGGACAGTGCGAACACCTGAGGACAGATACCAGAATCAACAAGGCCGATTTAGAACAACTTTGAATTTATTGAGTGCTTCGTTGCTAGGACGGCTCCAAAGTCACCGTTTACTTATTCCTAAGCCAAGAAGTGATAGAATTGAATCCATACTAGAAGTTAAAAAACTTTGGCCTGAAGCGGGATTTTAACCCGGGACCTTCTGCATTGGAATACATAATACAGTTAGGGACTATAGTTATAGTAAAGTGTGTTACATTTGGACTCTAAAAGAACCCAATCACATGAACGAACAATAATTGCCGGTGCAATTTGAGTATATATATGATTCACAGGTTAAATATTTAACAATGGATGTAGGAAATTTGTTAGTGTTATCGTCGTTTCTGTTGAACGACTTATGAGGACTTAATTATATACCACACATTCCGTGAAGTGGTTTGTTAAACCCACTTGACACTAGATAAATTGCGCATTCTCATATGCACACAATGAGAATACCGCAGTACCGAATTTATAATTAGTGATTGCATAACAAACGTAACGTCTATAGAAATACCTGCATTAATTAATCATAGACAAATGTTTAAAAGTAATTAACCTATATATTGTGTAGACCAACTAAACTACACCAGCAGATAGATGTCGAGCTTTGTTGCAGTTAAGCTCGTTTTAAGAAACAAACATCTTTGGGATGCAAGTAAAGTTATTAACTCATCAGAAAAGAAAACGTTACCATATAATAATAAACAATTGGAATAGGATAGGATTTTGAGCATTTTAGTCTACAAGACTAAGAAACGTTATTTAACTACTTGAAAACTTTGAATGTTAAACGACTCAGTGGCTTTATTCCGCCATCCTTTTTTTGAGTGAGTTTTTAAATAAGGCTTAAAAGGGTAGAGGGTGTTTTTGCGAAACTATACATTACCCATATTTTCAACTGTTGAATTATATACATGGTTTCCTTATTTCTAACAGTGTTGTAAAATCAGTAACAGTTTGGTGGAAATGTAGCTCCCTATTTCAGAAACTAGAATATGTAAACCGGATAAATGCAATAAACAAACAAAAAAGTTATTTTGCGGTTTAAAATAGATTTGACATAATAACGCTGAAAGGAAGTGTGTAGACAAGTTTAACTTAAAATACATATTTTGGCACATAGTCAACTAACAATAAATAATTGGCATCTTGTACAGATAATTCAGTTTTGTGTGTGATGCACAATTGTCGGAGAGTGAATCTACACTTAGACTTCTTGGAAATATTCGTTTGAAAATGTGCTCATACGCTCATTATTATTAATGTGCGATTATACGTCCTAGCGGATCGTCGAGGTTTCGTAGTTGCCAGATGCATCCATGTGGTCGAGTGGCCTTGCCAAAGGCCAGTGCCAGGAATGACCTAGCCAAAATACTTTAATCAAGTGCGTGTGTCTCTATGTGCATGCATGGGAAGACCACTAAACTCACTTGTCTAGAGTATTATATTCATAACTAGAAAATGTCAACATCTTTTCCAAATGCCGTATGTAGTGCATTGTAAAAATGTGGGTCTATTTGTACAACCTAACGTGTATAATGCAGCGATCCATTGATAGTATTATATTCCCAGCAGCAACATCTCACCTCATGTTAGGATTATGTCATGTTACGTTATGTGGAGTTCTTTAGTGAGCAGTTAGGTGCAAGTAGGGAACCTATTTATAGTTTTCAGGAACCTTATAACAAAAACCATCTTGTTTCGTTAAGATTAGGCATGTTTGTTTATGTATTTTCAATAATTCTAAACCCTGCTTTTATATGCGGTTCAATAATCTTACCCGCTCATCTTCTCTAAGTTATGCTTAAATCATAAATAAGACCAATATAGGCTCTGTGACCGAGCTACGTCCCGTCAAACTTATGAATATACTAGCCAATGATACATAGGCTTCCTAGGTGGAACTGGAAGGTCCAACCAATCCTCCTGTCCACCACCACCACCAACTAGATTCAAGATTACCTTGGTACAAGGTCGACTTGATCTCCACCTAGCGAGGGCTAGTCGAACGAGTCGGTGGTCCAGATGTTTCTTGCATTGTCAACACTCATATGTCTGTTTCGGAAGGAATTATTACAATCTCTCAGTCCAGATGCCAACAAATAGTTGGATGAGATGCAAGATTTAATAGACCCGTGAATTTATTACAACAATTACAATTCACGACATCGTACCTTGTACCAATAAGTATCAAGGTTAACCAGAAAACTCTCCTGGTTTCCCAATATTTATATAATATCTTCAGAATCATTCGAAACTCTAATTGGAATTGATACACAGCGTCTATATATCTTATAACCTCAACCTACCCGACATGATAAACATGTATGTGTTGTAAGCATTTCTTTATTAACTTCGAACAATATATGCCGTCATAACTATTTTAGTAACCAGCTCTAACATAACTCTCATACGCTCTCCTCTTGAAATCAGTCACAGTACTCACCAAAGCAATGCGCTCTGACTACGCTTCTGCATACATCCATGTTCCCCAAACAATAACCCCTACATTCCAATTAAAAATAAATAAATAAAATTCAAATTTAGAGTCTACCCACTCAGTAACTAAACTGATTTACAGTGGGGGACTTTAATTTAAAGCGACCAAACTAACCCTGTAGGCTTCGAACACCATCGACGAGTGAGCGATAACCAATCAAAGATCGATATTTCAAATACGAAACATATGAATCAGTGATTGGACAGTGCGAACACCTGCTGACAAATGCCAGAAGCAACAAGGCTGATTCAGAACAACTTTGAATTTATTTATTATATTAAATTTCCCAATTATATAAATTATGATGTTTACAATTAAAATTAGAGAAAAGGCAACGGATCTCACTGATGCCGCATTTATTGACTCACAAGGAACGTTATTTGTGAATCTGCGTGTTTCGTAAACCAAAGAAGATAAATAATTGTAAAATAAATAAGGTAATACTTTTTCTGTGAGATGCTTTGAAATCCCAAGTGTCCCTTCCGTGTAGGAGTAATGCCCCCCTCCCCCCTCCCCCCCCCCCATCGTTCTCACCTTCAACATGAGTGAATAAGGTGAATATCTCGCATGTAGTTCCGTACGAATAGAGCCACCCATTGCGCATAACATAACGACGCTAAATTTAGCCGGAGCTGTTATTATGCCATGTTTTCAAAGCAGTTGGCATCAACACCAGGTCATAACGTGCATCGCGGCGTATTAAGTGCAACGCTCGTGCACTGCTGCAACTCCCCCCCCCCCCCCCCTCCCCCGCCCTACACACGTGTAGCCAGCCGCCCCTCCAATGCAACCGGTGATTATACGCTCTGCCTCTGCATGTAGTGTTGCGCAACGATTGGCTTGCATTGCCACTTTTAGACACATGTCTATAATTTGAACGAGAACCTTCAAACGTGAGTAAATATTCGCCCCGTGCAACTTTCAAACCTAACTATAATAGAGACAAGCGAAAACATTTGGGACAAAAGTGGGAACTGAAATTTTACACACACACGCATCAATAATAGCATTATGTTTACTTTGTACAGTGTGTCCTTCAGATTGAATAGGTTTATTAAAATGTATAGATAGTACGGCTTAGTGGAAGCAATTCCGAGGGCTGTTGGTTTAGCTCTTATTTATTATAATAACGGAAAGCTTCTATCAGTTTGTTTCTGTTGAGAGTCGAACCGGGGACATCCTAAGTCTGAGTGCTTTCATGATGGGGCCACGTGCGTCGATGTTCGTGTACGGGCTGTACTATTCATGGGATGCACACATGTATTTGGAATGCATATGTGTGTGTATTCTTTATTTGGGAAAATAGAGGTTTTCCATGTAGACTCTACCATTCGTCAGTTGCGGATACAGGGGGGGGGGGGGGGGGGCGATGACATGATCGCCATCCCCCATGACCCAACCAAAGTCCAACCAAAGGTGTACAATCATGAATCCACACTGAAATCAAAGTCTTGCTGAAACATAGGGGTATGATCAGTGTTGCAAGCGCGCCGTGTATAGCACTTGCGGATTTATATTACGAGAAGGGGGAGCTTTAACTTAAAACGGACTCTGTTAATTAAGCAAAATAGAAGCCTGAACCAGGTAAGGATTCAAGGTACGGTACTAGCTATTAGGGCAATTGGATAGGGTATTGAAGATCAACGGTTTCGGGCCGCTACGTAGGACTCGGAGGTCAAGAAGATCAACGGTTTCGGGCCGCTACGTAGCACTCGGAGGTCAAGAAGATCAACGGTTTCGGGCCGCTACGTAGCACTCGGAGGTCAAGAAGATCAACGGTTTCGGGCCGCTACGTAGCACTCGGAGGTCAAGAAGATCAACGGTTTCGGGCCGCTACGTAGCACTCGGAGGTCAAGAAGATCAACGGTTTCGGGCCGCTACGTAGCACTCGGAGGTCAAGAAGATCAACGGTTTCGGGCCGCTACGTAGCACTCGGAGGTCAAGACGTTCGTGGGAGTGGTGTAGGGCATAGTGACATGATAAGACAAGAGTGACTAGGTGGTACAAGGATAGTGTATTTACAAGAATATATGGTACAGCGGAGAGACGTGGTGTGAGCAACAGACAAAATCTGAGACTAAAAATCGCCTTGCGATGTGGCTCTATTTATACCCCAGGCCACCCCACCCACCCGCATGTTTGGAAGAAACAAGGGGCGGGGGAGTGACGTGGTACGGTAGCTTGACCGTATCCTTGGCTGTCTTGGCACAAGAGCATAGTAAGGTGTTCTGAACGCCTTGAAAACTATATTGTCACAAGTATAAATGTCATATAAGAAAACCAAGGAATAAACATAAGAAAATAGCCATACAATATTGTATACAATGAACAAAAGTAGAAAACAATAGTAATGAAATAACCCAATATCTTATATGTAAACTTATTATAATAATATTGTTTTGTACAGCCGTGGTGCAGTAGGACACACGGGGTCGCTATATACGTTCGCGCACTTTACTATTTACAGATTACGCGCACTTATCGTCCCCCAGTTTAGCGGGGTCGAAACAATCAGTTCGCCCCTCCACCGAATTTTGAAACAGTTTGATTGTTGCTCTGCGGCTCAAGTGTTCTGTATGTTGTTTAGGCACACACCGACATAAATAGCTCAGTGCCAGCGCGTGCGACTTTGAGCCTGGAGGTCACGGGTACGACTCCCGACACCGGAAATTCTTACTTAATGTTTTTTTTTTTTTTTAGGTTTTTCTCAGTCGTAAGGTGAACGCCATGGAATTGAGCCCTATAAATATGCGTTTAAAGTATCTCCTTCACAACTATCCGCACTCACCATAGACTAACAGTTAG
Organism: Isoperla grammatica; assembly: GCA_945910005.1. Classification (NCBI taxonomy): domain Eukaryota; kingdom Metazoa; phylum Arthropoda; class Insecta; order Plecoptera; family Perlodidae; genus Isoperla; species Isoperla grammatica. The sequence goes on along the minus strand of OX246738.1, from coordinate 39,560,858 downwards.
AAGATGAACTAGAATGTAATGATGCAATGTGTCACTATAGTTTAGAGACCCCCCCCCCCCCCCCCCACCCTTACTGTGAAGATGTTGCAATCTCGTTCTACCCTTTACGATGTATTTAAATGAAAATATCATCATCGGTTCCGCGAACTTATTTCTAAACCTTCGTCGTATTTGTATTCGGTCAACGCGATATTATAGTATTTTTTCTGGAATTTCAAGAAATAATTATTTTTCATCGATTCAGTTGTTTCAGATTCTTGGTGTCATTTTTACCATTAGTCACCCAAAAGAAAAATCTACCATTGAGGTAAGATTGTCGAGGGTTTCCATGAAGCGTTGTGCTAAACTATCGATTAAATAACTACTTAATGATCAATTTCATAATAATTAATACTAACTCAAGTGGCCATGGGCCTAATGATGATTTAATACGAAGAAGGCTTAAAAAAACCTTATTTGAATTACAGTACCTACGCGCAAGATAGAGATTACGTAAAGTTCTGGGAAAGGCCTATGAATAAGGAAATGCGAACGATAATAATTTCGGAGTTGTCGTGTTCACTTTCAATTAAGCTCTGAATTAAACATGTCGTTTGCTCCACTCTTATTGGACGCTTGAGAAGATTCCTAGAGCAACCTGCCTGACGTTGTCAAACAGTCGGCAATGTCGGACACAACCATCAATAATTTTCGGAACTACTGTAAATATAGGCGTGCACATCACGAACGCACGGGTAAACCGCCCCTTGTCCACGTGACATTTATTGACTGTTTTCCCTACTATTTCAATTAACAATAATTTTAGTCAATTATCGTTGTCCAGAGTGATGTCAGATCGACGTTACGCCCCCCAAAGTATTGTGACGACAAGAATAGGGGGTGCCGTATATTGTTTAAGGGGTGATTTAGGTGGTTTGTTTACAGAATGAATGTGAACACTGGAGAAACATCAACTATAGAATTACGTGGGAAGTGTTGTGTGGTTTACTTTATATATTTTTCAACGGGGGTGGCTCTGGTTACTACAAATATCGGAGTAAGACGCTTGTGTAGGGCGGATGATGTTAATTCAATATTAATTTTGTAGTAGACTAGTAGTTGGTTTATTATCCAGAAAGAAACATATTTACAATGAATGCAGAAAGTGTACCGAAGTGCTAAGAAACACTGCAGTTAGTCTCTTTATTTTAGAACTGCTGCAAAACACCGCGATTCCAGACAGCATCTGAACCCAGGTAAAAATTGATGAGTGAGGTATGAGTGAGGATGGTTAGCATTTCAGTGAACGACATGTTATGATACTTAAAATGGCTTATCGTTCATAAAATGGAACCATACAAATTCCAGTATACAATAAAAGGACAAACTTTAAATGGTGCAAATTGGAAGAGTCGAGCTCGTGGTCCCATGCAAGCATCCATACATCACCATTTGTGTAGTATTGTCAGTTTATTAACAGAGAAACAATTCACTAACAATTTACCTGAAACAATACAATTCTTTGTCGCGCTAGGTTGGGAACTTTGTCCCAATTAACTCACATTGTCTGCTCAATTCAAGATCATGAATCACCGATTCAATGTCGTGGTCATTAGAACAATGAGGAACATACTAATTAAGAGGGGTGTATAATAAGTCAATTGTTTCCAAGAATGTGTTATGGCCTAGTTATGCGAAACGATTATTGACTTCTTCTTGAAATTGGCTCCGTCTAATATGTATAGTAACCTTGGGGTCAGGGGCGTCGGAAGTCTATTTTTCCAGGGGGGGCGAACTTTCCAGCTGACTTTGCAACATTTTGTAAAAGAAAAAATTTCGTAAGTTACCATGCAGCCAGCCTCTGAAATCGCTTGAAGGAATAAGCGGAATCTGTACTCTTAAATGCATTTAATTCATATTGGCCATTTTTTCAGGGGGGGCGAGATGATACTCTCGCCCCCCCTGTGCAAGCACAGGGGGGTCGACTGACCCCCCTGCCCCCCCGGTTCCGACGCCCCTGCTTGGGGTGGGGCTGCTGGGAAATATTATGGAAGAAATTAGTTACAAGTCTTTCGACACTAATGGATGGAAGGCGAAGGGTCTTGTCTTACACACATGTGTGTTCACTTCACCGTTTCACGGATAATTATACATTTGAATGCGGTTAATGCTAGCCTACACCTACACATCTAAACTCTCTGAGAAAAAGGGTTTAAAAATAAATCAAATTACAGGTATACGTATATACATGTTATCCCAAAACAGCAATTTTCTTCTAAGCCACCACGAATTATTTTTGCAACCAGACGTGAACACGTATTTCGGGAGCTCTGGTTGAAATCAATCCATGATTCTACCTTACTACGCGTTCGTTCTATACTGTGAACGTGTCTACTGCTAGAGTCACTCTTTTCCTTTGATCTGTACCGAAGTAGGCGGTTTCGCAATTTGTACGATCACCTTTCACCTCAATTTCTAGTAAATTTCCAAACTTGGATTAGGTTGAGTTCTGGGACCTGCCTTGCGTGTATACAGATCACGTGGGAGGGGAAGGTACACACCTGCCGTGCCATCAGCTACAACTACAAGCACAGATTACGTGGGAGGGGAAGGTACACATCTGCCGTGCCATCAGCTACAACCATCAGCTACAAGCAAAGATTACGTGGGAGGGGAAGGTACACACCTGCCGTGCCATCAGCTACAACTACAAGCACAGATTACGTGGGAGGGGAGGTACACAACTGCCGTGCCATCAGCTACAAGCAAAGATTACGTGGGAGGGGAAGGTACACACCTGCCGTGCCATCAGCTACAAGCACAGATTACGTGGGAGGGGAAGGTACACATCTGCCGTGCCATCAGCTACAACTACAAGCACAGATTACGTGGGAGGGGAGGTACACAACTGCCGTGCCATCAGCTACAAGCAAAGATTACGTGGGAGGGGAAGGTACACACCTGCCGTGCCATCAGCTACAAGCACAGATTACGTGGGAGGGGAAGGTACACACCTGCCGTGCCATCAGCCACAAGCACAGATTACGTGGGAGGGGAAGGTACACATCTGCCGTGCCATCAGCTACAAGCACAGATTACGTGGGAGGGGAGGTACACAACTGCCGTGCCATCAGCTACAAGCAAAGATTACGTGGGACTGGGAGGGAAAGGTACACACCTGCCGTGCCATCAGCTACAAGCACAGATTACGTGGAAGGGGAAGGTACACATCTGCCGTGCCATCAGCTACAAGCACAGATTACGTGGGAGGGGAGGTACCCAACTGCCGTGCCATCAGCTACAAGCACAGATTACGTGGGAGGGGAAGGTACACATCTGCCGTGCCATCAGCTACAAGCACATATTACGTGGGAGGGGAAGGTACACATCTGCCGTGCCATCAGCTACAAGCACAGATTACGTGGGAGGGGAAGGTACACATCTGCCGTGCCATCAGCTACAAGCACAGATTACGTGGGAGGGGAGGTACCCAACTGCCGTGCCATCAGCTACAAGCAAATATTACGTGGGAGGGGAAGGTACACATCTGCCGTGCCATCAGCTACAAGCACAGATTATGTGGGAGGGAGGGGTAGGAATACCCATCTGGGTTATTTTTCTCAAAAATTTGCTGCGGGGTTATCGGCGGGGTCCAAGGTCCCCAAATCCTCTTTTGTGTTTCGGAAAATACACATCCTAGTGCATGCTCTAAAATGGATTATGCCAACGTCTCTTTGTTGCAATGGACTCGAATCCACCTCTATTACCAATTACCATACACAACAGTATGTTCCTCGTTTGGTTTATATTACTTTGTTTATTAATATTTTTGATCCGGTAAAATTTCCTGAACAATTTCTTAGATTTTGTCGTTTGCTATACCGACACGATGAAGTATCCATGACTTTCTCTGCACCTGTCGAGCAAATAACTGTTGCAAGCCCGAGTGCTTGGAACCCGAGCCACAGATAACAGTCGAACCAAACCAGAACAAATGCCGGGGTTGTTATTTTACGCTGGGCGTCGACTCAACCACGTCATTTGTGAGTGGACAGGTTTAGAGTTTGAACACACTCAGGTAGGTTTCTGGTATTTTATTGACTTAGGAACAGGGTGCACCACGCAACAATGCTGTGTTTATTATTTATCTGCTCAATATATGTATATGTTAAGGGCCATATTGGCTCAGCATTTCATGATGTGTTATTCAACACGTTTTTCTGTTATTCTGTATTACTTACTAGATGCAATAGTTCAACATTGTACCTGGAACGCTCTCCCAGGCTGGGCCCTCTAGAGCAGATGAAGGAATACAGAGGTAAAAACGCATAAGCCCAAGGGCTAGGGTGATAGGGGTGATAGGGATATGAATGGGGGTAGAACCTGCTACAATGCAATCAGTGTGAAAACGAGAAGAAAACTGAATTGGGGCTCAGTAGAAGCGAGAGGGAGCCGTCACAGTCTAGGGCTGAACCATCCAGGGCCCAGGGCCGTTATTCTGTATTCACCTATTGGTTGCAGAGCAAAGGGTTGTTTGGTACTGTACATTCATGCATTCCTTCCTCTAGGCAGGTTAATAACAGTAAATTGAATGTAATTTATGATGCAGAGCACATTCAACGGAAAGTTTGTAACTTAGTGTTTGATCACGATCATATAACTTGATAAAGTTAGTGACTTAGGATAAAGTTCATTGTATTTTTAATGAATCTATAGGAATAACACGTTGTAGTGATTATTCGTGTATTTGTTTAGTAACTGGTCGTGTTTATTCATAGGAATAAATGACACGGGTAAGATAAGACAAATGTGGGCCCGTTGAAATTTGATGGAATCGTATTTGCTTCAACACTGAAACAGTGACGTTATCCGAGATTAAAAACAAAACTAAAAAACACAGTAAATCCCTCTTTCTTGCAGTTCCCCGTTTTGAGAGCAAAGAAGACGCGTTCTCCATTCAGCGGCCGTGTTGAACGCGGGCAGTACATAAAACAGTACAGTACCACTCAGTAATCTTTGACAGTACATAAATTGGATAAGATTGCCTCTATACGCTTCGCTCACAACGCCGAACTGTACATCAAATATACTTCCTATATAGATTTGAATTTATGTACCAGTTTCCACAGATAATGAAAAAGTAGCCTGTAAGTAACTTTTTAATTAACGCTTAAATATTTTCCACCTATTTATTTATTGATTATCAACTAATATATCCGTTTTGATTACCTCTTCCATTTGACTCATGTAAGTCTGTATTAAAACGTTACTAAAATATGACTATTTTCATGCCGTGTCGGTGTCGGCAAATTGTCTTGTATTAAAACGTTATTAAAACAGTTTAAAATTTTACACACCGTTTCGGCAACGTTGTTCGTTCAGGTAATAAGAGCCGTATCTGGTTGATGGATGTTCCTCTTAACCTTCCTTTCAAGAAGAAAATGTCGAATGTGTATTTCTTTTTGTGACAATTCTGTTAATAAACACGATCGTTTTAAAATCAGCTGCACTCAATTTGATGTACATTAGACAACATAATAGATAAATTGATTTATTTTCGTATGTGATGAAGGTGATGAAATCACTGCAAAGCCCGTTCGGAAATTCTGCCTCGCCCTCTGGAATGTAAATGGTTGTCTTAGTCGCTTCACCTCTTGAATATTGCAATGTGTTGTGTTCTATAGACTATAGAGCACAAAGTATAGGCTTGTGTGTTCTTGTAAGAATCCCTTCGACCGTAGCTGCGTGGGAAACCCACACGTGTTTCCGTATGTCCATCACATCAGGTTCAATGTTCTTGGTCACTCACTCACTCACTCACTCACTCACTCACTCACAAAGGCGAGAGGGTAAACACTCTGTTATCGCGTCTTGCGTTTGTACCCGTAATCAGAGGAAGAGAGGAGAGAACACAATCCAATCACTGGACTAGGACACTCAAGGTGAACTTTCTAATACGTGTTTATTTTATTTATTTATTTATTTATTTATTTATTTATTTATTTATGCATTCATTCGTTCATTCATTCATTCATTCATTCATTCATTCATTCATTCATTCATTCATTCATTCATTCATTCATTCATTCATTCATTCATTCATTCATTCATTCATTCATTCATTCATTCATTCATTCATTCATTCATTCATTCATTCATTCATTCAGTCAGTCAGTCAGTCATTCATTCATTTATTTATTTATTTATTTATTTATGTATTTATAAAATTGATTTACGAAGGGGAATAATGAACATAACTTTGTAACTTTTACAAAGATCATGCAAAATTATGAAATAGCACACTAATGAATGAAGACTTGCACTTTTTTCCCCATCTATACTTTATCTATATTTTATTACCATTTGAAATGTAAACTTGCGTTATCTTTTGGTTTTGTTCTCCATTTGTTTCTCTACAGCTTTGCCTTACGACAGATGAAAATTTCAGAAAAACAACTTCAGTCAAGGTTTGGGTGGCCGGAATCGAACCGGTGACCTCTTTGATTACAGTTCGTGTGTTATCGCTGAGCCACCTGTATTGGTGTATGTGTACTCCTTGTGTTCACAGTGTGTAGTGTGGTGAATATTGTAAATCAAGCGCTGTCAAGTGTCTTTTTCATACACAATAATATATTCAATGTTACAATGTTCAAGAGAAAAGGCGTATGATCCCTAATTCAGTTTCCCAGCGAGTTCCATTTAGGGATATTCTACGCGGAAAAAACAAATTATGTATTTAAAAAAAAATGGTTGGGCACAAACAATATCACAAATTAGAAAGTTTCACAGCTCCGCCCTCTTGGGACTGGTAACGAGCTTCGGAGGGCAAAACCAACCAAACCGAGCTCTTCATCTAGTTATCTTGAATTTATTTTACCTCTTTTGCAGCTTAATTACTCCCGCCCCCTCTTCGTACAAAAGAAAAAGCTTTTCTTTCCTCCAAGATTTACAAAAACATATTGTTTTAAACCTCTAGATATATCTGTGTTTGTGATAAAAGACTCCAACTCCTCACTGTAGCATAGTGTTATGCCTGTTATCATTTAAGTAAACATTTTCTAGCATATGATTAGGCCTACCTTTAAAACCATTTGTACCCAAAAAGAATATTTTATCTTGTAACGAAAATAGTTATATGAGAGGCATGGCACAATCAACTGATAAATTTCGCCTAGCTCGTTAGACGTAGACATAGTCACAGTAATTTGTGACAATGATAATAGGCAATGCGGATTGTAGCCACACGATAACATGCGTGGGCCAGGCGTATAAATAATTAAGGTCACCCTAAGGTCAGTCGAGGTGGCAAGACTAAGTCTATTTTCAGCCTAACGTGTTGACACCTTCATGAGGAATTAAAGTTTCGTTTTGCATTTTTTTAACCTGATGAGTTGAAGGTCTGGTAATCGATATCGTTGGAGCGTTGAGCCCGAGGCCCGACACTGTTGATTACGTGCACGCATGGGTAATGGTAATGTGTGGTGGGGGGTGTGGGCGACCGTACCCCCCACCCACCACTCCTAGCGGTGCTAATGGTCATGATCACGATAATAATGACGACAACGATGAACTGGTGGAGAAATGTATAGATTACTGGATTGTGTTTATAACGAACCGTATGATGTGTGTGTTTCGTGGTGATGATGTGTACAGATAAATACATATTATATATACTTTGGGGGATTTGCCACTTCAACGTATTTTATGCTGTTTTAATACCCGCATTACGCGGTTCAATACTTTCGTCAAACTTATTGAATTCAAGGACAAAAAAGCATCAATTAATTGAAGCTATATTGTTGCAGTTTTTACCAGACTGTTTTTGATTCGCTTTCGTTCTTGAATTTAATAAGTTTGACGAAAGTATTGAGCCGTGTAATGTTGTGCATTGTTTTCTATTTTATTATTATTATTATATTTACCTTCTGTCATTGTTAGGTTTCAATTATTTTTCAATCTTTTTCCTGTTTAAATCAATTAGTTAGTTTTAGTATGGGTTAATTGGAAGTCACTTCTGTTTTTCGGAGCAGTACTATTTTCTGCCAACCTTCATTCATTACATATGAATGGGAATGAATAAAACATAGAATTAATAAATAAATAGCTTTATTTTACTTTCAGGAATCGAAGGAGATAAGTGGTAGGCTTGAGAAGGGATTGTATCAAGGAAGAACAAGTTAAAACTTGACGGCAAAAAAAAAAATCTAGAAGTATATAGTAAATGCATTAAATATGTGGGCAAATAGGCTACTTCGAGTAGAACACATAAAATTGACTCAATTACATGATGACTTTTCAGAGCAAGGGTTCAGAATGTGTGTGAGGTGATAAGTTCGTCAAGGTTACCGTGAGTGATATGTGTAATTGTAAAATACTTGCGATGTATGTGTTATTAATTCCTACGTAGCATAGCGCTATCTTATATCGGGGCCACGGAACAAAGTCTACAGACCCCTACTTGAATGGCTACTTTTTTGTATTGTGATCGAACGACAGTGTGCATTTGGTAAGACATTTTACGTTGTGTTTTATTTAAAAAACGGTGCTATACGTTAATTACATTGTATTCATTACAAAAGTGTTGATAGATTATTACTTTTACTCGAAATCACAACATGTCGAATCATTCTTGAACTATTAGGCCCTACTATTGTGTAGTACGTTACACAACTCCAGTGTAATATAGGAATGATGTATGTAGGCGCGCCCAATCAGTCAACTGCAATAGTTGCTTTGAAGATGTCCACATAGACAGTATCTATGTGGTTGATTTGCATTTTAATTCACTTCAAAAAAGTCACAATGCTTCCAGTGTTTTGTTAATTAATAATACAGTATATGTATATCTGTTATATTATCTATTGTTTCTTGCTTTTGTACATAGTACAAACAACTTTTCCACTATACCTGGTGATTGTATATCTCTGCCATGTTGTGAATAAAAAAATAAACATTGTATCGCTGTAGCTCTGTGGCAATGCGGCATGATACTTGCATGCCCTGGTCGGCATACTCGTTCTATTTGTACAACGGTTCATTAAAGCGACCTAATTCATCACTCACAGTAAAGTTGCCACAACCAGACGAAATAATGTGTTTGATAAAAATAATTGATAAGAAGTAAAAACACTGGTGATCTATCACATTTTGCTAATGCATTCAACAACATGGGGGAGTGCATTGCATGTTAATGCGAAGATTAGGATGCCGGTGTCATGGAATATCTTTACCAAAGCTCAGCTTTACCCTTTAGTAATACAGGACCAGCAAACGTTTACTAAAGAGTAAACCGGTTCCAGTCAACTGCTGTAACCATATTACTAGCACCGGAATAATTTTACCTATATTTTAACATTCTACAGATCAACAAAGAAATATTATTACTACACTTAGTAATAGTATAGGGTGGTCCAAAATGTAAGGTAGCATAATAGTAATAGGGTGCTAGCCCCATAATACTACAGTGTGGATATTAAAGAAGTATGTTAATAAAAACAATCATTTAACTCATTATCACCTGATAAGGTACAGGGTGGTTCAAAAGGCCAAATAGTAATAGGATGCTAGCCCCATAATACTACAGTGTTGACATTAAAGAAGTATGTTAATAAAAACAATCATTAAACTCATCATCACCTGATAAGGTACAGGGTGGTTCAAAAGGTCAAACAGTAATAGGGTGCTAGCCCAATAATACTACAGTGTTGAACAATAAATACATTCAACTCATTATCACCTGATAAGGTACAGGGTGGTTCAAAAGGCCAAATAGTAATAGGATGCTAGCCCCATAATACTACAGTGTTGACATTTAAAAAGTACGTTAATAAAAACAATCATTAAACTCATTATCACCTGCCAAGGGTACAGGATGGTTCAAAGGCCAAATAGTAATAGGGGGCTAGCCCCATAATACTACAGTGTTGACATTAAAGAAGTATGTTAAAAAAAACAATCATTTAACTCATTATCACCTGATAAGGTACAGGGTGGTTCAAAAGGCCAAATAGTAATAGGATGCTAGCCCCATAATACTACAGTGTTGACATTAAAGAAGTATGTTAATAAAAACAATCATTTAACTCATTTCCACCTGATAAGTACAGGGTGGTTCAAAAAGTCAAATAGTAATAGGGTGCTAGCCCCATAATACTACAGTGTGGATACTAAAGAAGTATGTTAATAAAAACAATCATTAAAGTCATTATCACCTGATAAGGTACAGGGTGGTTCAAAAGGTCAAATAGTAATAGGGTGCTAGCCCAATAATATTACAATGTTGATATTTAAGAAGTATGTTAATAAAAACTAACACTTAACTCATTATCACCTGATAAGAGTACATGGTTGTTCAAAAGGTCAAATAGTAATAGGGTGCTAGCCCAATAATACTACAGTGTTAAACAATAAATACATTCAACAAATTATCACCTGATAAGGTACAGGGTGGTTCAAAGGCCAAATAGTAATAGGGTGCTAGCCCCATAATACTACAGTGTGGATATTAAAGAAGTATGTGAAAAAAAAAAAACATTTAACTCATTATCACCTGATAAGAGTACAGGGTGGTTTAAAAGGTCAAATAGTAATAGGGTGCTAGCCCAATAATATTACAATGTTGATATTTAAGAAGTATGTTAATAAAAACTAACACTTAACTCATTATCACCTGATAAGAGTACATGGTTGTTCAAAAGGTCAAATAGTAATAGGGTGCTAGCCCAATTATACTACAGTGTTGATATTAAAAAAGTATCATCACCTGATAAGAACAGAAGGGTCCAAAAGGTTAACTAGTAATGGGCTGTAAGCTCTATATTACCACAATATTGAACAATAAACAGGACGTTTATAAAAACATTTATTCATTTCATTATAACCTGATAAGGGTACAGGGTGGTTCAAAAGGCTCAATAGTTCATAATAACCTGATTACTACGGAGCTTCTATTTTGGGACACCCTATACCATTATTAGGTGATGTGAATAAAGTGTGTATCCGTATTCCGTATTAATATCGATATCTTAATTTTAACCTTATAGTAATATTAGGCCGGCACCGTATTCCTACGTATCATGTATTTTGGGACACCCGTTTACCATTATTTAGTGATGTGAATTAACTGCATCTACGTATTTATTACGATATCTTAATTTCAACCTTGTAGTAATATAAGACCGATACCTGAACGAATTTTATCTTTTGGGACACCCTATACTATTATCATGTGATGTGACTTAAGTTTATGTACGGATTAGTAACGATATCTTAGAATAAACCTTATAGTAATATTAGGCCGGCACCTGATTACTACGTATCTTGTCTTTTGGGACACCCTTTACCAATATCATGTGATGTAAATTAAGTGTATGTACTTATTGATTACGATATCTTAATTTAAACCTTATAGTAATATTAGGCGTTCACCTGATTACTACGTATCTTGTCTTTTGGGACACCCTATGCCATTACTAGGTGATGTGAATTAAGTGTATCTACGTATTAATTACAATATCTTAATTTAAACCTTATAGTAATATTAGGCCGGCACCTGATTAGTACGTATCTTGTCTTTTGGGACACCCTATACTATTATCATGTGTTGTGAATTAAGTGTATGTACTTATTGATTACGATATCTTAATTTAAACCTTATAGTAATATTAGGCGTTCACCTGATTACTACGTATCTTGTCTTTTGGGACACCCTATACCATTACTAGGTGATGTGAATTAAGTGTATCTACGTATTAATTACAATATCTTAATTTAAACCTTATTGTTATATTAGGCGGGCACCTGATTACTACGTATCTTGTCTTTTGGGACATCCTATACCATTATCAGGTGATATGAATGAATTGTATGTACGTATTAATTACGAAACGTTAATTTAAACATTATAGTAATATTAGGTCGGCACCTGATTACTACGTATCTTGTCTTTTGGGACAGCCTTTACCATTATCAGGTGATATGAATGAATTGTATGTACGTATTAATAACGAAACCTTATCAGGTGTGATATGAATGAATTGTATGTACGTATTAATAACGAAACCTTAAAGTAATATTAGGTCGGCACCTGATTACTACGGATCTTATCTTTTGGGACACCCTATCCCTATACCATTATCATGTGATATGAATTAATTGTGTGTAGGTACTTATTACGATACTATACTTATAAACTGTTAGTAATATAAGGCCGGCACCTGAATAGTACTTATCTTCTTTTTGGAACACCCTGTACCCTAATCAGGCGATATTGAGTAAACTGTATCTACGTATTTAGTAATAAGGTCATCACTAGATTACTACGGCCGATCTCTTTTCGATCACCCTATACCGTTATTAATTCCATTATAACTACGATACCTGACAATAGTATTGTTGTTCCGGTGTATTATTACTATACGTGTGTTTAAAGATAGTTAAAACTATTCTATACATAGTAATACTGTTCCAGCTGCAATTCAGCTTTTAGTAATGTGGGACCAGCACACGTTAACTACTCGGTAATGTCGGGCCGGCACAGTATTACTACAGTAAACGTATTCCGGTGGTAATACTATTCCGTTACACCGGCATTTATCATTCGGAAAGATTGCAGAGAATTGTCAACTTATGTCACTATGTTAGATGCACATGCCTAAAATGTTAAAGCAAAATGCATATGCGCAGTGCAGACTCAGCATTTTTGAAAGTAAACACACTGACGAAATACTGCATAGAATCATAAGGAAAAACTGGGTTCTGGTTTTTTATTTGAAACAGAAACCGCACAAAAGTATGATTCCATTTCTTCACAATATGGGTGATCCCCTACGACATGACATTATGCTTGTGAAAACACCAACCCTGTATGATTATACTGTGTAAGGCTAACGCAGGTAGACTACCCTGTGCTACACGAATCATTGAGTTTAGAAGGTATTGGGTTGAATTAGAATGCATCGTCGATCACATAGTTTTCTCTTCCCAGTTATTTTCCTCAATTAGCCTAAACCGGAGAATAATACCGGCCTGCACCCTGTGCGTACCCTTGCGTGGCCCTCGAAACCCACTTCGTGCGTGAGATACGTGACGTCAGTCAGCTGTAGCACTCAGTGTGTCTATGAATGCAGTCAGCTGTAGCACAGTGTGTCTATGAATGTAGTCAGCTGTAGCTCAGTGTGTCTGTGTGGCCATGAAGGTAGTCAGTACAACCATGAACCAAGTACAAGCGACCATTTGACACAAGAAACTACCACACCACCCTACTACCACTATCACCACTACCACTACCACTACCACTACCACTACCACTACCACTACCACTACCACTACCACTACCACTACCACTACCACTACCACTACCACTACCACTACCACTACCACTACCACTACCACTACCACTACCACTACCACTACCACTACCACTACCACTACCACTACCACTACCACTACCACTACCACTACCACTACCACTACCACTACCACTACCACTACCACTACCACTACCACTACTACTACCACTACCACTACCACTACCACTACCACTACCACTACCACTACCACTACCACTACCACTACCACTACCACTACCACTACCACTACCCTCAGCCATTCAGTCTTCTCTTTGGGCGACCCCGGACACAAAGTAATGGAAGACACTGTAATATAAACTATTAATTAATTAATTTACTAACCAAATAGTACGAAACATCTTTACATTTCAATCAACTAATGATAAACAAAACAGTTTATTCTCCAAGTATAGTTATTTCGAAGACATAATTTTGCGTTGCCTCTATCTCGAGAGAATCTCACCATCATCGTATTGTAGCTATACATAATATGAGTTCTTTCTGCAAATGTAACAAGCTGCTTAAAACTATATAATTATTTGTGCACCTGGTACAAATTATAGTAATCAGAATAACAAGAAAATATTGTGAATCACTGTTTCGAGCGTAATATTGTATTGTATTCTTGGACTGCTCGTTGTTATTCCAAATGCCAAGCCAATCAAATCCAAGGTCGACTCAAGATACGATTATGGTTAATATTTTTTTATGTAACTTTCCCAAACGACTAAATTAGCCAGATGACTTGAAAATCCTGTCCATTTGATTAATATCCACTGTTATGGTGTTGTTCAACGGGCAACTTTTAATTTGTTGCGTTAGCCTATCTCACGCCCACATACCCAATGAACAGGGTGACCCTGCGTAAATAACACCTGGGGTGGGGCAAATCGTGTCCCTCTGCGCTGCAAATAAATCTTGGCCATTCCACAAAGTGTTTCAAGCCAGTATATTTGTAGGGTTGTCACCCTTGTACGGACCAATTAAGGATCCCCCCTTCAGTAACAAACAACAGTTTCAATGTCATTTTGGTGGAATGTATATCCGTTTTAAATTTTGATTAGGACCTACCTTTCGTTAACAACAGAAAATGGAGGAGAACCTGTACAGTGATTAAACTTTGAAGTAAAGCATATACATACAGAATAATAACATGAGGTGGGTTGAAAATCATTCATTCAGAAATTATGAAATACAGAAACCTTTCATTTTTTGTGCCTAATGAAACTCTATTTTGTATTAATTTTCTTATGTAGGTCTGATTAATCCTCTAATCTTTTAATTTTATAATAAGTGTACAGCAGTGACAAAATTAATAATTATGTTATAAGAAAAACAACAGAAAGAGATGACAGTGCTGGTGGTTCGATACCCGCTATCGGCAATATTATGAACTTCGTTGCCAGTTTTATTCAACCGGCATATAACATTTGTTCAACGAGAGTTGACATTTTAGAAACGAAATAAGCGAAGTAGGCCTATTTTCACGGCCCAAACGCAGAAAGTACATATTTTACGTTAATTGTCAAATAATCGTAATCTGAAATTATATTTATCGTGTTATGAATGGGTATGATTACATTTCTTTGGTACTTGCTTCTAAATAGATAGATCTCGGGCTGTCGGCAGTACAGGTTTCTTTGATTAAAACATATTTCTGGAAAAAGGTTTTTCGCCTATGGCCATGAAACTAGCATAGGTTGGCCGGCCCTCACTCCAGAACAGTTTTAGACGGTTGTTGCCGGTTGTAAAGTTGCGCCCCTTTTCCGTAACCCGGTCGCAAGTTGCAACCGGTTGCAACTTCAGGATGGTTTAGTTTTACCCGCGATACTCGTTAGTTCACTATATATAATAAATACTGCAGCGGACTCATGCGCCGAGTTCTATGCCACTATATGCAGCCAAGCATATCTTATTATCTTTGCTATGTGTGTTTTTGTATGTATAAATTACCGGTATATGCTTTATTTATTTTACTCAACTTGCGTTCCTGTTTGTGCATACATAAGAATGCCATCATTACCCACGGAATAACCTTCAATTTAATTTGTTTGTAATTTGCGTTTTACCTAAACTATACGTTTGGAATAATTTATGTTTACTTGGTTTGAATTAAAAGTTGGTTCTGTTTATCTAACTTTCGTTGCTAGGCATGGACACCCGGAGGTGAAGGGGGGGGGGGGGGGTGGAAGGAGGCAATCGCCCCCTGGCTGCGACCGAATCGAGTCACCAATATGTTGAGACATTGTTTGTACTTGTTTGTGCTACAGAGTGCGTATGTCGATTATTGGAAATGCCCCCCTTGGTAAAACTAATCTGGGCGCCCTTGTTTCTAGAAGGCAAATTAGTAATTTAAAAATAAAATGAAGGATGTTGTGTTGATATGTTTTTATCTGTCGGGCTATTGGCTTTTAAATGAGTGTCCATTGAACTCGTTCTAAAAATCGTGTCATCGTTGCCTATGGATACGACTTTGATGAGGCTCAGTCACGTAATGCGATAAACTTAACATTTCTGTCTGGTCTTGTATCTCAAGAGATAGATGGCATCCCATAACAACTACATGGCTACTCTTTACTTTACAAGGATATTAACATGGTGAACATGAGGACAACACAACACAACAATCAGTAGAATGTAGATGATCAAGGGACATCGTTGGTGCAAAGATACTATATATTTTAATTATAATATAAAACATTGCAATCTCGTATTTCGAATTTGAAACGGGTTTTAGTGATCGATGCTGTTAATATTTGGACATGGAATCGATTTGATACAATTACAAGTGAGGGAAGGAAAAGAAGAAGAAGAAGAAGGCCGTGAAGGTAAAGAAGAAGCCGAGGAATGATCACGTCTTGGTTTTGTGGGAATAAATAAATTTGTATTTATTGTCTACCCACTCAATTACATTACACAATTGACTAAGTTTATGTGTTTCGATGCTACGACGGCTCCAAAGTTACCGTTTACGTTTACCCACAAAATCATAGCTATCATCAAAGTCAATTTCCAGAGATAAAAAAGTAATTGGAATCGGTAATTGAACCCTGGACTTTCTGCTTTGGATATAGGAATAAACTCCCAATGAGCTTCCCATGCAAAAGGTACAGGGTTCGATTCTCGTTTCGGGATTGGGTTTTTAAGTTTGCCTGTATGTACAGTAAACGGTGACTTTGGAGGCGTCACAGCCATCAAGCTAATAATAAATAGTATATGTCCCCCACTGAAAATCAGTTTGTTTAAATGGGTGCGTAGACAATAAATACAAATGTATATATATGTATTCATTGATTAATTTCCAACTTTTTAAATTTTTAAAAACGTTTTATTTGATTACAATTTTCTCACGCAATTGTTCATCCATCAATAAGAATAATCTCATCCATCGATTACTATAATTCCGTTATCGATGTGTATGTAGTATAGTATTGCGGACGTTGCGGCTTGGCACACCTGCACCAGTGGGGTTAGTGGTTACACCCTCGACCAAGCATGTCTGTGCCGTGAGCAAATGAGTCTCGGGCAACGGCAACGTACCTGGTTGCTCCCGTCCTTCAGATGGGACATTTAACTTTGTCCTTGTAGCCAGGCTATCGCTCGTGAGCAGCCGCAGCCCACGGGCTACAATCACGACCACTGATAACCGGCCTTAGCTCTCGTAATGGCATTCGGAGAGTGGTTTTTATATTGCATCTTGTAAAATACTGAATCACCAAAGATTATAATTAAAAAATATATGACTAGTCAAATAAGGAATGACATTAATGGGCATCAGAATTTGGTATAGGGCCTCGTATTGCGGCTATAATAAGCACGTATAAGCGCGTAGGCGGCGAATCAATTCGCAGTGCACTGATTATAGGCCCAGTGGGTTTTCACAAGCCACGTGCTTCTTCCAAGAGTTGAGCAAAACCTCCGTGTAACTAGCGACTCACTTCCTATTACCATGAAGAACGCAGTTTTTATTTTTAAACGGAATGGCCCGGCCCGGCCACGTGTCTTCCACATATTTGTACGTTTCTTTTTGAATTTCGTTGCCAAAGACGTGACGCGTCCTAAATCAGGTTTATTTCAAATGAAACGCATTATTTCGTGGGCCATTCACTCTCGCATTCGTCGCCCCCATCTCGGCACCTGCGTGTCTCAGACTCGCAGACGGAGATGCTATCAAAACCTTGAGGAAATTTAATGAATGCATCGAGAGCGACTCGGCACTGCTATTGTCAATAAGAAGAGCACTCGGGACTGAATTACATTCCGTGCACGATCTCGAGCTGTCCATCTTTTCCGAAATATTACGCTCAAAGAGGGAAGGCCGAGTTACAATATTTATTCAAAAACTTCCGTTGGCTATCGAAAAAGTTTCTTTTTTGCTAACTTTTGACTTGAAAACTTTCCTGTGTTTACTTTGCAGCCAATTATAAAGAAATGGAATAAAAGACTCGGTAAAACTGTGCAGGGACCTCAAACTCATCTACTTCATCATTTTTAATTGATTGGACTGTAATTCCCAGATGCTCTGTAGCTGAAAAGAAAAGTATTCCTCATTTGCACTCGCCAGTACGTTTTCTTTCTCGATGCACCTGCCCTTCCGCTCGTCTTGTCGCGTACTTGTTCGTCGTAAATCAATTAATTATGTCAATCAAATGTCTAGCTAGAGTTAATTGCACATGTGTTTCTCATAATTTCAAACAGTCTCATCGTAAAGCAGGTTTTTATCATGAGTCAGAAGGGAATCATGTATATGCGTATATCCGCATACCCTACTCCATAAGCTCTCGAGTTCTAGCGATGATGATGACTACTTGGATGATGATGATGATGATGACGATGATGAAAGCGATGAAACGATGTTCTGTGTAAAGCAGGCCCTACATCAATGTCATAGAGGTGACTCCTGGCTTACGTCTCCTCTACAAGACCTCCCACGCATACTCTACAGTCCACGCTCGATACCACCGCTGGATTCTGACTCTGGAGGTTATGACTTCGATTCCGGCCGGCAATCCTAGCTGAAGCTTGTTTGTGGTTTATATGGCGTATGTTGAGATCGATTTATTAAAACAACCCTTCAGGTATTCCTTACAACTACAAGCAGTATCGGAACGGGGTATGGGGAGGAGATTTCACTCCCTCTCCTCCTAAGAACACGAAAGTTATACTCAAGCATCTTCTAACTTCCTCGAACAACGAGCTACTGATGCGCTTAAAACTCCTCTATAATTACGTAGTATAAATGTAGATGCTTTACTTATACACTATAGGAAGTGTCGTATCCCACAGTAAATGTATGTGTGGATATACGTGTTGCATATGTTCTATAATCATAGCCCCTATTATTTTATTTTCTCCTTGCCCACTTTTAGTATTCATATTTTGCTCTGCGATCTATCCAAGAGATCTTCAACACACTAATTTACATTAACATCACATTGACCTTTCTTTTCTTCTGAGGGTCAGTTATCCTAATCCCCATTAATAAATAACATCATATTTCTACAAACTTGTTTTTCTTGAAAAATCAAAAATCTTTTATCAAAGATATGACTATTATTACAAATTCACAAAAATTACAAAGTTAAATTTTAATTAGGTAAAATACAAATGAACCACCCATTATTCTACACGTCTTGGACAACTTTAACTATACGTGTGTCAATCCAGCAGAACAGTAATTCTTACTGCAGCAATCTGAGCATTACGATTGTTTTCAATGAAAAAACAAGTAATGATGGAAACCACACTGTTACCTTCACTTTTTTGTGGCGAGGAGTGGACGAAACCAGGTAGCACGTTTTAGGCGTGCAAGTTTCCTTCCAAGTGAGAAAATTTTCTTTCACAGCCTCATTGAGTCTATAATTTGTAAAAGTGTGCACCTTGATACTTAACTTGCACCATTCCATTATTGATGAAAGCACAATATTTCAATTTCTGTGTGAGAACCACAAAGTATAACAGCTTCGTATCCAAGATGTAAGCTGTTCAATCATTGCTGTATCACCGACCGAATTATGTGGTTCATATTTCTAATAGAGAAACATTTTATCAGTGGTCATAATAGTCGAATATGGGGTTTAAGGCAATAAAATGGGTTGTGAAGTAATATGTATAATTTATAGCTCTTTTTGGCGAATAAAATTGAATTCATAAAATAAACGAGTGGAAAATTTCCTTTCAGTCGTCGCATATATCAAATTAATCTGGCTATTATCATTATCTCTATTAAATCGAGTCGCAGTGTTATGTAATGGCTTGTACAGGCATCAGTGTGGGAGTATCTTGCTATGTATTCATAAGCTTGTAATATGTAATATGTACATGTTAGTGTACACGTCTTAATCGTGTCATGCTGCTTGGGGTCCCTTGTGACCCCAGCCCCATCCTCATTATCCTCACCTCGCTGCACAAAAAGATACGAGGAAAGCACGACATGGTTCCGATTGTGGTAGAACTCCAACTGTTAGTGTGTCCGCCGCCGAATTGTTTCGTCTTTTAGCCTTGAAATTGTCTGAAATTTGTACTTTCCAATTACGTAACGATGACTTAATAGCTTAATAGTAATCACATTCGAAAACAAACGACAACGACTGGCAGAGTGACTGATAGACAGACAGACATACATTACATGTCAGTCATTTGCAAGGATACAGTTTACGTCAGCGCAATTGTACCTAATTAACATTGCAATTGATAACAATTAGAAGTGCTTGTTATTATATATATTATCGTTATTTTACTATTTCTTCCAGAATTATTTACTATCATAAAGAAAATAGGAAATTTATTAGAGATAAAGACTACCTTCCTAACAACGTAACAAGGGGCTTAATACCGTCGTTATTTTGAATCATGTATTTTTCCCAGAAGAAAACTTGAGCTGATATACATTTGATCTCATCTTGGTGCTCATGTGCACTAAGGAACATAATAAGAAAACACACTCTAGCATCAAATATCAAATCAAAGTGGAAGTATTCTGTGTAAACTAAATACTAGACCTTCCTTTATGCACTTAGAGGATTGCGTATATTGTTGATCTACAAAGCGTTTAGTGATGCAGCACATAGTTGTAATGGGTTACTACTTTTCTACCGTAATAATACCTTTATCTTGTTTAGTTATTTATACAATCGATATGTGTAGTTAAGCGAGCACAATCTTGTCAGCATAATAACATTAACATATGCCATGCGAGAGCATAATCTGAACTCTAAACTCTATTATACACGGTTTTAAGCTTAATCCAGCTTTATGGATAATGTATGGACATATAGTAATTGTAATACAAGTTTGTCATGAATGGGATCGAACCTAGATCGCTGACTCTACGTACCAGCGGTCCCACTCATCCATAACCATGTTGACGCGTTTCAAGACCGCTCTGGGTCCTCTTTACAAACCACAGTGCGCACAGTAGAAAATAAACAATTCGTACGATTGTTGTACTGACGAAAGAATAGATTTCAAACCACATTCTCTTAGTCCAAGTTTTCGATATTCGATTCAACCAAAAGTGTGTGGTCATAGTGTGATGTGTTAATCCTTCAACCGAGCCTCGAACTCAAATCCTCTGGCTTTGTCTAAATTTTTTTAGGTCCAGTCATTCATTTGTGCATGAATATAACAATATGCGGTTATGGGGTGAACTGCGAATACAATATTATTGCGGTCACATAGTTCTTCATGGTTACAAATCATCATTCGTCTCCGAATTGCGCAGCTAGGCATGAGCTAAAGTTATAGCGTTTTGAGTGACGTGGATATTATTAAAGCAATAATTGTGGCGTCAGCTATATGTGCTGAACATCTGTGTTATAGCGCAATTGAACCAGAGAACTTGGCACAAGAAATTAGTTATAAGCAGGGCTTTTTTTCGGCCGGTACGAGCCGGTACGCGTACCGGCTAACACAAGAGGCGTACCGGTAAAAGGCAATGCAGTCACACTATAGCCGGTACGCTACGATTAGCCTTGAAGCGCGTGAATAAATTTGAAGTGTGCAGTGTGACAGGCTTGTGACTGCAAAATATGTTTCATTTTGTAATATAAGGATGTTGCCACCTGCTGGTGACATGGGTGTGACATGTAGTGAATCATTTTTTTTTAGACTCTTGGCGGCCACTCACTACAGTAATCTTTTCTATTATTTGGGTCATCAGTTCTAAGGAAAGATAATTAGGGTTGTTTTGACTAAAATGTCAATTGTCAAGAGTAGCTTCTGGGAACCGCAAAAGAGAATCTACCTATTCTTACTTTTCTGTTTTCCGGGAAAGCGCCTTTTCAATTTACAGACAACGATTGGGTTGTGTTGGGGGAGGAAGGGGGGGGGGGGGGAGATCGGTGGTCAAGGGATTGTAAGTTGTGTGTGGCAGGGTTAGAATCCTCTCTGGTGACGAGTGGAGATGTCGTGATTAGCGAGTGTGCATGTGCTTAGTGAGAGTGTAAAAAATAAAATGAACCAAAAAATAACTTCTTGGGTCGTCACCTCGCCACCTATACCCGAAACAGAGCAAAAGACCGACGTGTTGCTGATGTGAACATGACTATGAGTCATGTTTGGAAATTGCTTTGAATTCGATATCATCGATTTTGGTGAGTTATAAATTATTTTAAAACAAATATTAACTATTAAGTTTGTAGTGAGTAAATGCACGTCTCGTGTTTGGGTCACGTTAAACAGGGGCGGATTCAACAAGCCGCGGGGGGGGGGGGGGGGGGGGGTTGAAAAAATAATTTTATTTTTCGTCTTATTACAATGAAACCATCACTATTAACACGTTTTAAAAAAAATATATTTTATGTTTTCTGCGGACGCCAGTTCACGCCCACGCGCTGCTCGATCGTGTGGCCACAGGATCTATAGTCATGAGCTGTGCAACATAAGCTTCATATTTCGTCGATATCTACGATACAAATCCGCCTTAAAAATGCGTTTTTGGCCATCAAACTTATTGCAGTACCCCAAAAAAATTTCGCCTACGGCGAATTTGCCTCCGGCGGCTGGGGCTTCGCCCCAGACCCCAGCTACACCACGCCAGTCACATAAAACATTATACCGCTCGTACCGGTTAACTTTATTTTAGAAAAAAAGCACTGGTTATAAGTAACTCTAGCTTTATATGTAATATGTAAACTTGTGGATTAATGGTCTGAGTAAACGCTAGTTATACATAATAATAATATCTACATTTTACATAAACGGTGGTCCAAACGAAAAACGCCCAAATGTAGCGATTAGTGGTAAGGAATAAAGACGTGTAGCCTTCACTTCACTTCATGATTGAAACATGCTGTATAACCATGTACTTAAATTCAATACGTATTTTGTTTCCTTTTTAGGAAACTGATATTATACAATGGTTTTATTACTATAACCTAATTGGATTTTTTTTTTAATACGTTCTTTTGGACGAAAAAGTGAAAATATGTGCGAAAGAAAATCTCACTTTTAATTGATTGAAGAAATGCCTCCACGCTTACAAGGGGTTGAGTTGACGACAGGTGGTGCCAAAGCCGATGTAAGCTAATATGAATGGTTCGCAAGTAGCTTATTCGAGAGGTTATCAGATGAAACAATATTATAACAGATAGTAGCTATGCTCTGTAATAGATATGTAGAAGCTATGAAGTATAAAATAAGAAGGATTGAATATCTTTATTCGCGTACACATGTTTGATGACCATTAACATTTGCAATACTTAAGGGAAAGCAACTCAAGTTCTGCAGCGGGAATGGGGGTGGGTTGGGTGAGCCACACCCTTAGCGAAATATTGTGAAAATGGTTTTTTGCCTCGCAAAATTACAGCACACGGAGGCTGAAACCCAAAAACAAAACAAACGTTTAGAATGTATATTATAATAACAGTAATAAAATAGTACAAGAAAAATAGAACCAAGAATAAACTAGAAAAGTTGAAATATATATTTCTGTTCGAGACGAGCACGAATTTATAAATTGAACAATTATTCTAAATTTCAAGTTTGGCTCGGTCCGCCTCAGAGTTTTCAGGGCCACGGCTGACGGGCTCATGCACTATAATTACGTAATCAATTGTGACAATATAATAACGTAATCATTTACGAAGGACAACCTAATGCAAAAATTATAGGTATGATGTCATTTTATCGATCACGATCAGGAACTGAGATGGTGTAATGAGTAATGACTGATACAAGAGTTGTGTATGCAAGCGAAAAGATTGCCTATACCTGATTAAGGTACGATATGGTATAAGGATTGATTAGTAGTCTATATGCAATCACTTTAACATGTTGCGTTACATTAATTAGTCACAGTATTAGTTTTTACTGTTTCAGTCCTAACGTCTCGAACATTCACTCAACTGTTGAAGAAGGATTTGTGTTGAAGATATTATGACGTCAGAGGTCCGGACGAAGGGTTGGTCACAGTGATCTTGACAAAGTTCGTCTCCAGCAGCAGCCACCACTGGGTTTCCTATTAGCTTCACGTGTATCAGAATGATAGGTAAGTACGACTGATTGATTAATTTATGTCAATGCTCTCTAGTTACATTATTGCTGTTCCGTGAGCACCACTCAAACCATAGAAGCAGCCAATCAAAAGCAAACAACCAGCCACCAAAACAAACCCAATCTACACATACATCAGATAACCGCGCACTCAAACCAGACAACCAGCCACTCAAATCATAGAGCCAGACAACCAGCCACTTAAACCAGACAACCAGCCATTTAAATCATAGAACCAGCCACTCAAACCACACAACCAGCCACTCAAATCATAGAATCAGACAACCAGCTATTTAAATCATAGAACCAGACAACCAGCCACTTAAACCAGACAACCAGCCATTTAAATCATAGAACCAGCCACTCAAACCACACAACCAGCCACTCAAATCATAGAATCAGACAACCAGCCATTTAAATCATAGAACCAGCCGCTCAAACCACACAACCAGCCACTCAAATCATAGAACCAGACATCAAACCAGACAACCAGTAACTTAAATCATATAGAACCAGCCATCAAAGCAGACAATCAACTACCCATGCAGACGGTCATTCATTCGTACTAGACTACCCAACCTGTCATTCATACCACATTACTATTGACTAATACCACTCAACAGTCCACTTAAATCACAGAATTACGTTTACATAAACCACACTGACGATTGCCACCGTATTTACATTGATTTATGTGCACAATTGTGTATTTCTTTTACAAAACCATCTTTACATATTGCTAGGATGCGTGGGGTAATGGTATGCAGGGGAGGGGGGCGATCATATGCCTCCTACGGCTATGTACTCTCCTTATAGATACTCTCTTGCTCAGCTTCTTCTGCATTGCGCATCTACTTATCTCTATAGTCTAGGCCAGTGATTCCCAACCGGGGTGCCGCGAAATTTTCGTTGAGATTGAAAAAAATCTTGATTTTGAACATTTTGAAAATATAATAAAAGAAAAGAAAAATCATTATCATTTTAACAGTACAAAACAAATGAATACATATTTTAATAATAATCTGACCATGGTTGAATTTTCACAAAAACATGATTACCTCAAGGATGCAACGTTTTGTATTGCACAGATTAACACAGTCACCTTCCAGCCCCCCGAATAACAGTTCAGAAACAATTCAGAAAACAGGATCAATTTCAAGCTAAATTTCCCATGTTACTGTATCGTATCGTATGTACATCCAACTATAAGTTAGTGGTTTTACAGTACATTAAATCATTCAATTAAAGTAACAAAAAGTTGATTTGTTACAATATTTGTATATATTTTCAAAATTAGTGAGCGTTAGTGATAAGGGGGGGGGGTGTGCCGTGTGTCTATTGAATGTAGGCATGGGGTGTGTTGAGTAAAAAAGGTTGGGAACCACTGGTCTAGGCAGACGTAGCACACACACATATGTGTACAGTTATAAGCAAACGCCGTGTGGAACATTCTGAGTCAGACTGTCATCTTAGAGCCCAAGGTCTCGAGTTCAACACCCACCGCTTCCTTCACGACCGAGAGTGATTCCAAGAAACCCGACTAGTCTCGCATTCACTCGCCTTGATGTTTGCCACAGCCCATTAAACACGTTTCCAGAACAATTATCAGCGGGGAAACTGGTATGAAGTCATCTTTGGAAAACAATCATTGTATTGCATTCTGCGAGTTTAATAATTTATCAAGGTTGAGTGTGCATGTTAGTCTTCGCCACTTAAATTAATCGGGGCTATTGACGTACGTGTACAATATACATAGAACATATCTTGTTATGTTGGTGTAACTTATAACTCACCATACCGGATTAGAACAGGAGGCTAGGTCAATTTCAAGTCGTCTTGCTATCTCGTGCCCCTCCCCCCCCCCCCCCCCCGTCTCAAAACTAGGCAACTTGTCCATGTAAAATATGGAAGACAAAGGTGGATAAAAGAATCATAGCTTAAAAAAAAAAAAAAACGAATTCCGGGGAAAAGGCCCCATCTACTTCACAATTTCGCAATTCTTCGGCAATCATTAGTAGATCACGGCAACTGAACCATAATCAAAGATTACACCGTTTAGTGTGCTATCTTTGATATTACTTATGCAGCAACTTCTTGTGTATACCGGTTAAATTCAAACTACATAAAGTGGTTCCACAGCAACCTTGTTAATGCTGACGTCATGAGTGAGTAGAGCCAATCAGTGTGTGCCTTTTTCAAATACTAACATTTGGCTGGGCAATGCCTAACTCATCTATACGATGGCAGGATCTACAAGATTACTGTGGAACCAATTTACATAGTGGTTTTCTAAAATATGATGATCCATAGTTTAATTGATTCAGGTGCCTGGAGAAACTTTTGGAACACGAACCTTTCAAATCTACAGGGTGAACCACTCAATAAGTAACAATTATTGTTACCTCGCGTCTATAGAAGCATAGCTTAACTTCGTTTAGTAGCATTTACACAGCTCTTGTATATTGAGCGTGTTATCAATGTGACACGAAAACATATATGTGCGTTTACTGTTCATTGAATATTGCAAGTGAAGAATACTTGTTGAACGTGCTAAAGCTGAACCGGCCAGCTAAAAACAGACTATATAGTGGTTTCAATGTTTTGCGCATAAGAATTTGCATGATTTAACGACCTCGAATTAAAACATGGCGCCGAATGGTGAATACTGATCTTGCTGCAATAATCACGACCTTTTTTTGTACCCCCCCCCCCCCCCCCTCCCTCTAATTAATCACTAGATCTCTGTGATTAGCTGATACCGGGCGCGCACGCGCACACGCACGCACGCAAAGACCTCGCGTGCCCTCTGATGGGTCCATCCACAGCGATTCACTCAAATTAGCGGAAATACTGAGGAATCAACACGCTACGGTTTATTCGGTTATGGAAATAACGACAAACTGACTTGTTTGATACGAGAATCCATCTATTCTGTTGTCTGCAATGTCTTGGACATGGCGTCGTATTTTATTCAGATAGCCCGCCATTATAGGTGACATTGCCCTCTATCAAGTGGCACACTGGCCAATGTCTTGGATCTTACTATTTTGTTTTCGCCAAAAGGAGAGGGTATTGGCACCCTCATTAAACTATAGTACATGAATTATAAATTAAATTTGTAATAGAATGGAAAGATGCTATCCAATTGCAAGAGTTGATTTATTTTAAGTTGAAACATACGGAATAGTACCGTATTTTTACACTCTGTACCGGCGTCCCGAAGACTTTTTGGAAACACTGAAAAGCCACGTTTCTAGATTACATGTATTGAAATGATAGGAGTGATGCAGATCATATACGCTTACTATTTGACGGCAAACATCACCTGACTGGGTACAACTTCACATGTTCCGCCACTAACTAACCGCCGCCATACGGTTTTAACAATGATATCAATGATATATATCCATAACAATTTGTTTGAAACTATCCACTTCATCAATCATCAGACAACCTGTGCTCCTCGTAAAGTGCTTAAAACCACATTTAAATCACTCGGTTTTTTTAAAACCGCCTTTAGGGCTATCGTATAGGACCCCTCCCCCCCCCCCCCCCCTCCCACCCATTGGTGCCATCTTAAAGCAGTATTTAGCCCAGGGTGACTTGGCCACTCATAAAAGGCGACGTACTGAGGTCCTCTGCTTTCATCTCCTTAACCCGTCCCTTCCCCCTGGCCTCTTTGAAAATTAGTTCTTCTACTGTCTTACTGGTACTTGTCCTTTTCCTCCAATCGCCCCCCGACGTTATACTACCTAGTTGTCAAGTACGTCGCTAAACACAAACTAATTTTAAAAATTAATGTAGTAATTGTCCGAAATTTATAATAATTGTTGGCCCCCTTTCATCAACCTCAGCGCACGTCCATGATCGGTAAGGTTATTTCGGGAACTTCGTGCGGCTAAACCTCTGACACTGATAACGGAGTCCAAGTCTTCTTTACAGATGTAGGGTGGTGATAATGATGTGACAGGATCATTAGTGCTTAGAGGGGTAGCCAAGATTGTTCTAGTAGGTATTGTGAAGGGGCGCAGCGCGTTCAAGGCCCCTTGAACTGAAACTCAAGAAAACACTTGTCGTTGTCAGGTCTTGTCATTGCAAAGCAAGTCGTCGGCATCTTCACGTACACAGAAAACTTGACGATGATTCCTTGTTGGGTAAATTTCGAGATGTGATTTTGTTAAAAAATATCGTTTGTAATTATATCGATTGTAGTAGCCTTCTTTCCAAAATTAACTTCAGTGTTCCCCTTAGAAGGTCTAGACACACCAACTTTTTCCAAACTAGCAAATCTAGAAAAAACTTGGCTAAATTTTCAGTGGTAAACAGAATTCAAGACACTTATAACGACTTATCAAAAAGGATTGACATCGATTTAACACGGGATTCCACTAAAACAATAAAGAATCGCATTTTTATGCAGTAGCCAACCAATATGACCACAGCGAATCGACGGACCATCTCTACTATGTATATGTTTCTTTGTGTAGGTGTATGTGTGTGAGTTTGCGTGTGTGTGTTTTGATATATAAGAATGAGCGAGTGTGTGCGTTGTGAAGTTGTGTATCATATACTAAATAGTGCATTGAATATACAATTGTAATGTGTAATATCGCGGTTGTTCTGTTATACTACCCGATATAATGTCTAGTATGTAGTTTGTAAATCTATTTCTGACCATCGTGTTCTTATTACACTTCTTTTATACATATATATTTGATATTAATTGTAAACTGTATTTATTCTTGTTCTATTGTATTTGCCATTGTGGTACTTTGTACTGTTGCAAATAAAGACAACAAACAAACAAAACAAACAAACATCGCAAAACCTAACACAAACAATTTCTCCTAATTAATTTATATTTTATGAACATTTCACAGATCTTCGAGTAATAGCGAGAAATTGTACCGAATCTGTAATTTGGTGTTTGTACATCAGGATTACTATATAGTTATATACTTGTTCCAAAACAGCTTTACAGAAGGGTTTGTCATAGACGCGTATTTTGTGGCCAATCAGCAATCGGTATTTGAAGTTGTCGCTCACCAGTGGCCACTAATCACCATCGATGACGAAAGCATTAGTTTTGTTTCGGGATAAATATAAACTAAAATGAACATCACGTCAATGTTGTCATGATTATTATTATAGCCACCCACCCACATACACTGTCAGTTCTTTGTATTGTATTGTATTGTATTGTATTGTATTCTTTATTTCTTATAGCTCGGTTGGAGCTAGTAGCACTTTTTGCATTACACATTATACATTATACAATACGCGTATACTCGTACATAACACTTTATACTCGTATAGTAGTTTACACACTAGACATATATTAAGCAATACATCATATAATATTATTAGTTGTACATATAAAAATAAGAAAAATACAATTTAGGTTACCCTATGCCTACAGACTTTCATTACATATTTATCACAACTAAGGCATTATTTATACTCCCAGTGGGAATTCTCTTTTAACAAATTCCACTACATGCCTTCTAAACTTACCACCTGTCATTTGCCCTATACTGCCCATTCTGTTATACAATTTAATA
Organism: Isoperla grammatica; assembly: GCA_945910005.1. Taxonomy (NCBI): domain Eukaryota; kingdom Metazoa; phylum Arthropoda; class Insecta; order Plecoptera; family Perlodidae; genus Isoperla; species Isoperla grammatica. The sequence continues at coordinate 39,531,475 of OX246738.1, read as the reverse complement.
CCATTGACAAAAATTGATTTTTGCGCATTCGTGAACTGTTGATTTTGCAGGTGTATTGTGTTACAGTTTCTTGTTTCATGTTTATGTATTGACGACTTTTTGATAATAAATTTCTTAAAATAATTTTCTTCCTTAGTAGTTATGCAATAATTTAAGAACATAATAGTTCTGTATTGAATCCTTTGTTCCACAGACATAAAATGCAATGTTTGCAGCATCAAATTCCTGCTGGTTCTTATACCACAACATAATATAATTCTCATTGCTTTACATTTACACAAGCTTGCACAAGCAAAGAAAAACTGCTCACAATTTCAAAGTGCAGTTGTTTTATCGACATACTGTAAACAAAGATTATGCTGTTTTTCGCTGAGCCTAGACTGCTCACGCCATTGTAGTGAACTGCGCAAATCAGTTGGTAAAGTTTACTACTATGCCGACGGACGAGATGCTGTTGGTTACGCTGCGATCGTATAACAAAAAGTGAAATCTTTGTTCCTCACCATACTTTTTTTAAATCACCAAAGTAATCTTCTGAAGTTTACTGTTCTAAAAAATGCTGTATAAAATAACCTTCACCACGTGCCGCGGAGAACCCTCTTGCTACGTAGTCTACTCCTTCGCTGAAAACTTGGTTTGCACAAGCAAAATATCAGCCCGCTTCTGGTGTCATTCAAATGAAGCATTTCCAAGACAAAACGCACAGTTCATTACTACACACTATCGGTTTTTCTGGCATTTCTGACTTGTGCAAGCCAAATTTGTGCAAAAAACTGACAGTGTATGATTATGAGGGGGGGATTCAAGGTGTGAGAGTGAGAGTGGGGACTCTACCAGTCACCTCTAACTTCCCAACGACTTCACTTCTCCTCCCCCTCCCCCTTCTATATCATCTGGGCAAGATCACAACATAACCACGGGTGAATACATTTTTAAAATATCTATATATTATTGTATGGTCTACCCACTCAGATACAAGAACTGCTTGTCGTTGCCATGGCGACTCTGAAGTCAATGTTACATGAACGCCAATTCAATTGCAATTCAATTCAATTCAATTCAATTTCAATGGTATTCTGATACACAAATATACACACTACACAGCAATGGTATAATCCTGGGTTCGAAAAACAAACAAACAAGCATATACCGAACCGGAATTCGAACTCTGGACTTTTTGCATTGGAAGTGGGATTATAGCAGGATAAACGGATATTTTGACTACTACCTATTTAGGCTCATATTCATGTAAGTGTCACAGGTATCAGGAGGACTATTATGCCAATGAATCTCTTGTCGCATAAACTACAGAATCAATCAATCAATCAATCAATCAATCAATCAATCAATCAATCAATCAATCAATCAATCAATCAATCAATCAATCAATCAATCAATCAATCAATCAATCAATCAATCAATCAATCAATCAATCAATCAATCAATCAATCAATCAATCAATCAATCAATCAATCAATCAATCAATCAATCAATCAATCAATCAATCAATCAATCAATCAATCAATCAATCAATCAATCAATCAATCAATCAATCAATCAATCAATCAATCAATCAATCAATCAATCAATCAATCAATCAATCAATCAATCAAGCAAGCAAGCAAGCAAGCAAGCAAGCCCCTCAATAACGAGTTTAATAACGAGTTTAATTATAGTGTAACTGAACTGAACAGGATAGGCCTACTTGTAAAATAAATAAAATAAAAATGTGATTGATATTAATTGCTAAACAAGTTTGCATATTACGGCTTCCACATTTAGTGGGCCGATTATCTATACACTCTTCCATGACCTCGGAAAATGATGTAAGTGCCAATTTTTTAACAATAGCCGAACCATATAAATCGTGCCTGAGAGGGAACTGCTTGTACGGCGGTCAAACGACTGAAATAATGAGTTGTGTTTAGGTTGAAATTACATTAATGTCTTCAATAGTGCATAGCACGAAGTTTGTACCTCGGCGGAACCAACAGCCTCGTAGGCCTCGATGTAATATTTATACAAAACATCCGCGCACGATGTATTTATAATATTCGGGCTCCGGTTGAAAGCTTTATCGAGCCATAACAGGCTTTTAGTGTTTCTCTTCGTGTTTTCTCACTCGCTCAACTGAAGCTACTGACGATACTGAAAGAAAGGTGTCGTCAGCATTGCAACCAGTGATGATTTCAGGAATATCCCGGGAGGGGCGGAGCCCCCCCCCCCGGCAGTTGTAAATGCCCCCCCCCCCCCCCTAGCAGATTGAAAAAATCACATGAAGTAATGTAAATTTGTAAAAAAAAAAAAATGCAAAATACAAGAAAATGAGGTATATTTTTCCACCTCATGGACTAAGAAATAAATCGATTTCCACGAAAAACTCATGTACATAAATGTTCAACATTTTATTTTCTTGTTAAACGATGTTAGGTAAAAGTAAGAATGGCAAATAGGAATCACCTCATATTCGAAAACTGAAAGGATGGCATCAACAGAGACCGTAACCCCCTCCACCCCTGCCTTTTGTCACGGCGTCAAAAAAAGCCATAAAATGAGTTATTAATTTAGCAACACCCCAGATTTTTATCAGCCCCCCCTAGGAAAAATGTCTGAAATCATCACTGATTGCAACTAATTTTAATATTTCTCGTATGATCTCTTCTAGGGCCAGGCTTATCTTTGTCTGTGAGGATGGCTCAGCCTCTTCAGTGGCGTAGTCAGGAATATATTCTGGGGGGGGGGGAAGGGGCGCTGATGGAATATAATCAGGAAACCGGGGGGTCGAGATGGACGGACCCACCCTCGTGGTGGAGACCGGTGCCCGCAAAGAGGGCTCTCGTGTATTTCTGTTGATTCATCTCGCATCATGATCTCGCATAGCCTTCCTCATTGTTTTTCAATTCATCTTTTGAAATATAGAGTGCTATTCGAGAGCCCGGTCAGTATTATCGATGCTGCAAGTTACTTTTCTTCTTATATTCCCTTAACAACGATCGAATAAATGTTGTCTTCGATAAGTATGGAATAGTAATAGTGAGTACATATCAGGTGCTATATGAAGACTTGACTTCCGGAGTTATCACACATGTTTATGTTTTAAACTTGTGATTCAATAAACATTTTATTTGATAATTTTAAAACTACTGTTACATATTTCTCGACATTAATGTTACATCTACCAACGCATCTACCGCAGTAAAAAAAACAAAACACGAAGGCTACAAAATGTCGCCGACAAATTCCAAAAGGTAAATTGTTTACTTGAACAATCCACAGAGAACACATGCATTTACATTACAACATTGTCTGGTATTGAATTATATATTCTCTCTCCCTCTCTCCTCTCCTCTCTCTCTCTCTGCTCTCTCTCTCTCTCTCTTTCTCGAGTACAAACCATGTAGACGTTAAAATGCTGTCTGGCTGTCTGCATTGCTGCATACAATCCAAGAAATAACGCAGTTGTATTGTAATGTCTATTTAAATTATTATCAGCACAATTGTGTGTACACCAGGTACCGGTAACGATTTTAGTCGGTCTTGCGTCTGTATTCTGATCTCTTTGAAGATTTAAAATAGTTCCTTCTCCCAATATTATACAGATCTCATACCGTGGTTACAATACGAGGAGCATGAGCTGGGTTTTCCCTTGAGAGACTCTTTGAAATCACTGCATTCTAAAATGCTGCTTGATAATAGTAAAGCTGGGCAAAGTATAGTGATAGTGCTAGTTACTATGCATTCAGAGGTAGAGCATTCAAGCATGTTTTTATCAAACGCTCCTATTATATAGCCTCCTTGTTCGCATACGCTCGGAATATATATTCAAAGATTACTCAGTGAATGCACAAAGGGAAATCGTACATACAAAAAGAAGGTTTGTTCTTTGTCAACAACCTCGGCAATCGTTGAAACCTGTGCAATATTTTTATAAATAGAATATAATATAGAGCTTTACTTCTCATATTTATACTGCTGACGAAGAAACGAAACAGGTAATCTATAGCTTCCAGCAGAATGTAGCCTACTCCTTTTTGAAAATGAAGTTGTTACATAAGTATCAACCGCTTTAAATTAACTTTACCGAGATCCTGATAATTTTAATTTCTAATCCTTTAGTCACTCCAGTTCACATTCATCAGCCAGCTTCAAATTTCTCAATATTACGTGGCTTCCACTCCTTCCACGGTATCTAGTAGTTACGGAAAAGAGTACTTAAATCTATACTTACCAAAATTATTAGGCCTACTAATTGTTCAACTGTTAATATTAACTGAGGTTTACAAAGGGGAAAGACGCATTTGTGTTGAGCGAGTTTAATTATTTGTATGACATTTATCTAGGGCTTCCAAGAAGAAGATGCATAATTATAGCTATTATAGCAACATTATATTGTATTATTTGATATATATATATTAAGAGTTCTAGACAAAACATTGCAGCTCCGTCATATCCTCTTACATACTAGAATATCAGACCAAGATATAGTGTTAAATGTACTTATTTGAATTCATTGGACTTTTAATGTGTTTCTGTAGATGATTACCATTTCAATATGTTACATCTTGCCCGGTTTAATTTATGAGCCACCATGGATGGCCGGGTGGTGCAAGAACGATCACTGCAAGGTTAAGATGAAATACACTGTAGACTGCCCTAGCTCAGCGCTCAATATTGGAAAACTACTAAAACACATGTGTCTATAGATACCACCCCCATTACATCACGCCATAAAACCAGCTAACTTTGTTGTTCATAGAGGTCTCCATTATAAAAGATTATGTATGATCTATAAAATTTTACCGTTACTGCATTTTTGTCGTCAGTTGCCCATTGGTCCCGAAAGCCACGTCTTCGCAGATTATTCCCCTATGTAATCTGGTGATCAATATTCTACGTTCGGTATTCTATTACGGCTGAGCATCACCGTTAGCAACAGGCTGAGCTTTAGTGCAATACCGACTGAAATCCACGAAGATTGTCTCACGTTTTCGATAATGTTTGACTTCCACTTTCATTTCCTCCTTGACTTCATTTGGTGTAATTCCCGTCGTTCGCCGCCCGTCTTTTCCAGAGATCTTGAGAGCTACGACGCGAGTATTTACCCAGCTTTATAACTAAACCCTCGTTACAGCCCGAGGATATTGAATTCAAATCTCAATCTCCGTTCGTTTCGTTTCGCTCGGAAATATCTGCTGCGATGACGTCATTTCGTCACGTGGTGTTGATGAATGCAATGTAACTTATTTATGGGAGTAATCTCGTCGCACGTTGCTTTGCTGGTGAGTTCCTCGCGATTCGATTAGGATTATTTAGAATTTTCATTTTTGTTGTGGGTGGCCCAATTCATACATCGAGGGAAATGTTCTAATCATGTAAGTGACAAAACTCTGCACGATGTTATGCCATCAGAAGACGCAATACTATCTGGACAGATGTTGTACGTATACTGTATCCCCCATACCAGACATTTTAAATTAAGATTGGCAAAGGTACGTAATATGAGATAGAAGAAAACTAGTTAAACTGGCAAATGTGTAATGTAGCAGTGGATATGGGGGTCTGGCCTTCCTGAAGAATTCACTCTTGTAATACACCAGTCCGCAGCTATTTTCCTGCACAGAGACAAATTATTCAGTCAAAGCACAGTAGTGAATTTGTTATCTGTGGTCAAAGCATATTGCATGGATTTGATTTTTAATTATTCGGTGTTTAACGACGTCTCAGACAGCTAGGTTATAAGACGTCTTTGGAATCAGATCAGATCGGGTGTTTAACGACGTCTCAGACAGCTAGGTTATAAGACGTCTTTGGAATCAGATCAGATCGGGGTGTTTAACGACGTCTCAGACAGCTAGGTTATAAGACGTCTTTGGAATCAGATCAGATCGGGTGTTTAACGACGTCTCAGACAGCTAGGTTATAAGACGTCTTTGGAATCAGATCAGATCGGGTGTTTAACGACGTCTCAGACAGCTAGGTTATAAGACGTCTTTGGAATCAGATCAGATCGGGTGTTTAACGACGTCTCAGACAGCTAGGTTATAAGACGTCTTTGGAATCAGATCAGATCGGGTGTTTAACGACGTCTCAGACAGTTAGGTTATATGACGTCTTTGGAATCAGATCAGATCGGGTGTTTAACGACGTTTAATGACGTCTTTGGAATCAGATCCATTATACATTGTGAGGGTCGTCATAAGGGGAGTCCAGACGTAGAAAAACGCGTTATCTCTCGAAGCACTGTTGATTTTCAGCCTCGTTTTCAGCTCAGTAAAATACTAACAACGTCTGAAGGCGTCGCGGTCGCCAGTCTCGGTGTGAATCATGATCCAACAATATGGGTGTGAATGGTATTTACGACAACTTTGACATTTATTCAACAAAATACTTGTTATACACTACATGCACATTCAATCACACATTTCCATTTCATGTCACATAAAACCCCCAACAACAGATAGTTCGTCAATCTCCCGTGTAGAACAGAGAATAGAGATATTCATATTTTGATTTAATGGCGTTGATCTAGTTTATGGGCGGTGGATGAATAACGAGGCTACAGAACACATCAATCATGGACGCGAAGAGCAACACTGATATACGACCGAGAACCTTTGCCACCGTTTTGTCACCTTTGTAAGACTATATATTATATATAGGTATCATCACTTCATATATCATGTATTCGTCAGCACGTTGTCACGCCTGGCTCTGATCATGTAATGAAGGTTATCTGTCATCATGTCTTCAAGAACTTTATAAACAATCTAATAACACGCCACAGGGCGTTGCACTTTATGTAAGTACTACACGTATATCAGATGGGATAAGTAAGTTAGCACATACGAGAACTCGCTGTGCGTTCGTGTATGCGATTATTCAACAGTGGGTTGTCTTTTGATGACCAACTCGTGCAGATCTCCCACTTGCAGGGCGGGCTTTATGGCCACTGTGCTTCAGAGATGGTGAATTACAGTGATCTTATTAGTTGTTTTTTGATGAATTGTTTATAATGCTATGAAGATAGTAGATTATACTGCCCATTCGGGCATTAAGATAGATTCTTGTTATATATTCTGCCCTATATACCATCATAATAACATCATAGTACTCTAGGCCTACTATGAAAATCGCATTTCATCTGTAGAGACAAAGTGAACTTGAACGTATTTATGTCTTAGCAAAATACTAATTCATAGCGTCCAGATGTCTAGTCTATCAATGTGTAAAAAAACAAAATTTAATATTTATGTTCCCCTAATACACGGTTTATAAGAAACTCCATCCACATACTTTGTTTTAGAAATCGCGTTCATGGTTAAATTCGCCATATTAAAGAGCATTACTCGTGATAGTTGGACATTGACAAAACTTCCGTCCGGTTTAGTCGGTTGGCAGGAATCAAACCACCGACGCACAATGATTTTCAACATCTATAGTAGGCTAGATGGCCAGTCCCCCAACCTTCCACTCAGTAGCAAGCGTAGCGATTTGAAACCATCTTGAAACTGGCCATTTACATGCTAATTTGGACCTATTAGTACTGCTAGCGCTGCCAATGACAGAAAGTCGCATTAGAAACTCCTATCCCCGCCTGTGTTATTTGCCCATTTCAAGATGGCATCAAAATGCTACGCCTGCTGCTGCTAGCCTGGCGATACTATAGATGTTGAAAATCATTGCTGAGGCACCTCTGCCAGTGTAGGACACCCCTTGGAAATACTTCGTCATGGAGTGAGCTAGTCCAGTGGCATAGCTAGCGAAGTAAGTCCAAACGCGCTGAGATGAAAGTCTTGCCTCGAGTATCAAGAAAGGAAAAAAAGGTAAATAAAAGTATGCTGGGTGGATAGAGGCGCATTGAAAGGCTAGGTGGGGACTGGGGAGAGCTGACATGCAGCTTATGTAGGAGGGCGGGGGTTGAGATGAGGGTGGAGGGTAAGAAACAAGAAGTGACAGCGAATAACGTTGACTGAACATATTGGTATGATTCTGAAAGATGGGATGTGATTACAGGACAGTCGTATGAAGAGATGTATATGAACGAAAGGCTAGGCAGCTTTTTGTCAGGATCAATCATAGGATAATGGGAGAAGTTAAGTTAGCAAAATTTCCCTTGTTGCCTAAAAACAGCTTTAAAACAAGAAACAATTTAAATAAGAAATATCTAGTTCGTTAATTGATAATCTGTGCCCTGATTGTGGAAAGAGGGCGTTGACCTCCTGAACCTAGTTACGCCACTGGTCGGCTCGAACCAAATGCTTGAAGATAAAAGTATCACCTTGACGGTTTCCTTGGTAACTTCCTTCAATCAATCACTTCACACCCGCAGAAGAGGTCGATCCTTCCTGATAACAACCATCACGTCACAAGCTGTGATGCTACGCCGTAGTTGCAAGATCGGCCGGAAGGCACAAATAATTTATTCCAAGTGTTTTTATTATCGGAAGTGTAGTAAGGCTAAGAGCATCTGGCTTGTATGTGCATGTATGTACTAAGTGTGCCAAGTACGTTATATTTCACTACCTCTTAAGACGATCGTAAGCCTCTTACGGTTTTAGTGCGGTTTGTTGGTGGTCACACGTGACCCAAACTCGGTTCTGACACTTAAAATAATATATTATAACACTTTTATAGCTGTCCATATAAGCTCGAAAAAGCGTGACATCTTTTTACTATTAAAAGCCAGCTGGGCACAATATCACATAACGATAATTAAGAAGCTAATAAAGTGAATTAATAGCAGTCTGGCCTCTGACCTCTGTGGTTGGTTGTAACGCACACGGATTTACCAACTCGAAGGAAGAACCAACTGACAGAAACGTACGTTTGTATCTTACCCTAGTGTCACAGTATAAGTTACTTCTCCGGATCCGAAGATTTAGCTAGAGTAACGTCTATGTTCTTCACTGGAAAATAGTGGCAATAAATCCCCGCAATTGTTGCTTCTTGAGCAATGATAAACTACGTTCTATAAATAATATCCTAGAACTTATTATTATTCCTCAAACATTTTATAAAATAACATCACAGTAGTTATCAAAGATTCAAAGATTTAAGAAAATTTCAATCATCATTACCGGAAGCAACAATAGTCCATAAAACGTCAGAATCATATATACTGCTATCAATCGACTACTTTCACAATAAAGATTAACATACCATTTTTAGGTGATCGGATCACAAAACCAGATTACTCGGAGACTAATCGGAGTGAGTATCCGAACACACAGGAATTACTCTGACGGATTATCAGTAAGTGGCTTCTGCAACAAAAGAGGACGTTGGACGTTGGAGGACGCTATCTCATACTATGGAGACAGGTGTGCACGCTAGCAAAACCATTAGCCAGTAACAAAACAACCTGTAAGAGTTCACAACTTATAGTTTTGCTTTAGTCTTCACTTTATTTATTTTATTTATTTATGTATCTGCAGATGTGTTTGCAGTTTGCACACGGTGGCAGATTTGCCCGTTACATTGATATTATGTATTCAACATTTTGTTATACTTGGCTGCTTTTGTTCAGTCTCATCCTGAACTCTCGCACAGTCTTACATCCTTCAATCATTTCATTTCACAAGGCAGCTTATTCCAGTCTTCACTTGTTTAGAATGTAGCAAAACAATCAGAAAGCGTTTTTGTTTCGCAAGAAGAACAGTCGAAACACTATACCAACTTGGCTTTCCACGAAGACAGCGTACATGCATGAGGAGAGGCGCACTTAGACCAAGACAGAGTCTATCTCCGACCATTACATGGTCTGACTTACCATATCAAAATGGGGTTGAAAGAAAACGTTTCAGTGTCCAAACCATGCACTTTAGGACGATAATATTTATACACTACATGAGCAGATAGGTTTACCTATGTATTTGTCTATTTCTCTGAAGACATTCACCTAACTTCCCGGAGGTCAGCCCTAAAGGCACTCCCTTGGGTTTTCCACCACGACAATACTCTCTACTCGACAAGTAATACACTTTGTTATATCTCAGTTTTCAATTCCGATGCACCTGTTCGTGGATTTTCAACTCGTTCGACAAAACTAAGGTCTGTGTAGTTGTACCTTAGTGTAATTAGTGTATGATTGCAACAAGCAGAGGAACAAGAATAGGGAGTAGAGAGGTCAAGGATGAGGTTGATTCTCACCGGGCGCGCCTGAGCTCGTCTGGACATCCGCCTTGCACGCTTTTACAGGGTATTGCGTCATTGTTGAAGAGCATATAGAGTCATTCGCACGACTCATCTATATCTATCTATCTCTATCTAGTATCACCGATAGAGGTGGTTCAGCGGTAAGACGCGAGACTCTAATTCGAGAGGTCGCTGGTTCGATTCCGGCCACCGGCAGTTCTGACTGAAGGTTTTTTCCGAGGTTTTTCTCAGTCGTAAAGGCGAATGCTGGGACTGAGTCATACTATCAGCCCTCGGACATTCCTTCCCAACTATCCAAACACCCTAATATACCTAGTTAGTCACCTGAAGAGGGGCACATCAGATAAAGCTGGTGTGCACCCTATAACAGAGATTCATACAACAATTATTATTATTAATTTATTAATTATAGAATCTATACTGGATGCCTAATGCATGGCAAGAGGTAGTTTACAGTAGACGCGAGACTGATTCGAGAGGTCATCGGTTCGATTCCGGCCACACCGCCAATCAATACTGACTGAAGGTTTCTTTCGAGGTTTTCTTCAGTCGTAAAAGCGAATGCTGGGGTTGAGTTATACAGCTACTTATACTTAATACAGCTCTCGGACATTCCTGCATAACTGTATGCATACATCCTAATACATCTATCACCTGAAGAGGGGCGCAATGTCTTACAAACATGGCACAGATTATATCTTTGATTTGGCCATGTTGTGCACCTGAGCAAGGATTCATATACCGACAATTATTATATTTCGTACCTTCGTAACGAAATATTAAAAATTTGGAAGTCATGTATTAATGTGCATGTAGCACGGATTTGGTTTTGGCAAATTATTTTTTTATAAAATTGCACATTCAGAATACTTACAACATTCATAACAAAATAGTTTGAGACCCTCGTGTGAATGCCCAAAAGGGTCCAAGTTTCGCTGTTAACAACACTATCACTTCGAAAAGAATAGAGTTTGTATATTAGACATAAACGTTTTCTTGTACATTTAATTTGACAATACTTGATTTGTACAGTTGTTTACTTTAGTAATTGATTGAAGAGAATAAATAAACGCAAAACAATCCAATCTGTAAATCGCTCTGTTGCAGAGTACAAGAAGCAGCGCAGTTCCTCTGATAGATACGTGAACCTTATCTAAATCGATTTCACTACACATCGATTTATTCATTACTGATCCAGTTTTATTAAATTCTATTTTAATTGAAGCACGCTGACAAGAAAGCGAGATTAATGGTAGCGATATGCGAGTTAAAAGTGACTTCACCCCGATAAGCGGATCTCGTGTTTTCCGCTGAAGGCTAAGCACAAAATGAATAATGATGTGCTACAACCACAGTACAACGTACTGCCATTGTTATCCGTGTAGAACTTGATTCAGTATTTAGATTTAGCAAATCATGTGTCCTGCTATTGATGTACGGACTACGTAATTACTCTACAAAGCCTATACAATGGGCCCTTTTCAGTGATGAGATATTAATGGGCAATTCTCACAGCGAGCCTCGCGACGCGGGGTAGAACTATATACCCCGGTCTTCGGCCGCCTAAATTAGATGTCAATCTTGTATTATTCCTTGCTAAGGTCTTACTGTCCAGGCCAGGCTGCTGAACGCTGATTGGTTGCTTCGGTGTAATCAACAGAACAGCCTTTCGGTCGATATTATGAAGAGCTCGTATCATGTTTTATCAAATCTAGCTATAGATAAACGTGCTCAGCTCATATTTATTGGATGCCTGTATCTACGGGCCCGACATAAAAATCTGATTTTTCACAAATATTCTTATCTAAGAGTTTTATCGGCAGGCTTGCTTCAAAAAAAGTAATGTGTTGCCACGTAGAGGATAAAAAATCAACATGGTATGCTTATTGGGCTACGTTGATTTTCCTCTAACCCCGTTGTTTGGCATGAGACAGTTTCACTGATAGGCGTAGATAAAAGAGATCTGAGTTACACATACAAAAAAAAAACGGTTTCGTCATACTGTGTGTAACATACAGCGAGTTTGGGATAATCAAACACGTACATTAGAAATTTACTAATTATCTTCGAACTATTGTAGATCACGCACGATCTCAAGATAGAAACACAATTAACGAAAATGAAAAACTAAACTTTACTCAACAGTTGTGTTCGGGTTATTCATGTGCATGGCAGACTGGCAGTCCTGAAATAGACCGACCACCTGAAAAGTGTTGGTTCCTAAAATCCATATTAGATCAAACGATTTCGGGAAGAGAACTTTGTGATGTCTTTCAGAACAGCCACCATCAGTCATCAGTCACCAATCAGTCACAGTAATGACGAGAACAATAAATCTAAGCCCTGCACCTCAAGGCTACACACACATATTAACACACAACTATCATCTCTGGTTGATTGTGCGTCCATCTCAACATAAAGACAGATTACAAGGCTAATTGCGCAATTAAATACAAGTCGGTTACCGGGCGGTGCCGTCGTATGCAAACGAACTGAAAGAAAGATTGAAAGCGATGGTATAACGTGTGTGGGGGCTTTAATGAACACTTGCCAGTATACTGAATCTTTCTTGACAATTAGTCCCAAGCCACAATCTCCAGCCCTATGATTGAATCCCAGATGTGATTACTATTTAGTATACCTCGGGAGGGTACATGGTTATTAACATGTCTGGAAGGTCGGATTTGGGTGCGCCAGCCGGTAAAACGTGTATCATCCATGCATGCATACACAATAACAAAATATATAAAACACGATCTGCAAAATCAGCCTGATGCCAAAACGGATGTGATGTCATTTCCTTTGCCGAGTACCTCCCGGAGACTTGAAGCCGCGCACGGACGGAATATTTACGTACTTGACGCACGTGTGTACATAGAGTTAAAACCAAAATATTTAACACAAATTATGTCAACACATGATCAAACAAGGCTGTTTAACCAAAGTGAGTTATGGAAACCGCTGTGGCTTTAATCTCCACCCATACCTAGTCATCAACCCCTGCAGCCCCACTTCATGTGCTCACCCACGGTTGATTACACCCCCCCCCCCCCCCACCGTAACCCTCTTCCAATCCCTCAATGCACACACGTGTTCCTTATCTAATTTAATACCTAAAACATTTGCTTGTGCCCATATGTTATGATCAATACCATCTCTGCTTCCCGCGTTGCACGAATTTTACATCGCTTAGATTAACTTTTGGTTTGGTTCTCCTCTCAATAATCCCCTAGTATTCTACTTCCCTTTGCTTCCTTATCCGTGTCTTGATTATTGCATTTTGTTGCACTATTGCACTATTGAACGAACGACGTGATGAAGGAAACACAAAACACCTACCCTATCCGAATAATGACTGCTGCAAGGTTGAGGAGAAGATGATAATTATTATTTTTTTGCTTTAAAATTAATATATATATGTTTTAAGATTCGTAAATATTCTTCAGCTTACGCCAGTAGGTAAGCGTAAAATCTGGGATACAACTTTTATAACCATAGTGATTAGCTAGACTGCATAAGTTGATAAAGGTAAATATGTGTCTCAGGAATGGATACAAATGCATCTACGTTTAGCGTGTACTCAACACGTCCACATTAGCACAGGAAGCCTTGAATGGAGAAATTACCAAAGTCAACAATAAAATATTTCGGAAGTATTGTATGAGTTATACGACGTGCTCGACAGGTATAGGTCATATGACGTCAGCCGAATCAGATCCACTGCTCATCCACGGGGTCGTCATAAGGGGAGAGTGGGAGCGTGTGTGGTTGGTGGGTGGATGGGTGTGAGAAGACGATTAAGAATGAGAAGGGAGGTAGACGAAAAAAGGAAAGTGAGCAAGACCGATGAATGAGAAATAGTGCATATGCAAGTAACGGTCACCACTCACCAGTCACCACGAGGAGGTCCGCTCGGAAGAAAGTCATTTCGTGTTTTGTTTTAAGTCCAGTACCATGTTAACGTGTGTTACCCCGGTGTAGGCAAGGGCAGATGACACTGGTCCCGTTCTCCAGGCTGCGAGGAGAGAAAGTGAGGCGACGACAACAGCAGCAGCTGCTGTATTCACCATCGAGGCGGCGTTTTGAGTTAGTGAAGACATGTCGACTGCAGCAGGTGCCACACATGCATATATATATTATTAACACTACACATAACTTGTTTTACTGCACTCTACATGCACAAGATTAACCATTACAATTCGTCATCGCCCGTTAGTAGTTAAATCGATGCATAAATAAAGCTAATAATTACGTATGCATGCACAGACTGGTGAATGGGACGGAAGTGTTGTTATTAGTATTTACCTCGGTATTTCACATGTGCAATGGGTGGCGACTCTTAACAATTCACCATGCACGTTGTTTTTACCATCCGTTATTGTATCGTAAAATAGATATTCTAGCTAAAGTCGTTCCACAGCAACTGTGTGGATGCTGGCTGGCGTCATAGATGAGAGGCATTGGCCAACCAAATGCCAGTATTTGAAAAAGCCATCCACTGATTGGCTCAAACTCACTCATCTGTGACGTCATCATTCACAAGGTTACTGTGAGAACACTTTAGATTGACAACGACAACGTTATGTGAAGTAGAGCGTTCGAATCCTAGTCGGGGCAACTTGTATCTATTATGTGGTAGATTCTATTATTTTCCATACATACAGATATTATGTAAGAAAGAACTGGTTTTGGCTGTACCATAACTTGACCTTACTTTCAGCAATAACATGGCAAATAAGGATGCAACTTCACTTAGTTCCGCAACAATAGGCCCGCATTATATAGGGCAAAGGCTATAAGAAATATTAATTAATTAACTTATCCTGTTGCGAATCACTTTCGACTATCAAATCTAAATGTGTATGTTATAAAGTGGTGTGTTAAGACAGTGTATCGTGCTGAGGCTCAAAATCAAACCTTTTCACATGTGAACCTCCCCTATCAACGGCAAAAATGAAAAATGCTTACGGTTAACGAACATGTTAAAGTGTGGGCACAGATAAGGGATTCCGTTGTCTGTGGTGTGGGTGCACAGTTCTGTTATATGGTAGATTGTACGAAAGTATGTTTTACTTTAGTATAGTGGCTCTTTAGAAGCAATCCGATAAAGTTTAATGTAAGTAGCATTATCAAATTTCAAAATAAGTAGAATAGCGTGATTCTACAGAAATCGTGAACAGCAGTTATCGAATTGACAGTAAAAAAGTCGTCATTTCACTTGAGAAAGGAATGCATTACAACGGATGGGGGGGTGATGGGGGGCGGGTAAAAATACAATATTTTTTTAGAATTCAGAATAACAATACGATATAAATTAGGTGTGAGTTTAGCAAGACATGGAACATGGCAGTCATCTATAGATAGGGAGTATTCGGAGATCACAGCACACAGAAGAGGCTAGGGCGCTGCGGTCACTAATGTATAAATAACGAGTGTCACCGAGTGTTGACCGAGGAAGTCAACTATGCCAAATGCCAACCAAAATGCATTTAAAATGTGTTTACAAAATTTAAAAGATAACAATAAAATATTAGCTTTATATACAGGAGATACAAACAAACTAATGATGTAACTAAGTTTTTACTTTCGGTATTTTACACTTTCTTGAATAACTAGATTTAGGATATAATCTATTTACTAAATAGCTATAACATGTAATAAACTCTCATGCTTGTCAATGCAATGGTTGCATTGAATTTGCAATAGTACTCCGCTTCCCTTAGTGTTGGGGCTTTTCGTTACATTGGACCGTTATTCAAATCGAATTAATTGGTATCGTTGCTGAAAGGCAAAGTTGAAACGGACATATATCTGACTGAGCTGATCAAACCTAGTTTATAATTATTGTGGAATGCGAATGAATGTATGCTCGTTTAGGAAGTCCGATTGAGACACACAAGAAACCGGCCTTGACAATGAAGGATAATGTTTGTTTGCGGTTAAATTACACATCGTGATATATGTGATTGATTTCTTTATAATGTTACGTTTGCCTGCGTTTTGGTCGTTCTCTTGAAAAGTAATGATGCGTTATGTCAACATAGGTGGTATGCGGGTACACTCAACAGTGCTGGAAGGTCAGGCCGTACTTGCAGGGCCCACATGCTAAAGCTAAACAAACAAAAAATGTTGATTTTATGTTGTTTTTGTAGCGGCTACTTTAGTGTCATGCCAGGGCCGTCAGCTGTGCTTGAACAACCATCTGCCAAATGGGCCAAGACACGTGGCTAAGAGTTGGCACATTTTTAAAGAGTAACAACAATTTTTAATTGATAATTTGTGTTCGTTTTGATAATTTAATAACATCTTATTGATTTCTGAAATGATTCCACGTCCATGAGGTAAAGCACTAAATTAAGCAAAGTTGTGACTAGCACACGATTGTTGGTGAGATATCCATCCACCATCCACCCAAGAGGGCGAGCTTTGTTTTCAGGTTTGGCGAGCAAATTTATACGATAATACAAACATTACTAGAAATTTTGATATTGATATCTTTATTAGCATCTTTGATTGTAATGTGCTCATACATTTGTACACAATCTGTGGCTGCTGTAGACTACTTAGAATTAACAGATGAGTATATACTTAAGATTTAGGTAGATTAGATTAGGGTAACATATACACTAAAATAACTTAGTAGATATAGCATGTAACATAAGACAATTAACAATTGAATAACTTAGTAGATATCATAACATAACACATTAAACATAGGACAATTAACACTAACATATTATATATACTGTTTTAGGATACCCTTCATACCTTCTAGTGACTTAGGGAGAGTCACCATAACTCCTTTTGGGAGGGCATTCCACTCCCTTTTGGCCCTAGCCAGAAAAGAGTATTTTCCGGTGTTCGTCCTGCTGCCTATGACCCTCAGTTTATATGCGTGGTCACCTCTCCCTAAATAGTCGGCCTTTTCAAGCCTGCCAGATAGGTCTACCCATGCTGGTTCACCCGTATAAATCTTGTACATGGCACAGAGCCTTGTCATTTTTCTCCTCCCTTCAAGTGTTTCCCAGCTAAGCTTTCCTAACATACATGTTGCACTCGCTTTCCGTCTGAAATCCACCATAGCATATCTTGCTGCTCTCCTCTGCACCATCTCCACTTTCTTACCTTTACTTGCTTGAACAAGTTATTTATATGAAAACTGTTTGTTACTAATTTCTTCTTATAGTTCTTGTCACGATTTTTATTTAAATTTAGTTTTACACAAAATTACAAACGGAAACGGTTGTACATGCAATGTTGGCTGGATGAATAACATTGAAATAACCTCCATGCTGGGCTGCAGGAATGTTTGTGACCTTGGCCTTCATGTATATAAGTTGATAACGATAGGAGTAGAAGAAGAACGTCCGCCAACCAGAAGGACGTTGATAACAGTGTCAACTGTCAATAGTGTCAATTGTCATGTTTCCTTAATCGAAATATTGTTTTTACATGAGTAGTGTTCTTAATCCTATACATAAAATCCAATTCCATAACACACATTCATACCATTCATATTTGCTTCATAGTTATTAAATTTTGTGTAGCCGTTCAGGTTTTTAAATTTATAACTAAACAATGTTCAGATATTTACTTTGACAGAAGACAATGCAAAACCAACACGTAATGATTCAAGATATCATGCACAATTTTCAAAGCACAAGGTATAGTATAGCTCATCTTAAATAAAGTGATCAAATGGCGGATGCTTGTTTATTTATACCCTCATCTTATCTACAGCTAAGCCAGAGAACTCACGTACCCGATTCTTCCATAAAGCATTGCTCTCTAGGGCTGGTACGTACGTTACAAATCTTATACCCTGCCACGGCAAATGTAGCTTTATGCTTATCAGTTGTATTGCATTACGCGATGTGATCGCACGACCGGCGCACCACGAGAAGGTAGCAACATGATTTAAAGTCCAACTTTATGAAAAAGTGTACCCGGGAGAGTTTGATATGTTGTCGAGACTTGAGACAGGAGAGACAGTCGTAAAGAGAAGGCCGACAACGATTCAGTGACATCGCAAGGTTAGATGAATCGTGCCTGCCCGCCTGCATTGGCTGAACAAACGCACATCTTTTACTTTATGTGTTTTTACGAGTTATTTATTGGGATTTTGTTTGTTTTTTTGTGCAAGGCTCTTTTGCATAAACATTTTTCGTTTTTGGGCATCACATTAGGGGCATTTTTTGAAGCACGGCATGTCTTTGAGAGTCAGTTAAGGTGTGGCGGTTTTAGAGGGGGGGGGGGGGAAGGGGCAGTAGAGAGCAGTTTCGTTTTGTTGTGTGTTAGATCCATGTCACCTAGATTTGTTTTAAGAATCTAAAATTAATTCATCTAAAATTTATTCATAAATAAATATTCAAGTCGACTAAATTTATTTTTTCCGTGTGAGAGGGGGCGGGGAGGATTATACTAACATATTATCTGATATTTAGAAGAAAAAAACGCGGTATATGGAATTTCTTGTTCGATATGAAAAGGTCGAAGGTCAGCTCGAAGTCGACCATGGCTGCATGGAAAATAATTCAGTATTTTGTTTTTACAACACATTTTCTTTTTTGATTGCAAATGAAAACAATCATGAAGTTATACAATGTGGACCATGGCTCTAAGCTACCAATAGAAATAAATTCGGTGTATATTTTTCACTTATCAGCATCACGCCGAGCCGTAGAAACTGCCTTGTCAATGATTATGTTATACATACACACGCATGCCTATATATGTATTTAGCTCGAATTACCAACAGCTGCAGGAATACTGTAAACATATCGCAGCACGTCATTTTACAAGGCCTACGTTTACACACAGAGAACTACGTATTAATACAACTCTGCACCATATCATGGACACCTGTCCGTCATGTTTGTTATTATGGTTAAGAGACTTCACAGCAAACTTATGAAGAGATTGACGGGCTTTAGTAAAATACCAGCGTTATTGAACTGTTTTGAACAGTTTTCCCGAAATCAGATACTTGATAAAACCACGTATTACTATTATATAATGAAACAAACAGTATTTAATTATTTATAAATCTTTTGGGCTGATCAAATATTACAATAGGTATTCATTGTAGAGGACAATCCATAATAAGTGTAGTGATAGCATGGATCATTAAATTTTACTTCTAAACGCATTCACTTTTCATCAGAGTGAAACTTTGAGGTAAAATCCATCAGTCAGGATTGTCATTGGTGAGAATTGAACCCATAACCTCCCAAATTAGATCAGATTAGAGAAATACAAACATTCATCAAGGCATTTGAAAATGACCTACTACAATTGAGGCATATAGCCCGATTCAGATTCATACGCAGGTCTTGCTCGAAGTCCCCCCCCCCCCACCCTCCCCCCCCCCCCCCCGTGGCGAATGTTTTTCCACAAGACCACCTGAACCTTCCCTATAGTAATTATTTCCTTAATGAAAAATGTCGTCAACAGCCACGACATAGTCTGCAAGTTTTATGGTGACAAGCATGGTTTTATAAAGCATGGTTTTATAACAGCTGAGTGGTATCTGACGAAAGTGAAAAAGCCTACGTCAGATTCTCGTCAAACTCAAAGCAGGGTGTTCTATTTTTAGACGGGTCCAAGAAGGCTTATTATTTGCAAGTAATGATTCCCGAGTAAATGCAAAATAAGCTGTTTGCAACTTTGCACAGTAGACCACTGACCACATCTATCGTAGTCGCTTCATTTGTTGCTTGCTTACAATCCCCCCCCTCCGCCCCTCCGCAGAATACGTAGTTCTATCCTGCGAGTAGTGTAATTACAGATAGCGTTATGATCGACGTGGTGTTGTATTTTAGGTTTTCATTAGGAGTACAAAAGAATTACACAAGAGCAAACGTATACATGTATTAGAATGTATGTAACGAATTGATACATTACTTTATTTGTTATTGTGTTTATTATTTTTTCAGATTATCCATTACACACAACATGTAATTGAAAGAGTGCAACTGATAATAAAAATTACTGAAAACTAGGTATAATAATAAGTATATTACATAAAAATACAGCCAATTCAATAAATCACTTATCAAATTGTGAAAGGCACAGAAATAATAATTACGTATAGTGATAAAAAAAATGTACAAGAGATAACAGAAAGATGACAGATAAGGTGAAGGGTGGGACTAGAAAAATTGTGTCACAATTGTGGGGAGAACTTATATCTTGTATTTGTTCATATTACTTTACTTACGAGGAATGAAATTCGAGGGGTAACAGAGATCAAAATGGAAACAGAATATTGAGCTATGGCTGCTACGGATACTCCGATACCCGACTGAGCTGCCGAGGTCACGTCACGTGCTAGAGCTACCGATCTAGGGGAATCTGGCTTTATATTGACGTCATCAATGGGTAATTAGCATTGACAAAACCTCCCATGTGTTTTGCACGCGAATCCGAGGACAATACGAAGTTAGGTTACATTGACAGAAAAAGATGAATATTACAGTGTTGTTTTAATGTTTTGCTTTTTAGAGACAGCATTACATATTTATAGTGATACTGATATGTGAGTTGATGGATGTTAACGCAATCTGCACATAATACCTAGAGGTTGTTTGCGGCTCCTATCGCTTTGGGCCACCAGAGCTTTTTCCCTAAACACCCGACTTACCATGGCAAGTATAATACGCGCAAGCCAACTCGCACGAACTTTTCAACCGCCAATACCGCAGCTGACATTATACGCGAAGGCAAAATGGAATGAAGGACCTACAAGAGTAGAGATAACTACTAAATTCTACACTAATGTGTAGATGTAAAAAAATTTTAACCTACATTACACTTGCAAGGCCTGCATTCGCAAGAGGTTTTAAGTCAGCCCAGCCTGACGTTGGATTTGTTATGATTATGAATCCCGACATAGATTATTGAAGCAGATACTAATTTCTGTTGGGAACAATGAACATTTCACATTTTAATAATGTTTCCAAAATTTGTTCTCATAAATGGTCCTGGATTCACAAGAGGAAAGAGGTCCAAAATAAGACTGGACCAGAAAAAGGTCTAGGACCGCTTGTGAATCCAGGCCAGGTAACGAACCCGTAGATGTATCAAATTCGATTGCTCCTCTAGTTCTCAGGTCCATTAAGTTGTAACCACCCATTACAGCACAAACGATTAAACCAATCGCATTCGTCAGTGCAACGTTTGTGCTGGTTTGTGCCGCAAACCGCATCGTTTGTGCTGCTACTGTTAAAAAGTTACAGCCACTTGAAAGTGGGTGGTTACAACTTAATGCCTAACCACCCATTCTTCTAATCGACTTGAAACTTTGTAATCGGTTAGTGCTACGTTTGTGCTGGTTTGTGCCGCAAACCGCATCGTTTGTGCTGCTACCGTTAAAAAGTTACAGCCATTTGAAAGTGGGTGGTTACAACTTAATGCCTAACCACCCACTCTTCTGATCGACTTGAAACTTTGCAAGTGGTTAGTGCTACGTTTGTGCTGGTTTGTGCTGCAAACCACATCGTTTGTGCTGCTACCGTTAAAACGTTACAGCCACTTGAATGTGGGTGGTTACAACTTTATGCCTAACCACCCATTCTTCTGATCGACTTGAAACTTTGCAAGTGGTTAGTGATACGTTTGTGCTGGTTTGTGCCGCAAACCGCATCGTTTGTGCTGCTACCGTTAAAACGTTACAGCCACTTGAATGTGGGTGGTTACAACTTAATGCCTAACCACCCATTCTTCTGATCGACTTGAAACTTTGTAAGCAATTAGTGCTACGTTTGTGCTGGTTTGTGCCGCAACCCGCATCGTTTGTGCTGCTACCGTTAAAAAGTTACAGCCACTTGAAAGTGGGTGGTTACAACTTAATGCCTAACCACCCACTCTTCTGATCGACTTGAAACTTTGAAAGCGGTTAGTGTTACGTTTGTGCTGGTTTAAGCTGCAAACCGCATCGTTTGTGCTGCTGCCGTTAAAAAGTTACGGGCACTTATATGTGGGAGGTTACAACTTAATGCCTAACCACCCATTCTTCTGATCGACTTGAAACTTTGCAAGCGGTTAGTGCTTCGTTTGTGCTGGTTTGTGCCGCAAACCGTCTCGTTTTTGGTACCTGTTGTGTTATTTATGTATTAGGATGGTGCAAGTATTTGTATAGGAGCTGTATTTTTATGTATATTAGATACGCCTACAACAATTACAATACTTGATAATTTATGAGAATAGTTTTTTAACACATCATTTATTTTGCAATGTGGCAATATAATACAGGTTTCACCTAGCAAAATTTTGATCTTCAGGTATTGTATCTTATTGTATTCAAAGGTAAGTTGGTAGTTAATTTATTTTTATTATTATTATTATTATTATTATTATTATTATTATTATTATTATTATTATTATTATTATTATTATTATTATTATTATTATTATTATTATTATTAAAATTATTATAATCACTTATTTGTTTTATTTATTTTTAACATGTTATGAGTTATGACCATACATAATATAAGTAGTACAACAATATATAAATCAAAGCACACTGATGGTAGTGAGCAGTTAGAGCAAGCCCCATATACACATTACATGTGTCTTACGTTGATGTTTGTATGTACAACACATTTACTTTGTGTTAAATGTTGCTTGATAATACAGTGGTATTTTTTATTTACAGTTCTAGTTTTTGACGTGATAAACAATTCTGAACAGATCCAGTTATGTCAGTCGTGTATGTGTAAGTGTGCATGTGCTTAGTGTGCATGTGCTTGTATGGGTCTATGTGTGCATGTATGTTAGTGCGTGTGTTCTTTATTTGTGTATGTTCTTGGGCCTATATACAAGTGTCGTTTACCGGGCTATAAGACAATGACTGTGTTCTTTTTTATGATTTTATCTCTAGGAGTTTTACGTTTGAATTTAACTTATTGTACACGTTTGCTGCTCTACAGTAGAACTCATTTTGGTATAAAGAAGTCCGAGCAAAAGGAGGGCACAATGTGACCCCTTTTCCGTACCTTGCTGAGCGGTAATTAAGCTGAATTCTATGTAACGATCTAGGCCTACCAAATTATTGTATATTTTTTTTTAGGTATATAATATCTATTTCAACAAAGTTATTTTCAAGCGACAGAACGTTGCATATTCTATTTATTTCTTTACTGTCACATTCATGTCTTCGAGTAATAAATTTCGTGGCTCTGTTCTGAATGCTCTCAAGTTTCTGTATATTAGTGGTATAGGATGCCACGCAGGACATCCATACACTAATACTGACAACTAGATATATGTACACAGCTTGCTTAACCTTTGGCCTGGCACTCTACAAGGTTCTAGAAACGAACCCTAGGAGTTTTGCAGCCTTGTTTCTGACTATTTCCGTTCAAATAATCCATTTTAAGTCGTGAGCAATAGTTATTCCCCAAATGTTATACATTTCACAGTTTTTACTTTAGTATGTTTGTGAAAATCAAAATAATCAAGTTGTTTTGATTTTGAAATACACTTTGTAGTGACATTTTTTTCTCATTCAATGACATGTAATTGACATGACACCACAATCGTATGTTGTCCAAATCATTTTGCAGTACAGTTACATCTTCGAATTTCGGAATTGACACAATCATTGTGGTGTATGAACGTAATTGAAACACATAAGTGACGTGAAATGCATACAAAAAATATTACATGAAAAAAATACTTTTTTTAAAAAACAACGCTTATATTAAAATGCACTAAAAAGTAAAAAATAAATTTTCGCCCAACAAAGTTTTGCCTAACTCGGAAAATAAAAGCGTTGGGCGCTTTCCCTGCATAAACAGCAGAATATTGCTATCTATGTCAATACCGAAAGCGCCCAACGCTTTTATTTTCCGAGTTAGGCAAAACTTTGTTGGGCGAAAATTTATTTTTTACTTTTTAGTGCATTTTAATATAAGCGTTGTTTTTTAAAAAAAGTATTTTTTTCATGTAATATTATTTTATACTTTTCAGTCTTAAAGAATCTTGCAATCAAATATATGCTCACTGGACGTGTCCGAATTTAGAAGACTGCATACTTGTGCACTTGTACTTGTTAACTTCACTCGCAAACTAGCGTGCTCGCATTGCAAACTTGAATTTCGGACAGTTCCGTTCATGCACGATCCAGCGATCGGCCAATAATGCTTATGAAAAGTGGGGCTATGTGGCTATGGGAGAATTATATTATATTATATTATATTATATTATATTATATTATATTATATTATATTATATTATATTATATTATATTATATTATATTATATTATATTATATTATATTATATTATATTATATTATATTATATTATATTATATTATATTATATTATATTATATTATATTATATTATATTATATTATATTAAAACAATCAATTCCTAGGTGATAGAAAACAGCAGTTGCGCTAGCACCAACTACCACCAACTAACACCAACGATCAACTGTGAGGTCGAACCACGCGAAGGGAACGCACCTATGCGTACATGGTGAATGACTCACCGCACGGGGTTGTACCATACTTACAAGTGGAGCGTGTTGACATTCTTGCTGCATAGAAACATATCCGATGCTTTCGTCACGGATATTTGAGTCCCGAACCATGCCTGCATGTGGTTGGCCCATCCTCACTAGCTGTGACTAATTTCCCATATGAAGCTAATTGTTTAATAATTTAATCATGGTGGATTAATTAATAAGTGAATCTGATCATTGATTCATATATTGTCATTTAGAAAATGATTAATTAATAAGTGAATCTGATCATTGATTCATATATTGTCATTTAGAAAATACGACTGTGTGAAAATTTCAGCTCGATCGGACGTTGGGAAGTGGGTGAAATATCGATTAATTAATTATGATGGTTTAATTAGTTATTTAATAAATATGACAATTGATTCATGTATTGTCATTAGAATACGTCTGTGTGAAAACTTTGAGCTCAATTTGACGTTCGGAAGTGGGTGAAATATCGATTCCCATTTAAAACATCAATTAATTAATTATGATGGCTTCATTGAATATTTAGTAAATATGACAATTGATTCATGTATTGTCATTAAGAATACGTCTGTGTGAAAACTTTCAACTCGATTCGACGTTGGGAAGTGGGTGAAACATCGATTCCCATATAAAACATTAATTAATTATGATTAATTAATTGAATATTTAGTAAATGTGACAATTGATTCGTGTATTGTCATTAAAAATACGTCTGTGTGAAAACGTTCAGCTCAGTTCAACGTTGGAAAGTGGGTGAAATATCGATTTCCATATAAAACATCAATTAATTAATTAATTATGATGAATTAATTGATTATTTAGTAAATATGGCAATTGATTCGTGTATTGTCATTAAGAACACGTCTGTGTGAAAACGTTTAACTCGATTTGACGTTGGGAAGTGGGTTAAACTTCAATTCTCATATAAAACATCAATTAATTAATTATGATGAATTAATTGACGATTTAGTAAATGTGACAATTGATTCGTGTATTATCATTAGGAATACGTCTGTGTGAAATCTTTTAATTCGATTTGACGTTGGAAAGTGGACTGTACATCGATTTTCATATAAAACATTAATCAATTAATTATGATGAATTAATTGACGATTTAGTAAATGTGACAATTGATTCGTGTATTATCATTAGGAATACGTCTGTGTGAAATCTTTTAATTCGATTTAACGTTGGAAAGTGGGTTAAACATCGATTTCCATATAAAACATGAATTAATTAATTATGATAAATTAATTAACAATTTAGTAAATATGACAGTTGATTCATGTATTGTCATTAGAACTACGTCTGTGTACAAAATGTCAGCTTGATCGGACATTTAAAAGTAGGTGAAATATCGATTCAAAGATTCATCGATTTCCATGTAAAACATTAATTAATTAATTATGATGAACTAATTGACAATTTAGTAAATATGACAGTTGATTCATGTATTGTCATCAGGAATACGTCTGTGTAAAAAATTTCAGCTTGATCGAACATCTAGAAGTAGGTGGAATATCGATTCAAAGATTTCGTCCAGACAAACAAGGCAAGTTAATATAAGCGTTGTAATGAACTCGACATCAAATTCGTTAGTAGCACAGCAAGTATTTTAGCAACGTTAAGAAACCAAAGTCAGACATCTACATTATTGTATGTATTACACGAATTATTTTTATAATACACAATATTCTTTACGTTACTAGACAAAAAGTTATGTCACAAAAATACTATCTCGATACATATTCCTAACTTGTTTTTTATATTCATGGTTTTTTAGTTGAATCTACTTACGGTTAGGTAAACAAGATATAAGTCGCGTGCCACAATTCAGCAGCTGAGTCTGCTGACCAAGCGTAGTGTTCTAGTATAAAGCTGTTTAGTTCACTGATAGTAAGCAAGGTGTTCCTTTATACAGAATACTGAGTCGGCTGAGTATAAGCGAACACCAAAAAGAACAAAGTGCCGCTCAGTCCAATTGCATGCCTCAAAAACGCGGTAAATACAAAACATGATACTTCCTTTTTTTGGTGTTTCCTTCTTTTAGTATAGGTATTACTCAATCTTTGCACTTAAATAACAGATTTAGCAATTTCTTGCACTTACATAACAAAAGTACACATTTTATGATCGCAGTCGCTTGACAAAGAAGTATCAGAAATAGAACATTTAATTTTGATGACCCGAAACAAGCGTTTTCGTTCCAAATATTACAAGTCAGCGGAGTAAGCGACATCATTTTCCACTTATCAAGCAAACTTAGCAGCTGAATTATGGCAAGCGACTATAATATACCACGAATTTAATTAACAATTAACAATCAATTGTCTACTGACAAAATTATAAGTACTTATTTTCTGTGGGAGATATTATATTATTATATATTATTATACGCTATATTACATGCCTTATTGGCTTGCCTGTATGACTTCAAACTAAGTTGATCGTTTACAGATTTTGCACCCCACCGAACTTCCCGCCACAAACCCCGAACTGTGGCAGCAGCTTGAACTGCTTTAAATCTGTATTGAGGAATAAAATCATGAAGTGAGTGTAATGTGTAATAGTAATTCAAATATTAACATCTCATTGGCTGGTACTGATATGTGCGAACACACTAAAATTAGCATGCACAAAGAAGTGACTTTCCTTTCAATATCATTAAACTAGGAAAACGCCCTGGGTTGCCAGATGAGCGAGTGAATAAGCGCAGTGAATATCTCATTTTAACTCCATCGGCGCTTTGTCTGTGTGTTTGTGTACAGAATTTTGTTCGACGCGCACAGACCAAACGGCTTGACGGATTTGGTTGACATTTTCAGTCAACACTCGTGACCGCTAAACTAAATGCTGTTGACATATCCAGTAAAATCCGTCAGGATGCCAACCTACAAAAAATTAATAAGTGACAAATATGGAGTTTTAATTGTTTTTGTTCGTTGCGCACAGCTCAAACGGCTTGACGGATTTGGCTGAAATTTTAAGTCAACACTAAAGACTAGTAAACTAGATGCTTTTATATAATCAGAAAAATTCTTCAAGATGCCAACCTCCAAAAAATTAGTTAGTGAAACATATTTAAATTTTCTTATTAAAACTTATGGCCGGATTTAAATACTTTTTATATTTATGTCCAGAATAACACTTTCGACACACGATAAAAGTTTTAAAGTTGTAACTATACACGACAATTACAAAAAAAATATTTTGTTGTTTTTTTTTTGCAAAATTTTGTTCGTTACGCACAGTCAAATGGCTTGACGAATTTGGTTGATATTTAAATAAACACTCGTTACCACTAAAGTAGATGCTCAACATAACCAGCAAAATCTGTCAAGATGCCAACCTACAAAAAATTAATTAGTGAAACAAATCCAATGTATAATTTTATTTATTTATATTAAAACTTATCACCGGATTTCATTAATTTTTTAAAATGGTATGCACAATAATGATATCAACACATTACAAAAGTGTTTGAACTGTTTTCCTGTTAACCAATATTGTATGATTAGGGAATAATTTTGCAAATTTTAATTTTTTTCGTCACGCACACTACAAACGGCTTGACGGATTTGGTTGTAATTTGCTGTCAACACTCGTGACTACTAAACTAGATGCTGTTAATATAACCAGCAAAATCCGTCAAGATGCCAACCTACGAAAAAAAAATTAAACATTTTATAAAAGCACTCATCTGGCAACAGAGCGGTAATGAATTGCAATGAATTGCAATGGCAATGAATCATTATTTTTTAGTTTGGCATCTTGACAGATTTTGCTGGTAATGTTAACAGCATCTACTTTAGTGGTCACGAGTGTTAACTGAAAATTTCAACCACATCCGATAGCCGTTTGATCACTGCGCGACAAAATTAAAATTTGCAAAATATATTGCCTTAAATGAACAATATTTGGTTACAAGATGGCGGTAAAGAAAACAATTCCCAAACTTTTGTCATGTATTGACATTATTATTGTTGACAAAATTACCCTAAACAAAAATATTTTATTAAATTTTAATTAAAGTAAATAAATAAAACATTGAACCTGTTTCAGTAATTATTTTGATGAAGGTTGGTATCTTGACGGATTTTGCTGGTAATGTTAACAGCGTCTAGTTTAGTGGTCATGAGTATTGACAGGAATGTTAACAAAATCCGTCAAGCCGTTTGACCTGTGCGCGATGAACAAAAGTCTGCACACAAACAAACAAAACTTTGTTTTTTACAAAATGGCAGTTAAAGTTACAACTTAAAAACTCTTATCACGTATCGACATTATAATTCTGGAAGAAAATGTAAAAAAAGTATTTAAATCCGTTAATAAGATTAAATAAAAAAAAATAAAAAATGATATTTTCACTACTTGATTTTGTGTAGGTTGGCATCTAGACCGATTTTGCTGATTATGTTATCAGCATCTAGATAAGTGGTAAAAAGTGTGGACTTAAAATTTCAGACAAAGCTGTAAAGCCGTTTGACCTGTGCGCTACGAAAATTTATTAAAGTTCAATCTTTTTCACTCATTCATTTTTTGTAGGTTGCCATCTTGACGTATTTTGCACGTACACAGCATCTAGCTTAGTGGTCACGAGTGTTGACAGACCATAACAACCATATTCGTCAAGTCGTTTGACCTGTGCACGACGAAAAACGTTTGATCACAAACAAAGAATACATATTTTTACTAATAGCTGCTAAAGGTACAACTTAAAATTTGTCACGTGTCGAAAATGTTGTGATGGACCTAAATAAAAAAAAAGGAAATAATCTGTATAAAAGTTTTAATAAATAAATTAAAGCTGCCATTTTTAACTAATTTTTTTTTTATGGTTGCCGCTTGCACAGTTGCAAGTCGTTTAGAAGAATAACTGGTTAGGCACCAAATTATAACCAACCAACTTCAAGTAGCTGTAACTTTTTAACGGTAATAGCACAAACAATGCTGTTGGCGGCACAAACCAGCACAAACGTAGCACTAACCGCTTGCTCAGTTGCAAGTCGATCAGAGGAATGGGTGGTTAGGCATTAAGTTGTAACCACCCACTTTCAAGTGGCTGTAACTTTTTAACGGTAGCAGCACAAACAATAAGGTTGGCGGCACAAACCAGCACAAACGTAGCACTAACCGCTTGCACAGTTGCATATCGATCAGAACAATGGGTGGTTAGGCATTAAGTTGTAACCACCCACTTTCAAGTAGATGTAACTTTTTAACTGTAGCAGCACAAACGATGCGGTTTGCAGCACAAACCAGCACAAACGTAGCACTAACCGCTTGCAAAGTTGCAAGTCGATCAGAAGAATGGGTGGTTAGGCATTAAGTTGTAACCACCCACATTTAAGTGGCTGTAACTTTTTAACGGGAACAGCACAAACGATGCGGTTTGCGGCACAAACCAGCACAAACGTAGCACTAACCGCTTGCACAGTTGCAAGTCGATCAGAAGAATGGGTGGTTAGGCATTAAGTTGTAACCACCCACTTTTAAGTGGCTGTAACGTTTTAACGGGAACAGCACAAACGATGCGGTTTGCGGCACAAACCAGCACAAACGTAGCACTAACCGCTTGCACAGTTGCAAGTCGATCAGAAGAATGGGTGGTTAGGCATTAAGTTGTAACCACCCACTTTTATGTGGCTGTAACTTTTTAACGGGAACAGCACAAACGATGCGGTTTGCGGCACAAACCAGCACAAACGTAGCACCAACCGCTTGCACAGTTGCAAGTCGATCAGAAGAATGGGTGGTTAGGCATTAAGTTGTAACCACCCACTTTTAAGTGGCTGTAACGTTTTAACGGGAACAGCACAAACGATGCGGTTTGCGGCACAAACCAGCACAAACGTAGCACCAACCGTTGGCAAACTTTCAAGTCGATCAGAAGAGTGGGTGGTTGGGCATTAAGTTGTAACCACCCACATTCAAGTGTCTGTAACTTTTTAACGGTAGCAGCACAAACGATGCGGGTTGCGGCACAAACCAGCACAAACGTAGCACTAACTAAGATAAAGCATTGTGTTAGATGAGAATTAATTTACGGATTTTAAAATATTAAGTTGTAACCACCCACATTCAAGTGGCTGTATCTTTTGAACGGTTACAGCACAAACGATGCGGTTTGCGGCACAAACCAGCACAAACGTAGCACTAACCGCTTGAGAAGTTAAAAGTCGATCAGAAGAGTGGGTGGTTAGGCATTAAGTTGTAACCACCCACTTTCAAGTGGCTGTAACTTTTTAACGGTAACAGCACAAACGATCCGGTTTGCGGCACAAACCAGCACAAACGTAGCACTAACCGCTTGCAAAGTTTCAAGTCGATTAGAAGAATGGGTGGTTAGGCATTAAGTTGTAACCACCCACTTTCAATTGTCTGTAATTTTTTAACAGTAACAGCACAAACGATGCGGTTTGCGGCACAAACCAGCACAACCGTAGCACTAACGAATGCGATTGGTTTCATCGTTTGTGCTGTAATGGGTGGTTACAACTTAATGGACCTCTAGTTCTCGCATCGTCCAGAGGAAGGTGTGAGTGTGAGCTTCGAAGGGAAAAAGTTCAGTCGTCAGTGACGTTCAACAAAGAAGACGCCGTTGATTTGTTACGCGTGAAGGCGTAACAACGTTACCGTAACGCAATGGGAATTTCGTCAAAGGGCCACATGCGTTACGCACCGTCCCCGATTACAAAACACAAGCGTGAACTGGCCTTGTACAGACAGACAATGATGTTACTTTGCATCCACATCACATCCTTGTGTTGTGTACAACGAACACCATAGTCATTCCCGCTAGACTACCTACTTAGGCTAAACACTAGATAAATATTTCTCCAGGTTGATTTTTTAAATACATTTAAACGACCTTCTTATGTTTACCTTTTATCTGTGATTATATTAGATCTTCTTTCTGGTATACTTGTTTGCTTTGGGTTCACTCAAATATTTGTGTAGCGTTTTTTAAATACAAATGGTTATAGGTGTGAACTGTGAATAGTTATTTAATTGAATATAAGCACGCTAATGATTTCAAATGCCGCTAAAGCTATATAGCTCCACAATGCTCAAGCGCGTTGGCGGAAGTTGTTGTTTAGATCTCTTGTACACAGGCAACTGGCTAAGCAGAGCCGTGTTATTCTAAACGGTTTGCAAATATAGCTGATACACATTCAAATTTGCATCTGGTCGAGCTGGTATAGATACGAATATTCACATAGATATTGTATCTGATATCTGACAGTGAATGAAAAAACTTGCATTCGGGTGACAATAATGTGATATTTCGAAGGTTCGATTATACTTCCTCAGCCAGTGGTTGGAGTTGAGCAACAGTTTAATGCCAACAAGCAAATATTGCGAAAAAAGTTGAAACATTTGGAATATTTCTCATTTGTCTTCTTTTCCCAAACAAATTTGAGCAACAGTGTACTTGTTTATGTATATACATGTAAATCATAAATGCAAAGACGGTAACAATGGTCACAGATCAAGTTGTACTATAGGCCAGAGTTAAACTAGATCGCGCGTCTCTGTGCGTGCATTGTACCATGCGGACCATTGGCGTTACCATTGGCGTTACCATTGTCGGCCATATTGATGTAAACACTAACAATTCAATACCATGATAGTAATTACATTCACAGAAAAGTCGCAACGCAATACAACATGCTCTGTAGTAAAAATGTGATGGAAATTATAATAACAATACCAATGCAATAATAAAAAAAATCGAAATCACATATTGTACATAACAGTAAAATCACGTGATTCATGTTGAAACGCTTTTAACCATGTTTCGTAAGTTTGTAGAACAAGATTAATGACTGGCATAACTTATACTTGTTGAATGCAATGAAGTATGTGTGTCAACGATCCAGTCAGAATATAATAAGCTCACTGAAGCGTGAATACAAATTGCGTCTCAACAATACGTTTGTATTTTTATTAGATCAGTAATGCATAGATCCGTTGCAGATAGTGTGAAATACAAACTGAAATGAGTGACAGCTGAAGCAGGGCAACACAACACAACGTAGTAACCTTGTTTATGTCTATTGTTTGTGAATCTCTTCATATACACGCCTTCTTTTCTTACTCACGTAGGTGCATTATTGCAATAATGCATCTCTTGCACAACTCTAGAACCATGAACCATGAACCATGATTCATCATTATTGTCGAATGTGCATAACGAGTCCGATAAAACGTTACAAACACGATGACAGATTCAAAACAGTCGGATAGTTATGAGTTGTATCGCTCGTACGATAGGCGGTGTCACGCCACCGATAACTTAGCAGATGGATAATCTTATTACGACTCACGTTATACTAGGCAGTGTGGAAACAATGTTTATAAGTACACATTCACTATCACTGGTCATGAAAGGAGTGAATTATAGTAATTGCATAAATGTGTAAAACTAAACAAATAAGTTGCTTGTGACGTTTTGCAACTGTTGTTAAAAACTTTCTGTGAAAATGGGTATATAATATTAATAAAGTTGTTAACTGGATTGAGCGTATGGTAAATTATATGTACTTTTACATCATTGTATGATTATAATTTGACCTTAGTGTATACAATTTAAAAAAAAAGTAAATTAACCAAAATCACTGAATGTGAATATGAATATATATAATAGCCTTCGGATGTGCCGTTCAAAATATCAAACACACCCATATTCGAAGTTTTTCTGAAGACGCCTTTAGAAGGTATGCTACAGTGAAATTAATTACGCCAGTAGAAGAATGTACAATTCATTAACGCATTCCTGCAACCAACGTATATTATCCTGTGCCAGGAAATTGACACTTAAAGAATGCCAAAAATGAAAAGTCTAAATTCAACCAGCAATTTTTTTAATTTTGTATCCAGTTTTATGTTCTGTAGTAAAGTACAACATAAATGTAGTCGGAGAGTGACCTCACACTTCAAATAAGATGCTGTTCGTACTTGTAGCAATACATATCCTTTGGATTGAAATCAAGATATCTAGAATTATTTCTAATTCATTGTTTAATTGTTTCTACTTATTATTATCAGGTAAATGTTTAGTACTTTCGGTCTCGTACATGAAATTATAGCAACATGGTTATTCCAAGTTGTTTAAAACACCCACACAGCCCCCGCCTCCAAATAAGTTACTAATTTTCAACGTGTATGGTTTGTGTGTATACAACAAATTTAAAGTCTGGAGTTAAGTGAGTGTTTTGTGTTTTATTGAAGTTCGTAATTATCATGTGTTTCGAGTTAATCAAGCATGACGAATGCCGGTTTACAAACTTCTTAGCGTATTAGTAATGTTTATCATTATTTAACTAATTAGCAATCCTTTATTTATTAACCTTGAGTTCGAAGTCGACGACTTCTCTTCACCAGGTTTTTGTTCAATAACAATAATTAATGTAACCACTTTACTACTCCAAAGAGCGGAGGAATTTTACAAACATCCTCATATACGAGTGAGCGGACTGAAGGAGGAGACTCACTATACGACGTAACTTTATTTTACGGAACGGTCTGTTTTTATTACAACAATTAAATATTTTATCGGCTGCTCAACGGTTTACCACATAGGTCTGGTTACTTATTTTTATAGTTATTTTAGGGTTTGTGCCGAAGCAAATATTTCACCCGGAACACTCAAGATCTGTGTGTACTACAATTGGGAGAGCCTCGTCTGACTGTCTACAGTTATATCTCTTTGACATTCATCCAATCTCCAACTTGATTATGAAAAGGTAACTTTACAATAAAGTGCACTGGTTGGAGTGGTTTAAAGAGTTCGCAAGTCATAAACCATAATGCAATTATTGTATTGCAAATGTTTTAGGAACCATAAAATAACCCATTACAATAATACGAAACCTTGTTCCGAGAAGAATTGAAATTGATAAAAAAGGAGATGACCTTAGCTGGCTGTATTTTATGTTCCATTTCATTTCTTTTTTTAAACTCCATATTCACATCCAGACTCTGCGGTGCAGATGGTGGAGAATCAGGGCCAGTCTGGCAATAATAACACGACGAACAATGGTGGTTTTTAAGTTCGTTTTAGGAAGGAAGTAATAAACAAGATATATGTGCAACTATTTTTTCATAAAAGGAGGATTGTTGTCTTATTACGGCGCAATGTTTAAATGTTTATTATTGCAGTTACGCTCTTCGAAGTGGTGATAAATTGTGATGTGAGATGAGTTGAAGGATGAATGCAAAATCTTATGGTTTATGTTGTAATCTACGGTATGTATGTCCATGGGTGACCCATCGCTTGTGGCATACGGTTCATATTAGTGCTATTTTAAAACAAATTAAAGTAAAAAATATGTATGGTTTGAGTAACTTGACACCAACGTCACACTCTCTGTTCTCCATGAAAGATCCTCTATACTAATTAATATTCTCACCGATGAAATTTGGCAAAGCTCTCTAAAATGTGTGTTTTTTTTTTTTTAGTGAAATAACTGCTCTATATGATGTTATTCCAAACTTATTAATAACGGTCTGAAGCATTATTAAATTTCGTGCCCTAGGGCGAGTTAAAAGCCGAATACCTCACTATTATAATATAAATGGTTTGAGTTTTGGATTTTCTGTTTAATAAAACTAAGTAAATATAGCTTGTGTTTACGTAATGCGTTTCTCTTTATTAAACATTCAATACAATTTGCCAACATATACATTATTTATAAAACATCTCAAGTGATAATACTATAATAAATGTATATAATTATACACCTGGGCGAACACTTACGCAATCATAGCAGAGGCTAAGCAAACAATGATGAGAATAATACTGTATATCTTAGGCTTATAATAACATAGAATAAATAAAACATTTTTTTTTTTTTTTTTAATATTATGTATTATTGTCCTAGAAGTTTTGAATGCATATGACGAATAATGCATTGATGACGAGTCTTGTGGGGACCATGAATTGTGCCACATGACGACGGAGAACTAACCGAACCCATGCATTATTCAGGATTGAACAACGTTCCTAAGTAAGAGGAGCTGTTATATCAATCCACAGATTATTAACATTATGGGGAAAAAGTTATAAATGTTAATTTACCCTATAATGACAGAAGGCAACTGAAATCACTCTTCATTAAATGCTGTGTACGCTGGAAATCACTAATCGATTTTACAATTATACCATCTCCTTGCAGCAAGCGTAGTGAGCCACGGTCGATTAGACGTTGGTCTGGTAAACCGCGGTCCTTGCGCCCCAGGTTCGAATCCTGACTTGCGTATTGATGTCATGTGGCACTTTTCTTCATCTTCATAATCACACACTCATCCATTGTCTCTATTGCCAAAATATGAGAGGAAAAGACCATGATCATCATTTATATTTATTTGGGGAAATCAATTGAAGATTTATTTTAACTTCTACGCAGTTCGCACTAAAAAATAATCCAGTCATTTCGTGAAAAGTTTCTCATAAAACTCTTTGCCCCTTCGTCAGACGAAGAGTGGGTACCCTCCGGTGCGGAAACTGTCTTTATAGGGACCGAATAGTTTATGGACTGACAATGATGGTGTTATTTGGCATTAGATAATCATTTAGATTCTTAATATGTACTCATCGTGCAAATAGCTTATCTACAGCTTGAGGATAAACAGGTTTTAGTCTATTACCAGGTCACAACGGGTGGCCGATCATGATTGAATTTTATGTCACAAATGACAGCTGGTAATTGGCTGTTGTAACATAAGACAGTGGGTGGATAGTTTCAACGAACCGAGTGCTACCAACTGTAGAGACTAAAAAACAAACAAACACAACCGGACTAATAATATACAGCACGGAATAACACAGAAGAGTTTGGAAATTGTGTATATATATTACTGGACTGGACATCACATAACTTTACACAATTTCAGTAAAAAAACTTCAAGGTGGCATAATTGTGTATGATGCAGTGACGTGAGTATGTATATAATTTAGAGCGGAGGTGTCTCTTTCAGACTTAAGTGGATGTTGGGAATCAGGGAAAGAAGGTTGTTTGCTAATTTTACTACTAATCTTACTAAAAACAAAGTGCATCAATTCATCCACAATTCAGAAACCAAAAATGATTCATACCCAAAGAACACCAAAATAGAGCAGTTGTTACATCGTCATATCCTGATATATTTTCAGAATTTCGTTAGTCCCCATGAAACTCCGATCGAAGCCCATATTCCCATTTCTCTCGTTTACCATAACTAATTACTATTCACTGAACACTCACCCATAATCTCGATTGACTTCCATGCATAAATGTGAACCAGAAATCAATGAAAAATTAACTTAATCTACTCTCACCCCCCACCACCCATCCTTTCTATCCCCTTTCGCCCTTCCGGTTCTAACGCCCCTGTTCTGTGTACTCAACGACGCGTATACACACTCGCCTTGTTTCGTGTGTGACTCACGACACGATACAACGAGCCGCCACTGCTGGGATTCGAACACCGACATAGAACATGGCCAAGAGTACACGCAACGCAAATCACCCAGGCATTCTTTTTCTAGACTCGATCTGGCAATTGTAACTTCCAATTCGTTCCGGGTCACGGCGACTGACCCGGCCCTTGAATGCGCATGCGCACGTGCGTTTTCATGTCGTGAGAAACCAATCTCAGAACAAAATAAACCTCCCGATCCAGGATCTGTTTGTCATTCAAATAAATTGAGGCATATTGAGCTTAGAGCGTCTATCATCTTGACGACTTTTTATTGGATTTTAGAGGTATTGCCACACAACACCAGTACGCTACTTGACTCCACTACCACATGGGGTCCAGCCGTTCAGAACAGAGCTCAAACACTAGCAGAAGAAATACGATTCTATCTGGAACATCCTTCCGAGTAACTGCTTTGTCACACGAAGTTTCCTCATAAATTGGCGGAATAATCAATAAGTCAAATGAATGAGCTCCGGGAGGTGTGACTGACTACCGTAATGACTTTACATAACGGGCCTGTATTTCCAACAGCACCAGAATCCACGTTTCACCATGGGTATCCTGGTGACGTATATGCGAAACATAATACTCAGGCCGGGACGTAACCGGTTCGATTCCGGCCATCGGCAATTATTCTGACTGAAGATTTGTGGAATGTTTTTCTCACTTACAATGAAGCGAATGTTGGGATTGAGTCCTATAGTAACAACCCTCGGGCATTGCTTCCATCTAAATGCCCTAATAGTAACACCAGTTATAGCTTAAAGTCACATGAAGAAACGCACTCAGGTACAGCTAATGTTCACCCTACAGCAGGATTTCCAACGTAAAATGTATAATTACATCCTATAGGAACGCTCGAAGCTTCTCAAAGAAGATAACTCGTATTTTAGCTTAGCGCAATACTATATACTATAGCTCCACCCAGTGGCGTAGCGGAAAGTCCCAGGGCCCCCCCGCAAGATTTATGTGTGGGCCCCCTCCCTCAAAAATAAAATACCTCGTGACAAATTGCAAAAATTCATAAAAATGCATTAGTTTGGTTTTTCCAACTTACATTATACCTGGCGAACTCGTCGATTATTGCATCAGTTGCAAGTTTTCGAGCTTGCTCGCATTCAATGCTTAAAATGGAAAGTCCCTTCAAACGTTCTTGTGACATGCTGCTTCTAAGATAATTTTTTATTAGTTTTAACTTCGAAAATGAACGTTCAGCAGTTGCGACAGTGACAGGTATTGTTAAAAATAGTAGATAGGCAGTGACGACGTCGAGGATGTTCGAAGTTATGGCATTGTTCTTAACTATCAAAAGTTCATGTATAGAAACAGGATAGAAAGTACAATAGTATACTACAAAAAAAAGAAAATCGACTTTTGCCCCAAAAATAGCCACGTAGGGAATACAAGTACCTTTAATCCTTTTTCTCGGAAATTTTCGAATGAACACACTTTTTTTGATGTTCTACCCATTCTCTTCAAGATTCCCATCTATTGCGCGAACAATTACGGATGGATTTACAATGGAGCTTTAAGGTAAGCATTAGTCATCCACTTTCCTTGTATCCTAATGGTAATGAATGGTCATGAATGGACTGAAGAAAATACTACATTTGATTTCCTTGAATCTGAAAACCCTAAGTGTCAGTCGTAAAATGTTTTTTTTTCTTTTTGAAATAATTTTTAGAAATAATTTCAAATTTTTCCTCTACACGCGAGTATCGATAAACTCATATTTTAACTCATGAACTCAGATTGACCGGTAGGCCCCCCCTGACGGGGGGCCCCCAAGCCTTGCGGGGGCGGCTTGGGTCACCGCTACGCCACTGGCTCCACCGTAACTTATAGTCTCATGCAAAACCACTTTCAGTCCCCACATCTCACTTTTCCCTAATCAACCCCCCCCCCCCCCACCCCCCTCATTCCTAGTTACGCCACTGTTCTAACCTGTGCTTGAATAATGTTTTTCAGATAAATGTGTATGCTAGACATTATTCTAATATAAGATACCATGACATGGATTTGCCTTGGAACGTCCACTCTATAGTACCATATTATATTGAACCACCTGGGGTTACTATTGTTACATATAAACCACGTAGTGAATTTCTTATCTGTGATATAACCACAAAGATGGCTAGCGGCCCGTGTGTTCCCACAATACAAGCATGACAGAGCAAAGGCGTACGTATTCTAACATTGAAATCGTGTGTAACTGGACCTTGAAAACAGCCACCACCACCAGTATATATAGAGAGAGTGATACTCCTAGGCCGGCTACGTCAACAGTTTCACTTGAAATGACCGAGAGTTATTAATAAGTCTGACTTTTTGTCTTGTCGTTAATTCGTTTGAAAATCATTTATTGTAATTGAGTGAGACACAATAAATACTGGTTTATGTTCTCATTTGATTTATTAAACGCCAACACCCCACACCAATAAAACCAATGTTTGGATCTATGTTTCATTTCACACCAGATCTCTCCAAATCTGTTGTAATAAATCTGCTTCAAGCAATAACCAATAATAAATACACGGTTTGCTACGAGCATATAAACAAGAGCTCATGGTGTATTATAGGAAAACACGGAAAACGATGGTGCCAATTGTAAACAAAGGGTGAACAAATAAGACAATCTCGTCACATCCTTCAACCAATCTTTGTTTCATCAATGTAGCAGCAGTGGAGATTTGACGGATGAGGATTGCCGATTGGTAGCACACGACGCTCTAACTCGGAGGTCGCTGGTTCGATACCCGCTACCGGCAATCCTGACTGAAGGATTTTTCCGAGGGTAGTCATATGGTGAATTCTGGAATTGAATCATTCCAACAGCCCTCGGACGTGTTTTTCCAGTATTCTAAATGCCACAATGCAGGTCATCTGTAAAGGTACATGATTGAACTGAACATACATATGTGCCCAGATTTCCTACCGGGGGAAATAGTTGGGGGTTGCGATTTAACAAATAATTTCCAGATTTTATAAGAAGATTCCATCAATGTCGCGGAGTAAAAAACAAACTGTGAACAACATATTGCGTTTCCAGTTTTCATTTTTCATACACAACTAGGTATACATAGCTGATACATGTTACTACAATGTTGTTGTTCGTTTATTTTACGTTGAAAGTGTGTTTCTGTAGATTTGCATCAAAACAAAAGTAAAAACCAAACCAAAAGATAATTTGTTTACATTTTGCTACAACACGCAACTAAATGATTGTACTTTAGAAAACATGTATAATTATAAATCATTGAGCGCCAATTCAAACAACCGCTGAAAAGAAGGGTATGAAATGAAAATAATATTATTTTGAGTCGCCAATATTCGTGCGTGAGATTAATATGCCAGCTGCATGTATTACCGTGGTGTACACACACACGCAGGATTTCGCCCGACTTGCGAGTTGCGACCGAGTGTAAAATAAACCGCGATATACCGTGTAACTTTTTATGGTGTATAATTACTTATTCCACAATGACTTTTTACATACAGTCTCATTAAATTTATGAAGATTACTGTACACTGAACTGTTTGCAGTGACCTGGGTTTGTTAACATTTTATCGCACACCATAATCTCCTAATATTAGCATTTAAAACTTTTAGACTGTAACTATGTAAGAAGTAAGATTCTGACATCACATTTTCTGAGTGAGGTCGAGGAATTGTTCTAAACTCTAAAGCCTCGAGAATGTCCCATCTTTCCCACGTCCCAATCAGATTAACATCTCGTTAATGAACGACAACCAGGGAAGTTAGAGAGCACAGATGATCGGAAAGTTTTCCAACACATTTAAGGGTCCCGCCGTTTGCAAATCGCTGTTTAATACTTTGATCATATTGCGATGTATAATAACGAAGGAAATAACCCAATCAATATAAAACAATACAAAATAAACAAAATAATGCCTTTTTCTGTTTTTTACAAGGAAAGAACTGTCCTAATCATTAGCACAAATATATTTGTATAAAATCAATTACACATAGAATGTATTATACCCTAAAAAACATACGATGTTCTGATACGAATCGATAATTTTCCAAGGTCACAGCGAGTCGGGTCTTCTGTTTCGGGCGAAACAACCAAACCAACCGCTTTTAATGTGCGCCAGTGCGTGTTTTACCTCGCCATCCTGTCATTGTGTATTTGTACGCTTGAAATTAGATTGACCAAGACCCGAATCATGATAATTATTGTGGCTCGCGTGATGGGTCTAATAGACAGACAATCTTTGATCCGGCACTTGTCAAGTGTTGCTTGGCAGTTGGCTGAACTGCGCATGCGCTGGTCATGTCGATGACCCTCGTTGAACTACGCATGCCACGCCCACGCATCGAGGATAATCTAGATATCTGAGTTCAATGCAAAAAATGCAAATAGGTCCACGTTCGAAAAAGATAATTTATAAACCAGCAAAGGTATTCAAGATTGATATTTTCCCATATCAATTTCAAAAGTGGATGAAATGCATAGCATGAATCATTTCCAATCAAGCAACTGAGCCAAGTCAACTAAATTTGTTCAAATGTTCTGTGTTTTCAAGTAGAATTAAACTATTCAGATATATACATTGATAAAATAAACTGATAAAATACATTGTTTTTTTTTTACATAAAATGGAAGATGATTTTATACGACCTATGTGTCTTACGGTTAACTACAATACAACCCAACTGTTTAGCAAATAATTATGTTATTGCTTATTGAGAGATTGTAAATCATATTATTACTCTTTGTTGAACATCAATTCATTTGATTTGAGTTTGTGCTCCAGAGTTTTAAATTTAGTCTGTACTTCCAGCTGTTTGTATTATCATTTTATTACTTTTGTGTCTTTATTCTTGTATCTTACGACTATAAGCCCTTGGAATGATATCGTCTTGTTTAAACATAGACACACAATATCATTACGAGAAGATAAAACTATTACATATTAACGCTCAAAAGAAGAACACGGTTTTAAATTTGAGACCGAAAAGGTAACATGTATCTAACAACACATTGTCACCAAAATTGCCATCAGGTAAAAACCCCGTCATTTTTGTTTACATTCTCTAAGATAAAGCAAAATTTCACATCTGAACATCGTACCTTAAAAACCGTACCACACACACATAACACAAACACACAGACATAATACAAAATTATTTTGTATTATGTCGCCGATGTATATTTGAATACAAAATAAAAATAGTGTATTTCTTATTTCTGTATTCAGTTTACGTGGATTTAGTTGCGTTGTGATGCGAAATGAGATGCACTTGTCAGTGCTAAAACAACACAACATAACAATATAATGCACGTACTTCATGTTTGGCGGTGGGGTTTGTTTCAACTATCACACGAATAAAAACAAAAAGTTAAATACTTCATTATGTAATTAAGTGTGTAGATTTTAATTATATATGAATTAATGATATTGTAATGTGACAATTCGCATACATCATAACAATACTGCTTAAATGTATATAATTTGCTATTGTTTCACAGTAGACGTACACAAATTATAACTTATGAATAGTTGCAAGCGTGCATGTTCTTATATGAGAGCATAATACTAAATATGGATGGTAAATTCAGTTGCCTACAATTTCGTGTGTGTGTGGTCAAGGAAGTTGTTCGAGGTTGTCAGTAGGGGGGTGGGGGGGGGGAGGGGGGGGTGAATTTACAAGAATTACTGTACGGAAGAGTACGGACGAGAAACTCACCCACCTATCGATATTGCAACAATTTTGTAATGAATTTAATGTAATGGTCACTTTATTTATTTATTTATTTATTTATTTATTTATTTATTTATTTATTTATTTATTTATTTATTTATTTATTTATTTATTTATTTATTTATTTATTTATTTATTTATTTATTTATTTATTTATTTATTTATTTATTTATTTATTTATTTATTTATTTATTTATTTATTTATTTATTTATTTATTTATTTATTTATTTATTTATTTATTTATTTATTTATTTATTTATTTATTTATTTATTTATTTATTTATTTATTTATTTATTTATTTATTTATTTATTTATTTATATATTTATTTATTTATTTATTTATTTATTTATTTATTTATTTATTTATTTATTTATTTATTTATTTATTTATTTATTTATTTATTTATTTATTTATTTATTTATTTATTTATTTATTTATTTATTTATTTATTTATTTATTTATTTATTTATTTATTTATTTATTTATTTATTTATTTATTTATTTATTTATTTATTTATTTATTTATTTATTTATTTATTTATTTATTTATTTATTTATTTATTTATTTATTTATTTATTTATTTATTTATTTATTTATTTATTTATTTATCTCGTTACCTCAAAGCGTGCTATCTACTGCAGGTATTGTATTGCAATTGTATGTTATTGTTATTAATCTAATTCAACTACCTATTTTCTTACTCAGTTCTACGTCCATCCATCCACTGCGGGGTTGTAAGCTGTATTCTAGCAATCATGTCACGTTAAATTGATATGACTTCCATTCAATTTCCAACTAGTTACATTTGTGATACATTCGTTTTCGTTATCTCTCAATATGTGAAGGCTGCCTGTATCTTGTCCCTGTCGATAAAGTAGCTGTCTGAGGCGTCGCAACATCTGGGGCACTTGACAGCCTGAGCCAGTCGATTATGTCAAGGTGGTTGACGCCACCCAGCAATATGATAGAGATTGTCTAGGTTTCATGTTTACAATAAACAAAGCCGCACGTGACGTAAATCTTCCCTCAACGGTGTCTACAGCCCTCGGCGAATGGATTCCAGATACGTGGAAAGTGAAGTGGATGCGAGAAGATAAGGGGCCTAGCCGCATTTATTACGAGAGTGCACATAACAACGTTTACGGTTGGTAAGTTACGTGAGAACCTAAACGAGTCCAAGTCAACTATATTTATCTTGTTTGAAGATGGAATAATAAATTGTAGCTGTAAGTTACGTTTCCCTAATGAAGGGAGGGGGGGGGGGGGGGGGGGGGGGCGCTTACTTAGCACACATCTGGATACA
Organism: Isoperla grammatica; assembly: GCA_945910005.1. Taxonomy (NCBI): domain Eukaryota; kingdom Metazoa; phylum Arthropoda; class Insecta; order Plecoptera; family Perlodidae; genus Isoperla; species Isoperla grammatica. Next base: position 39,487,318 of record OX246738.1, on the reverse strand, counting down.
TGGGAGACGGTTTCTAGCGTTACCAATTACTGCCAGCGATGAAACTCAAATGTGACGGAGGAAATAATTGCGAAATTCTTTTAAGGGATGGAGTTCCATGGGAGGTGTCACGCCTTGTCAAAGCAATTCGCTCGTATGTTGTCTGGAGAGAGATAGAGAAAATACAGCTCCCTGACATTTGGCCTGGCTTTTCGGTTTCTTCCTGTCTTACTTAGGTTATTTGCAGTAGACGTATACTTGGATAGCCCACCCGTCACCGACTAATATCTGCCAATCGGTACAGACATGCGACGTCACAATAAACTCAGATATTTCTGGAAAAAGGTAACAGTAAATGCCAATGCTCGTTCAATTTTTTATGAATGTTTCAAAATGCTGGAACTTGAATTGCAATGCACTTGTGCTGTATAATGTATAGTATTTTCAAGTTTTGATTCGTATGTTTTTTGGAAGGATAATCTGAACAATGATATCGCTTGAAATTACCATGTTTAGAAATATTAATATTTTGAAATGAATACAAGAAATTTAACCATAATCGTATGCCATATATGGAGCCTGAAAACTGTCTTAAATAAGTTTAAAATACTTAACCATTGCTGTTTTTATTTTGATAACCACTTAAAGAATTTGTTATAAAATGGTTAAGAAAATAAAAACCCGAATGCTTTCATATGTTGTAACATTTTTAGTTCAGTATTTATTTAGTTTATTAATAAATGTTTGAATATTTTGTGGAGATCTCAAAATCTGACTAAAATACGTTAATTTTGTGAGGTTCTAATTTTTGGGACTAATTGGTCTCAATCTACCGAATTCATGCGTATGAGTGGAACAGGAGCTGCATCGATAGGTTGAGTAATGGGTACATACATTGTCGTAACATCTCAACATTGAATATGTCTGAGAGTCATATTGAATAGCAGGGGTTTTCAAGCTATGAGTCCCCCCCCCCCCCGGGCCCGCGGGGTCGCGAGAAATCAAAACGGGGTCGCGAGCTTATGACAAATGGAAATTAAGGTGTATAAAGAATCGAAATTTTTAAAGAAAATGTTTACGAAGATGTATAATACAGAAAAGTGGAAAAAAGAGGCTCAGCGAGAAACTTCCTTTGCACAAAAGTTCATCACAGCGAAGCGAATCGCTGCAAGTATCGGCTAACAAGCGAAAATCTATTTCAGTGTTTATATTATATACAAGACGGGGTTGCGAGATTTTTTATCTAGAAATGTGGGGTTGCGGTAAAAAAAGTTTGAGAAGCCCTGTGTATAGGTCGGTAAAAAAAAAAAAAAAAAATGGGCTGAACATAACCTTGTCACATGTATCTCGAGTCAATACACCTCAACATGATACCCGACAAGAAATTACCAGTTTCCACTATCTCTCCAATCCACAGTCAGCATTCATGTTACCCACCTCCTTCCCTGCGGGCATCCAATCACAAGCCCAACAACCAACATGCTACAAAACAATACAAATATTAACAGAAACAACATTGACTTATCAAAGACACAAAATTAATTAAGTTCAAACACATGTCTCTGTAATTGAGTTCGTTGACACAAATGCTTATCTTTTTTCCCATGAGAATCTGTCTGTAAATGTATTTATCAGTGCCAGTAAAAGAAATAACCGATAAGAATTTGAAGATGAAGGTCATTAGCACGACCCATAATATAACATGGATAATCTACTCGACAACAATAAGCATATCTCACTTGTTATCGTCCGTTAACTACATCCAAGAGTGTGGACTATATAATATTATTATTATTGTTATTGAATGTATCACAATCATACAATCTCGGTAAAAACCGGCGTTAACATGTTATACGGACGTAATGTCAAGTATTTCCATGTGTCTACCTTATTTAACTTCACTAATCACATGTCACTAGTTTAAACAGTCATCAATCTCGGTCAAAGCCGGTGTTTACATGTTATACGGACAATACAGATGTAATGTCAAGTATTTCCATGAGGTACCTTGTTCAACTTCAGTCGTTACTGTCTTATTAGTACTTGTTCATAGTATACACTGCATAATGATATGATCTTATTTGCGTTGTCTTCGTGTGTGTCTTCTTTGCGTCGTGTTACTGTGTGTACGGTCGTGGCCGATTTCTCGATGCCATCCTAGTAATTCTACTCTATGGACAATGGAAAACCACGAAAACCATGTCAGGATGGATGTTGTCTCGAAGGATTCACGCTCATAAGTTTAAACTAGTTCTAAATGTTCTTCAGTATGTTAATGTTCACGTCATGTTTGTCAAAATTATTTTCTATAACAGCTGTCAAAGTTCGTTTTGTTGTTTCGAAAAGTCAATGCACTCAGTGGATACACTTCCCAGTTTGATCGAAAGTCCACTATTATTTCCCTTCAACGTCCTTGATAGGAGTCCTCTCGCGATTCCCCTGGTGAGGTCTCGTCGAACTCCAGAACCGCGCGCGCTGTTAGCGGCAAATTTGTGGACTACCATCTCGTAAATTTCCAATTACTTCTCAGATTTCAAAGACGAAAAGTCCTCTCAATTCTGAAAAGATTGAAAAGTGCTTACGTACAACAGCTAATACATCTAACTGTATTCATTTAATCTTGGTAAATTATGTGTAATGAATAATATGAACTAAATCTACGCCCATATTGACCTTATTTTTCTGCCAAAATTATCTACCTTCATTTGTTCCCATGTTAAACAAAACGGAGTCCCGACTATCTCGGAACAACCACTTAAAACTAAATTAAACTATTATTTATTTGAATATAAATGCAAACTAGTACTTCCCTTCAATTTCCCTCGTAGTAGACATCTTATGGAACACCCCTATGTCAAAAACTGGGACCGATTCTTCCTTATATCATGGAAATTACATTTTTAATTAGGAGCAAATTTTTACGTGACTCTTAGAATTATTATTATTATTATTATTATTATTATTATTATTATTTTATTGTTGCAATACATACAAACTCGGTCAAAACCGGCATAAACATGTTGTACGGACACAAATGTCAAGTATTTCCATGTGTTTACCTTATTAAAATCTACTTAGAACTACTTAATATATCTTCTTCTTCTTCTTCTTCTTCTTCTTCTTCTTCTTCTTCTTCTTCTTCTTCTTCTTCTTCTTCTTCTTCTTCTTCTTCTTCTTCTTCTTCTTCTTCTCCTTCTTCTTCTTCTTCTGCTTCTCAAATGTCCACATTTGGCTATACTACTTAATATATCATTGTCCACATTATTTTTTCCAAACCGAACTGTGGATGCTATGTACGGTCGTGGCCGATTTATACTCATCCCAGCATTCGCTCTTTGTACGGTGGAAACCACGAAAACCACCATCGGGATGGAGAACTTCTTGAAGTCTTCATTCTTCTTAGTTCAAAAATTTTCGCACTATCCTACACGTGTTCAAAATAATTGCTTTTTGCATCTCGATGTATATGTTCGGTTGGAGACCAATTAGTTTAATACTGTCATGGAGTTTACGTGGAACAATGCCATTTGCTGATATAGTTAACGGTATAACAGTTACATTATTCTGCTTCCACAACCTTTTTATTTCAATTGATAATTCCTTATATTTGTTTATCTTTTCCCGCCAAGTTGTCTCTACATTGTGGCATAAAGGGACGGCAACATCAATTAAAATAGTTTCTTGTTTCTTCTTGTCAATAAATATAATATCCGGTCTATTGTGATGTATGGTTTGGTCTGTAATAACTGCCCGGTCGTAATATAATTTGTAGTCTTTACTATCTAATACCTTTTCAGGCTTGTATTTGTAATACGCAGTGGTTGTGTTTATAAGTTTATACTTCATGGCTAATTTTTGATGTACAATGTTTGCAACTTGGTTATGCCTATGAAGATAATCTGTTTGACAAAGCATTTTGCACCCAGATACGATATGTTCAATTGTTTCGCCGTTCAAATTACATTTTCTACATTTATCTTCCACTGTGACGTCTTTCAGTATGTATTTTTTGTAATTGTTAGTTTTGATTACTTTATCTTGAATAGCGATCATAAATCCCTCTGTTTCGCTGAAAATGTCCCCGGACGTTAACCATTTGTTCGATGCTACCCTATCGACGCTATCCTTAAGAAGTTCTTTATAATGTCTGCTATGTAACGTCTTTTCTGATATTCTGATCTCTTTTGCTGTGTCAGAATTTAGTTTTTGAAGCAAGTTTAAATTTCCGTCTTTTAAATTGAGGGGAGAAAGCGACTTGTCTGCCGATACTATAGCTCTATGAAGTTGTGAATGTGGGCATTTTGTATAAAAGTACTTTCTCAGAATTTCAATTTGTTTATAATATAAATTGTTTAAATCAATCAAGCCTCTTCCCCCTTTTTCTCTAGGTAGAGTCACTCGTTCTATTGCTGACTTAGGGTGATGACTTCTGTATTTGGTGAATGTTGTGCGGGTGAGAATTTCTAGGGCATGAAGTTCTGTCTGTGTCCAGTTAATAATTCCAAATGAATATGTTAGTACCGGTATAGCATAAGTGTTAATTGCTTTGATCTTGTTTTTACCATTCAATTGTGTTTTATCATTATTATTATTATTATTATTATTATTATTATTATTATTATTATTATTATTATTATTATTATTATTAATTATTATTATTATTATTATTATTATTATTATTATTATTATTATTATTATTATTATTATTATTATTGTTATTATTACATTTGGCATCATCTGCCGTACATAGCCCTCCATGGGTGCTTAGGCTGTTATCAGCAGTATAAACAAATTGGATCGATCACATCATTATGTTAATTAGTTGTACGTTAAGCCCAAATAATCAATCAAATCAATTAGTTGTGGTCAACTACCGGTAGAGGTGGCCCTAAGCGCGAGGCTCTGATTGGGAGGTTGCTGGTTCGATACCGGTCACCGCCAATTCTATCTGAAGGTTTTATCCCGATGGTTTCCTCGGGCGAATGCTGGTATACTGTGATATTTACAGTTCTCGGACATTCCTTCCCAGCTATCCAAACACCTTTTGGTAACCTGAGGAGGGGCACATCAGGTAAAGCTGGTGTGTGCAGTGTGTATACCCTATGTAACACGTATTCCTACCGAAAAATTGTTCATTATTGAGCTCAAACATGGTTAAATGTGAGACAGTGGCAGTCCACGATTATTGGTTGAAGCACGGTTGAACTTCAGCTGATCAGTGCCTGAGTCTGGACTATACGTGTTTCATCCCACTGGGACTCTTCCGGCAGATGAAGGACTGCAAGGACACTTTGCCACCCACTATATCCATAAACCGCCAGTGTGGAATTTTCACCGTGTCATCATCATTGGTAGGATATCCCTCTCACACAACAGTCACTCACTCTTGTGAATGGACGGTAGAGACAGGAAGTGGGATTGTCACACTTACTGTACACTGTGACAGAATAGAAGCGCAATGTGTCTGGCCCTAGATTCGAACTAAGATCCCTGGCATTGGTATCTGGTAACAGCTAACAATGAATGCTATTCGTGCTGGACCTCAAAAACCAGTATCGTTATATTACAGGAGTGTCTTATACTTGCACCGAAACAACGTTACAGATGCTATAGACGTCATAGATGAGTGATCGTAGCCAATCGGTGAGCCCTAACCTCAAATACCGTTCGCTGATTGGGTCAAACCACTCGTCCATGACGAACGCATCAGTAAGAAAGGCTGTTTCGGGGTAAGTATAACATACATTGCTTTTCTGAACTCTACGTTTATCTCGCACTATTATTGATGGGGTACCTACCTCAGTATCAAATAATGAACATCACTATATTTGCACCTAACCGCAAAGCTATTTCCTACATAAGTGAGCTGGTATATATTTTTGGAGAGCATTCATGAAGAAAACGCATCGAATTTCCGAGCTAAGGGTAACATATTCAACGAGAAGATTACGAAAGTAATCCCCTTATAACGGGATCCATAATTTAAAATAATAATTGTTTCCATTCCCCCGATATGTATACAACAACGTCGAGATAAAGTTTTCATTTTAAACAATACCGTGCGTTAAACCACTTAGGCCTTGAAGCTGAAGCTTGGGGATTCCCGCTGAAGGGGAGGTGTTTTTATATCCCCTACTCTTCCATCCATCTCTTCAGACGCTGTCTTCGTCCCAAATCCGTATCCTGTTTGTGCACTGTTTTGCCAAGCTCCTCAGCCCTCATGTGATATTCATGACTGCTTTGGATCCATATAGGATAGCCGATGGCTACGCTACGCTTTGAGCCTCCAGTCGAAGCAAACAACCCAAAGCATAGCCTTAAAAACACAAATAGGGTTCACTTTCTTTCCCCTTTACAACAGCTCACTTTATCGACTAGTTTATGTAGATATTTGAGCCCCCAACCCCCCTATTCGCCACTACAGACGCATTCACGATCACATATTCAAGTACGTAGATTCTATACACAGGCTGACAGTAAAGGAAATAATTGAATTAAACAGCTTGGCGGGGTGAGGGGTCATTGTGTGCTACACGTCTTGCTTGATATTGAAAGTATTAAGCAATTGTATTATCGTACATATATTTCGAGTAGAAGGTCACGCTCCTCTGAGCTCGTCCCCCTAAATCAACAAGTCTAAACGAAGCGAAACTTGAGATAAAAGTTTTAAAGTTACGTTTTGCAGCCACGTTTAAAAAGAATCACTGAAGTGTATATATAAAGTAGGTTCATACTTTGAAACTTCTTTACTTTTGGATTTGAGAAAAGGAAGAAATAACTGTAACAATACTATCGATTCACATTTAACACAACATAATCTACAGCTTAAGCCTGGTCCACACAGATTTTTAAGACATACGATTTAAGATTTAACGCGTAGTCGTAAAGTTGGATCATAGGAAACACGTACTGGCGTTCACACAAAGTTTTAGTTTTAAGACGTTGTTTTCATTGTTGTTTTTAAAACAACGTCTTAAAACCTTATGCATAATGTCTTCAAAATCTGTGTGGACCAGCCTTTAAATATAGGTTCGCAGGAAATAATTACTGATTGTTACAACCACGTTCTTGTAGTAATGTTTAGCAGGCAGTGAGTTTGTTCTGCTGGATTAGGCCACCGCGCCGTATCTTATATGGGAGTACTTCTTCACCTACTCGAGCAACTTCTACTTCGGTTCTCTTTGTTACCAACTTCCTTTTACATAGCAGGAAAGATGTGTTACTAAGAAAACGTTTTTTTTGTGTAACACAAACACGCACATACATCTCAAATAATTTATTCTCATTGTAATAATTAACTCCACTTTTATTTAATGCAAATCACACGTTCATGTCTTTCTAGCTGCACATCACATTTCATATATTCATAATATTGTTACATTATACTTGTTCCTCCAAGTGTAATATAATTGTTTTGTTAATTATTAATCAATATGCTAAAAGAAAATACAGCCATAGACAGATTAATTTAATTCGATAAAATCTGGTTTCTAACAATTTCCTTTTAAATGCGTGGTGAGTTTAAAACAAACTGCAGACCAGCAATTCTTTTTAGGTCAAAATACTTGTCCTAAATGACCAGCAATTCTAGTATGGGTAGATAATAAATACACCACATTTATTTGCTCGATAATCCAACATATTGTTAACCTTTGTTTAGGCGATACCTTGGGTATAAGTTAAGCCACGTTAAGCTAATTACGATTAATCGTTTTCTCGTGTATACCGTAAATTGCACTATGCAGTTCCTTTCGCCAGACAACATACTTTTCAATAGGGTCGAACAACTCTCAAGAAAATATATTATTTTGTCACCCAATGAACATGTTTATAGTGGCTTATATCTACCATTACCCATGAAGTGCAATATCTGCACCACTCATCTCCAGCTAATAGCTCAATAAAAATTAATTATCTGTATAGATAAACTTTATGTGAGGTCTAAAATACTCTCTATGTAGCAACAAAGAACTGAGTCATAATTCTAGACATAACATTTTAAGGGGAAATACATTCCTGAGACAGTTTTCCGACAGTTTATTGCTTGAGCGTGGCGGGAAAAGGGATAATGTACATTTGTGTGTGTTGATTTAGGTTGAGGAGGGGGGACATGTTTTCAAAATAATGAACAATCTCTTGAAATACAATAACAAGCTAGGATTTTCGAGACTAGAAACGTAGACGTAAAACTCTCTAATCTGCATTTCTAAATCAGTTTCGCAACTGAATAAGATATACATTAAATAATTAAATAATTTGTTTTGTATTATTATTATTTATTCGCACACACCATGCTACCAGTGTATGTCCAAGTCCGTAGTAAAACGATTCCTTGGTATAAATAACATATAGGTATGAAAGAAAACGAAAGCTTTGGTGGCAATTCAAATTCAAGCACTTTAAAATTGCATAGCGATGTTTCAAAGTTTTGTATCAAATATTGACATAATTAACTGGTATGTGGAAGAAGTAGTGTCTGCCAGCGTTTAGCGCAAGGGGAGCAGGCTGGGTGTAGGAGTCTACTCCGGGAATCTAGTTGATAACGCGTCGTTAACACGTAAGCATTATAAATCATAAACTATCCACCAAGATAATCCATATTGCCTCACACACAGCTCGACTTGGTAATTTAGGCCAACGATCTTTGGCTGGTGTTTTATCGTCTCCGTTGCATGTCAAAGAGGTGCTCGTTTAGTGTCCATTTAGTGTCCGTAACATGTCCATGAGGTGTCCATTTAGTGTCCGTAGCAGGTATGTTTCCATTTAGTGTCATTTAGTGTCCGTAACATGTCCATGAGGTGTCAATTTAGTGTCCGTAGTATGTATGTTTCCGTTTAGTGTAATTTAGTGTCCGTAGTATGTATGTTTCCGTTTAGTGTAATTTAGTGTCCGTAGTATGTATGTTTCCGTTTAGTGTAATTTAGTGTCCGTAGCATGTATGTTTCCATTTAGTGTCATTTAGTGTCCGTAATATGTCCATGAGGTGTCAATTTAGTGTCCGTAGCATGTATGTTTCCATTTAGTGTCATTTAGTGTCCGTAGCATGTACGTTTCCATTTAGTGTCATTTAGTGTTCGTAGCATGTATGTTTCCATGTAGTGTAATTTCTTGTTCGTAACATGTCCTCGAGGTGTCCATTTAGTGGCTGTAACATGTCTTTGAGGTGTCCTTTTAGTGTCCGTAGTATGTCCAAAAAGAATCCGTTTAATGTCCATAATATGTGCATATGTATTAGGTGAATAGGCGTTCATAATACGTGCACGTATCTTAATAACGTGTCTAGTAGGCGTCCGTTATATGTCCATGACGTGTGCATGATATATTCACGTGTATTACAAGTAAACTTGTTACGTTCAAATTAGATTCATTAGAAGATGAGGATCCGTTCATGAATCTATGCACAGTATATCCCCTAAACACGAAGCGTCCACGTGGCGTGGCGACCATGTTTGGTCTAGGTCTCTAGGACGTTGGCTCAAGGCGTTGTTGAACATCCCCTAGCTACAAACTGGACAAGCAAATAACGTCGTAAAGAAGTAAACCAGGAAAAACACTCGGACAAGCAAGAAGCAAGTTACAAGTTATACGTGTTTTCGTTTATAAATAGTTAAATACTGTGTATACTGTGGTTTCCAAGTCGTTTATGGCCCAGACATGGAAGGGCAGCGGCGCCTAGACGGGAATAAAACCCTCCAACCCTTGTATGCTCTAGCAATGATAATAAACTCCATATTGTTGCCAGTTTCTTCTTATATGTGCTTTTAAAAGCCTGTTACAAGTTCTGCAATGAAGCTTTACTTGGCGAAGGCGAATTTAGCAATCTTATGGAAACAAAGCTGATTGGACAGTATAGGACACAACGTATGATTATTGTTAGTATTTTAGAGGCAAATAAAGATATGTCATCTGCGAGATTTGTTTTGAATGAGCTGTTCTCAGGCCATGTGGATTGTATGCGGCTTTGTTATCCTATGTTCCCACTTTTTATCAATATTATCATATTATTGTTTTACACTTTTTAAAAGAACTCCTTATTTCCATGATGAACGATATAACGAACGATGGGGTGAGTTAAGGGTGAAATTTGGAAACTTACATATATAACGGTGTTAAACTCATCATAAACAATCAACGTTTCTACAATCATGTTACCCTATACTACAAGCTACCTTTTCATAAGACTATGCCTAACATACATTCGCACCTGGTGAAAGGGGCAACACAATGATGTCATTCTTGTGCTGGCGCAGGTCACTGGGTGAACCCTGTATACAATAAGTAAGTGCAAGGGTGTTTGAATAGGCCGAAACGACTGTCCGTGCGCTGTTTGCAAGAATAAATTCCCTTATGACTGAGGAAAGCCTATGCACAAACAAGTCTTCAATTATAGCATTGGCGGTGGCAACAATCCAACCCACGACTTCCTGAATTGGACAATAAAACTATCTACTTGTGTGGCTGAATGATTTACTTCATTTGTACATAATCCCCCCCCCCCCCCCCCACCCCCCCCCCCCCGGATTGTTGCGCAGGGCATTGCCACCCCTTGCAGAGACTGGTTACACTCCGATATTGACACGTGGTATATTTGTACAAGTTTCTCGTATAAACTTCACCGCTTGCAATCTATTCCACGATGGCGGAAGCATCAATGCTCGCTAACAATTATTTAAACTATCCTGTAAAAAGAAGAATTCCAGAGAAGACGATGACGCTGACGCCACCTGAGTAACTGCAGCAAGTGACGTCACTTCTTGCTCGTCGAGTGCAATTAATCTACACACAACATACTTGGAACGTTTGCCTTCCCCTTCCTGGGGTAAACACAGCCATCGCTGCCTGATTCAGACCAGACCTCCCAGTCACAGATCATCTCGAGAGAGTTGGTGCTGTTAACTAAAGAGACTCACATTGCTAAATTTACCGAAAATAGCCATTTGGGTCTCGCTTGTAATTTACTGTCAGCTACTACTGCAAACCACTCAAGTTTTCTTGGCAAATACCAGATGAGAGGGGTTGTTGGGGGGGGGGGGGGGGGGGGGGCAACAGCGCCGTGTGTGTCGTCGGCAATTTGAAGCGTCGAGAGTATGGAGGCTCCGTGGGGCTAATCCAATCCACTTGTGATCATCGTCTTGGTCGTACGAGGTTGTGGGTCCTAAGCAAACTTGAAGTGAAAGTCAGTGTCTAGTTTTATCGAGGTAGGCTACGTGCCGATTCTACCCCCCCCCCCCCCCCCGCATCAAGTGTCACCGTGTTTGTAATAATTGCCTCTTTTACTCGTCTGTGTTATCCATGTCACAGCGAAAAGCAAGAAACTGTGGCAGGTTACGTTATACGGTTATCTTTAATTCAAAGTTTGTTCTTTATGCCAAATTAATCCGGACCCAATCTCAATGGCTTATGTCGAATCACCTCAGGTATATTTCAAGTGACACTCAATATTCTGTTATTACTCTGTATATCATTTTTCTTTATTATGAAGTCCTACCACCTGCGTGCTTTCCATATAGGAAATATATACGGACGACTTTATTTTACGAATTATTTTAAACATGTGTCTATTTGTTTTATAATAAGTTATACTTACAAACGGAAACGTGTACGAAATGAAAACGAAAGGTAGACGCGAAATTAACATTTGAAAGTGTCAATTCTGCAGGATATGTCGCTAGCATTCATTGCGTGTTGGGTTCCAATTTACGGCTTAGTAAAACACTCAACCAAATTTCAACTGTGACGGTTGACATTTTTATGCCACTTAAACACTCATCTTCCTCTGTCATGAAATAATTTTAAAACGATTATCCGTACCATTTTTGCGCGTTCTGTGTTTTTTCTTACCATTCTACAAGAACATATGTTTTTGTACGAATGTAACATTCGTTTCGTTGATATAGCTATAATCATTTCAAAGTTATCTCGCGGCTCAAAAAACACAAAATGTTATAAAACTTTCAAAGTTATATTGAAATAGAGGCAGCAAAGAGATCTGGTCTACCTCGAGTATGCTATTACTTGAAAGCGGAATGGCCAGCAGCTCCATACGGATCAACTCTTCTTCATGAAGCTTGACCCACTGTCGCCAATCTTACAAAGATACAAGTTTAAATGAAGTAAGAATAATTAAAATGAAATAATAACAATAATGGTGATGCTGACAGTGATTCGTACAGCGTCTACACAATAACATGTCTTCATGTGACTGTAATTCGTACAATTCGTTGTAATTCGTACAGCGTATACAAAATGACATGTCTACATGTAATTGTTATTTCGATGCAATGCAGTTAACAATTGGACTTAGCGAAAAAACATATGGTTCTTTGAAATAAAGTAAATATATTTGTATTATGGTCTACCTACCACTTATTCAAAAGAAGATGATTTTTAATGAAGCACATTTTATTATATATTATTTTATAATGTTTTTATAATATTTTATTATTATTGTATTTTATAATGTGGCTCGTTGCTATGATGGCGTCAAGGTCACCGGATCGTCACGGCGACATTGATTGTTTATTGTATTATCCTATCAGCCTTGATCCCAGAACACATCTTGCCCCTACTTGGTAACATTATATCCTGATATATAAATATTGGATGAGTAAATGTATGTTACTCACAATATAACAATGAAATAAAAGAATCATTAATCTGATGTGAAACCAGTAATGTGTTAAGCTCACACGTTCAAAACAGTTGTATGGTATAATGGTAATATATTACTCAGAATTGCCATACTGCGTCTTAGCATTTATTGGTTGCGCAACCCATTTGTTACACTTCAACAGCTGGAGTGCGTGACTTTATTTTACATAATGTATGGAATTATACAGATCATACAGTTTACTTTATCCAGGTAATCTCTCGATACAGTAATTCAACGGACTGTCGAAACTGCCATATTTGTTTTATGTATCATCATAAGAATGGCGATTTTGTAACAAATGTTATTTACAATATTTTTTGTTCGATGCTAAGTGTAAGTGTATTGACTTTTGATCTGACCTCGTGAGCACCTCACGCCATCGGTCATTACAGGTATTGAAAGGTGAACTTATAGAAGTACTGCTGCGTAACAGGACTAGCCACACGTAAACCTGTTATTACAATGTCGAGGTTGAGTTGAGTTGAGGCAAACTTAACATTAATATTAAAAATAAACGATTCCAACAAATGAATGGAAATAACTATTATAATACCCTGTGGCTAACAGACTTACAGCGAGCGAACACGACTGTAGGAGAGGTGACCGGGGGGGAGGGGGGGGGGGGGTAACGTGCGTCTCAAGATTAATTATTGTTGTTTTTCGTGCTTGAGTTTGTGCAAAGAGGCTAATCGTAACGATAAGTAAGTGATTAATGATGTGAGCGGTGAGACAGTTTACTGACTTTCTGTGTAAGAGGGTAGGCATCATACTGTTCATGTATGCTTTCGAAATAAAGTTGTAAATAGAACGTCTCTACCACTACCAATATAAACATAGTACAAAGCAGTGAAAATTATGTGTATGCTGTGAGATGTATCAAAAAGCATTCGTCGCCACCCATTCTATGTGCTAGTTAAAACAAGGTGTTCGTTGAAAAACACTTTTACAATTAAAAATTACGAATAAAAAAATATAAAATTAACACTACAACACAGCAACATTTGTAAGATAGAGTATCACATTTTGGCAGGGATGAAGTAATTGTCTCTTTACGCCATTTGGAAATCATACGAAAACAATTTTAACCTGCTTGCGTATGGATGTCTTTTAAAGGTTCCCTTCCCAGCACAGTTCTTGAACAGTTCTTGATAGGTTGTAGGTGACACACCATTCAGGGTAGCGCTTTTTGGTGTGGCTTTATTATAGAAGGTGCTTTTAGAACTTTAGAGAGAAATGAAGGAGAATGAGAGGAATTGTAAATAAATAACGATGTTGTGTTGCGCACGCGGATAACATCAAAGAAACCACATTTAATACAAAAGTGTCATTGCAAGGAATTCATTTGAAAATGTCGTCTGAAGGTTAAAATGTAAACGAAATTGCGATGCTCGTTTCTAAATACATTTTAAGAGAACACTACAGATTTTTAAGATATACGATTTAAGGTTTAACGCGTAGTCGTAAAGTTGGATCATAGGAAACACGTACTGGCGTTCACACAAAGTTTTAGTTTTAAGACTTCGTTTTCATTGTTGTTTTTAAAACAACGTCTTAGAACCTTATGCATTATGTCTTAAAAATCTGTGTGGACCAGCCTTAAGCAATAATTCATACGTTAAAAACTAAATCAGTAAAAGAAGAGAACCAGCGAATCAGCAAGTTATAGTAAGTAGATAAATTAACAAGCTAACACTTGAAGAAAAATAAGTTATGCATTGATAGTTGGCACAGCATTTTGTATCGATTAGGTTATTTCGACTAATCTTTATCAACCCACACTCAATACACCGGGTATGATTATTTATATCAGAGAGAAGAAATATACATTTTTATGTTTGTATTGAAAAGGAGTGAGAACACTCCACGGTATAATTCCTGCTTTGAAATGTAATTACCCAGTAAGGTAACACGAACACGTCTACTCAGCTGTTACCGTGTTTCCACTAGAAGTGCTGTGCTTCGTAGATGTTGCTGAGTTGCTGAGTTGCTGACACTCGAGGCATCGTGTCATCCCACGCACCTCTCCTCATTACATGCTGACTATTTGGTTATGTCACTCACTGGTTCACTGTGAATCTGATACTTTAGGTAAGCTTTCCAAGATAATGTAGCTTACGTTCTGTAATATTGAGGCGAGTTCTTCCACTAACAACTCCTTGATTTTTCAGGTTTGGTATTTTAAATTTATACCTTTCTTACACTACACGAAATAACTAAATTTTAGAAAACTGCTACAGAAGCGTTGTTATTACGTACTTGACAAGTAGATCATGTGACGTCAGCCGAATCAGATCTATCGCACATCGCCGGGATCGTCATAGGGAAACAAAATCATGTTGGAGTACTGGGGGGACGTGGGAGATTGGTGGACGTTCAGGTTGGAAAGAGTCACATAGAAGAGAGAAAAGAGAGGCAGAATCGCAGAAGAGATAGAAACAAAAAAAGACAGTGAGAAAATGTTCTGTGTTCTCTGATTCATATTATTAAACAGCTATAGGGGTTTAGTTTTACAGTCGATGGGAGGGGTTTTCTTTTATGGGGGGGGGGGGGGGGGGGCACTGTTAGAAATAGGTTCGCATTTTACTTCCATGACAGTCAACCTATGAAGTATTGTACCAAGGATGTTCGAAGATTTCGTAGATTTTCGAAGATTTCGAAGAAGATTTTAACTGAAGATAGTTGTTTTGACTAACTGATAAGCCCTAATTGTCAAAGAAAGAGGTAAGCGCACTCTCAGGTCATAGTATAGAGATCAGTTCCCCCAGTTCCCGTTTAAATCGAAGTTTTAGTTTAATATTTTCGGGTGCGTTTAGATAGCAGCCATGCCATGATCCAAATAACCTTCTTGGGCCATGGAGCCAGTCTTTATTACCGTGGCTTGGCTCCCCCACCAATGAGACCATAGGTTTTTATTGGCTCCTATTTTGCACATGCAGCGACTAGGAGGCTTGATAGGCCACGGCCTGGCTACATCCAGCACCTGATTGTGTTTGTGTATAATGTCTGAAAGTATTGTCGGTTATGGTTGCTCAACAACCCACTCACCACGGGGAATATTGATAAAAGTGTATGGAACAAAACTTGTGCACATTGAAATGCACACAGGATGAGGTTAGTAGAAGATGAAAGGTGGATAATGGCTTGAGAGGTCTACCCACGTATACTTGTCTTCAAAGTTCAAACGCTCCGTCCAGACTTCAGAGGACTAACTTATAGCATACACGGTTGAGTTTATTAGAGTGTCATAGTCAAAACTAGATTTTGTATACCGATAAGACCATACTATAAAAACAGTTGTTTTAAAAGAGCGCAAGGCAATTGGCTAGGGAATGAGTGCCGAGTGGATGTATAAAGTGTTTATGATCTCATTACTCGAGTGGTAACTAGTTAGAGGAAGCGGTCGGTGTAGGCATGCATGCATAAGGCCCACGTCACTGTAAATCAAAGTCGAAACGCTTAGGTGAACACGGAAGGTGTGGATGTAAAGTGTAGACATTGGAGGTGAATAACTTTATCACGGACGGGTATAAGTGAATCTAACTTAACGATCGCGCACTCGGATAATGTATTCAACGGTATCCGGTACATTGTTCGGAAATTGCCGAGAAAATAATTCACTTGAAATTATCGATCGAAGAGACGCCCTAGAAAATAAGGCTAGAGACCTGGAACGAAATGGGTGACGAGTGACGCGTGATGTATGGTTACGATTGCGCTTCAATTGCTGCGTGCATGAACGTTTCGGTCGCTGAGGTGCAACGTTTAGGCCAGGGGTGTGCAACCTTATTCGTCACTGGGCCACTTTTAAACCACCCCCCCTGCACAAGGAGCCTATGTCCGACGTCTTAAGATTATATTTCTTTTAAATTTAAGTAGGCCTACGTGAAAATGTTGAAACTAGTAGAAATACCTAACATTTTCTAGACAAAGTATTCATAAATATGTTTCTACTAATATATATCATATGTTTGTATATGTGTTTGTATAATATGTTGCCTCAAATATTTTATAGACCTAAAAATAATTTCTAATTTTAATTCGTTATTTATTCACCACAATTTTGTCAAGAAATATGAAGCCCATGACCAACTGAAAGTGGTCTTTGCGGCCTGGTACAAACTGCTATTGTCATTGTTATTGATGCTACGCATACGCACACGCACACGCACATAGTGCATACACAATATTATTATACCGTCGTGAATTATATGTATAGCTATATAATAATATATAATAATGTCCGAACGACAAAATCTCTTAATTTTGTTTGTATGTATTTAGTTGCGTGTAAACACACACTCTATAAAGATATTGATAGTATGACGAGCCCAAGACCGCAGTATTAATGACGTGAATTGTTATTACGAACAACAGATTCATGACTCACGTAAGCATATAATTTAAGAGAAAGACAGACTGATATAACACAAACCAAAACCGTGACCTTGTATTTAGGAAGAAGGAAGTACCAGTCCATAAAACCAACTAACCACAATTGCCATTTATTTCTTGTGTCACGGATAGCTTGAATTGTAATGATATCGAAGACGAACGAAGACCAATTTGATTATCCTACGTCAGAGGCCGTTACTAACGACACGTGCAGAAAAATACGGCACATCACATCTCGATCTCAGTAAAAGATAAAAGGAGAAATAATTGGCTGATTTTCTATTGAGGGAGAACAATCTGCCGAGAAAATAATGAGGATGTGCGGCCCAGCAATCCAGAGACATCATTGGTAGATTTGGCGACGCGTAGAAGAAGAGAAAAATGACAATAGATAAAGATATAGAAAAGGTAGAAAGAAGGTGATGGGATGTGGAGTGGAAATCAATAAGGATGAGAGAGGAACAGTATGATAAAGGTGGCGACAGAGAGAGAGCGAGAGATACGGATAGAGATATAATCTTCAGATGTACTCATTAATTTGGAGTGAAATCATTGTTATTATCGTTCTATCTTCTCAGCCGAATTCTCAAACAGGTGGCAGACTTGGTTAAATATTTCTATCCTACTCAGGCTGTAGAAGGGAATATTATAATATCTTTGAGTACGACGATGTCACATATAAAAACTGCGTATTTCATGAGATGGCAGCACTAGTAATTCAAATTATCTGAACATTTATTGACTGATCGAAGACAAGTATTTATTTATTTATTTATGAATTGGCCCCATACAGCATATTATGCCATTTAACAGTGACCAGTATAACAACGGATGATTAACAACGATGCATGATGATGAAGAAGGGAGGAGGGGAAACCCGGTACCGGCACGTGTAGCCTACTGCTGTCGAAAAGTACCAAGGGGACCACCAGCTTTACGTCCCATCCGAAAGGACGGTGTAACTTTGACAGTCATGTAGGTTCCTCCACTAACCTGGACTGCCGAGCAGTTGACGAGAAGAACGAAGCTGTTACACAAGCTTTCGAACCCTCCAATCTGCTCTAACCAACGGTAACAAGTGTTTCAGAGGAGAATGGTCACCCATCCACCTCCTGACCTAGCCCGAGGTTGCTTAACTTCGGTGTTCGTATGGGAACCGGCTAAGCAACCGCGGCTAAACCGTTGGCTATTGTACTCCATTGCCACTAGCAGAGTCGATTAACAAGTAAAAATTACTAAAAATGAAAATTTTTAGGGAAATTTAGAATCTGGAAATTAAATTGCGACAAATCTTCATTGTGACAACTACTGCCCATATCAGAAGCTGATAATTTGACAAATGTTTAAACATAAGGTTAGGCATTTGAGACGGTTACGCAACCAGGAAGAGAAGGCAAGCTGCACGCATAGCTTCTCCTTGGTTTCAATGATAAGTAATGCTCGTCACTGGTAGAAGACAAGGCGAAGGCTGTCTTGCTTGTCTCCGGCTCTGATGGCCAATAGTGTTGGGCCAACTCTGCACTCATTTGCATAAACTTGCCAAACATTGCATCAACAACACGTTATTATATTATATTATATACCACAATCTTGTATTCTGGTCCACTCCAACAATATTTCAAATTTACAGCTCAAAGTGTTTCACGTCTTGGCTTTCCAAATATGTATTATTATGCAAATGATAATAATTTAAAGGCAAGACTGTTGTGTTTTGTTCTGACATGCGTTTGGAATTCAAACCGTCTTAACCGTTCTCGCCTGAAAGTGTGTTTTGCCAAGTTCTTAGAAAAGTGTAGGGGGCGGGACGGAGGCGGTACCGGGGTGTGGGGAACTCTCATCCATCAGAGATGCTTAATTTGATTATTCTTTCGGCACTCGAAACGTCATTAAAAACATATTAAGTCTGATTTTAATTTAACTGTACTAGGAAACTGGTACATAGCGATATTTTTATTCAATTTTGAAATGCCATTCAAATAAGAATTATTCTATGTGATCTTGAACATTTTGCTACAGTGTTAAATATTATAGTAGGAAATTTTAAGAAGTAAATACTACTTGTTGACAAAACTATGAAATTTTGTACGTAAATATAAGTAATTTTAAATTGTTGTATCATTTATACTATACGAGTTTTTTCGTTTGTCGGTACAAAACAGGCAGTGTATACCGGCGCGAGAAACAATATGTATAAATACTGAAACGGTTGAAGATATTTTTTCCAAACTTCATAATACAAACAAGTGTTAGTAGGTAATATAGAAATATTATCATTCACACTTTCATCTAAATATTGCGGCTATGTTGTTCAAAAAAATCATTTTTGGAATTTTGAACATTGTGTAACACTCATTTCTTTAAGATTCACTTTTAAAAAGTATCTTTGTATGGATGATTAAAGCACGAAAAACGTGTCTGGAACAGTCCATGTTCCCTATCGCGGCTTCAAATTATAGTGAACCGCAGGGTTTACGAAATTTGCTGTTTTCGGCCACCACGCCACGCGCGTATGGGAGTTTCCGGTCACGGAAATGTAACTTGCTGTATCTTTTCACCCATGCAAAAGCTGTAATAACTCAAAACCAATTACGGCGCCAATCGTTATATTTTATGTATCTGTAAATGACGTATATCACATGGTTCT
Organism: Isoperla grammatica; assembly: GCA_945910005.1. Lineage (NCBI taxonomy): Eukaryota > Metazoa > Arthropoda > Insecta > Plecoptera > Perlodidae > Isoperla > Isoperla grammatica. The sequence continues at coordinate 39,467,651 of OX246738.1, read as the reverse complement.
TGCTCTTGTATACACAACTTGAATTAAAAATAACGAGAGTTAAATGGGTCATGTGTCAATAAAGACCACTAGTTTATAGTTATCCTCTTTTCCACGGATATCGATCGAGCATGGTTGTCAAATTGCTTTATTGGTTAGAAGTAACTTTATCAAGTCTATGAAAAATGTTTCCATTACAGATGTAGCTCATACGTAGTTGTCACACAAAGTAAGGAGACAATTTACAACGTTGCTTATCTCACATGCAAAGTTTTCTCTCTGCACCCAACAAGAGTGATATGAGTTAGGGAATAAGTTTACTTCTAACTCTCAACTTATTTGAGTTAGAGGAAAGTTTTCCATTCTTATAAAAAAAAAAACACATTTTAAGTGAGTTGTTTTTGTAAGTACTGTTGCTGGGTCTATGCACTAATGCTTTTGAAGAAGCTATTAATGCAAAATCGGCACTTTTACTAAACAGGAGAACATAAGCCAATGCCCAATTAGGTTCCCAATTCATAAAGTGTTGTCAATAAGTAATTTATGAGTAATGTAATAGTTTCATTGAAATCATAGACGGTAAGGTTTCTTACATCATTCTGAAAACTAATATTCTTTTATGTCACTAAAAATATTCTTCATAGCCACGCAAGCTGCCAGACAATTTCATGAACGCTTTTTGATGTACTCACTAATCAGCTAAAAGTACAATGTTGACATTGCACGGTTTCGGTCAAGAGAAACATCTAGAACGAAATAGAAAGACCGAAGAGAGACAAACAGACTAGACTAAACGGAGAGAGATAGTCGAATCGTTATGTTATTACACTCGACCATGCAATATCATTACGATAACATTTAGATAAGAACGGTATTATATCGGACGAAAGACAAACATTGTCTCCTGGCCCAGAGCGATGACGGACTCAAGTCACGTGACCATCCAAGCGGGAGTTATCCTCAATCCGAGACCGCCTCGCCGCGACTCATCCGGAGAACTCACATGTTTGTTCAAAGTTGGCCGCTCGTCACATCCCCGTGTCAATATTTGCATAATAGTGCATCGGTGCGAGGGAAGCGTTGCTCACAGTCACAGAGGATGGTAGAACGTGATTTCATAGGCGAACTGTCTCGGGACTACGTCGAGCCTCGGTATACTCGCTCTATGCACCACTAGTATAGAGAATATTCACGTGACGTCACATCGGCCATATTGGAGGCCAACTATAGTACTATTTCAAGTTTCATTTAGCTGTCAATAGAAAACGAATAATATTGTTTACGGGGAAATATGAGAAGTTTGAACACGTATATTCCCCGATAAAGTGTACGAAAATGAATTTGTATACCTTTGTAAACGGTTAAAAGATTAATCGAGACACATCAGTTTGTTTATGTTGATTTTAAGTAATAATAGCAAATCAAAGTTAGAGAAGAGTTGAATTTGCATCAAACGCCAGCTGAAACATAGTAAGAATGAACTACCAATCACATGCCATTGTGGCCTCCATGGCCACCACCATGCGCAATACGTGAAGGCACCCTATAGCCTGCACCACTCGTAGTTCAGTAAAACTATGAGCGATAGAATATAACAACGTATAGTCTCGTTAAGTTAACTTGCAAGGTGTTCTCGTCACGGATTATGTAATAGTGAAGTGACGCATGTGACAAACTACCAACATAACTCTAGTTGCATCCCGTTCTCTTGCCTCAGGTATTGTAGTGATAATGTCGCCAGCATGTTGCCAGACATGGTGGGGTTGCATTCCATTCACGGTTGGTGCAGCCAATACAATAACAATGTAGGTATCGGGAAATCTCGATTGAATACCGTTGAATAGACCGTGTGGAGCGAATGGGCTTGCTTCTTACGGCGTGGCCAGTATAAAGTGGTTCCACAGCAACCTTGTGGATGCTGACGTCATAGTCTCATAGATAAGTAAGTCGGAGCCAATCAAAGGCATTGGGTTTATGTCAAAGGGTTTCCTTTTCAAATACTTTCATTTGGTTGGCCAATACCTACTCATCTATGACGTCAGCATCCACAAGGCTGCTGTCTGTGAGACGACTTTATTATTATTCATTTAGCTAGGCTTCTCACGTCAGGATATTCAGACAGAGGTGTATTCGTAAAAATGATAGTCCCAGGGTGGTCAAACTACCAACATAACTTTGAAAATCCTAAATGGGAACACGATTACTGTTTGGAGAACCATCTTGGCTGATTACAAAGTGGAAAGACGTTGAAAATATAACAAAGTTAATTTTTCGTTTAAGTAATAATAACATTTGTTGATATCACATCAGAATATATACACAAGCTGATAAGCTCATTACATTTCATAACCTTGAAAAAGTTCAACACAGAAAATGTTCCATCATGTGGCATAATAAACACACACGTTCTTATGACCCTCGGTAATCTTGAATCTGCTCCCACGTTCGTCTGTTTTGGTCTTTCTAGACACTCTTATTCCCTCGTTCGGAGTTCTCATTGATGAACCTTAAAGCTTCCTTCGAACACTACTTTTTTGTTTATCACTCTTTTTATCGCTTCAATCTTTCATTGTTATCATATTACTTATCCACTAATGTACTCTTCACTTAGGCAATCGATGTACTTCATCTTCCTTATCACTAACGTACATAAACAGTGCACAAGTTATTTCTATCAGAATGCATTCTAGTTTCTAGAACAGTCAGTGCATTCGTCATTTGTGTATTCGATTCGTATTAAAAATTTCTGAACAAAACCGCCTACGCCTTTCTTGCAATTCAAATATTTATTTTTATTAGCAAAATGTTTATGTTAATTTCATACTTTGGAGTGCTGTATTATAGTCGTTGATGATCTTCCATGCAGCGACCCGACCCCTCGTTGCAGTTCACCAACCAAAATACGGTACCTTTTGACCCTAGTCTTTACTGCTTCAACGTTTGCACTGCAGACTTGATTTTATCACAGTCTTCTTGGAACAATAGTAGCCAGTTTGCACGTGACTATAGTTCTTGAGTTAGGCACGACAGACTGTGAAAACAGCGTCACGAGTCTGCATCATTCTCATACTGCGTCTATAGCAAGACGAGAGGCAAACAGAAATACGCTTCGACTTAATAATACGAGTTGGATAACCATTACTTTTGTACATACATTATTTATAATGGTTCGGTATAGAAATGTGCAGAAATAATTATTTTGAAACTTCAAGGTTGTTTACTCAGGAATACTCTGAACTTGTACGACCTGCATATCAATACGAGGCGACTGAGGATGTCTGGTCTAGACTGGGGTATATTTAAGATGTGTGTACGCGATTGCACACGAGCTAACTTGTACAGACATGTTTCTTGAAGGCGTCTCGCGGTAGCTGCTGCAGTCACAGCTCATTATTACACAGTGAAGACATTCTCAGTTAGATTGAAATATATACAAACGCAATACGAGTTAGATTATGCATCTACAAAACAAGACTGATCGAGGTTATATCGTTATATCATTCTTACAAAAACTTAGAAAGAAAATACTGATTCCAATTGGGTTTTTCGGGCCTTAAAATACGTTGAACAATATTTATCCCAATATTAAAAGTGCAAACCACAGCCTTTATTTCATGTCATCATTTCGTGGATTGTTTTGAACACCTATTCCTTACTTTTTTCTACTTTCCTTTTACATACCACCATTACAATGCATATCCTAGCCATACACATTATTCAGTATGTATTCCTCCCCAAGCTCCGAGGAAGCATATCATATTATTTCTTTGCCTTGAATCCTAAAGTGCACAACATGTTTCTGGAGATGTCAGTAAATCAATTTACTAAGCTAGGCTGGTATGAGGGTTACTTGTCTCTCAGATGCAGAACACTGAAAAAAAGCGGTTCCGAAGATAAAACGTTTTATTACGGATACCAGTTTGACGATTGACAAATTAATAACAAATTGAATCAAAAGCAATATTAAAGTAATGTTTGTAACTGTTGTTTACTGTTGGGTACTATCTTGATGAGCGAAAACTTGCAAGATTGTTTGGACGCAACAATCTACACATTTTTTAACCATACTTGTTTTTAAACATTAACTTTCGAGACGCGGGGACGAGAGCTGGCGAGAACGAGCCAGTATACCGCTTTTGTCACTAGCATAATTTACAGTAAATGTCGTCACAAGTAAAGACAAATATGGAAAAACCGGTTTCATCCTTTGTCCATGTGACTTGTTTATCCGCATTTTTTGTACCTATTTATAGAAAATAGAAAATAACTTTGGAAAGGTTTACCTATCATTGGCAACGTCATGATGTATAACTGTAGTGTTTGTAGAAAAGGGCGAGCTAAGAAATGTAAAATGAATCGTAAAATGAGGCACCCACTCTTGTTGCGTCAAGTATGTAGGTGTTGATGAAGGTTGGGGCATGATTAAGTTGTATGCTGCATACACAAAATTATAAACAGGTGATGGCACCATGACATGTCAACCTATAGTACTATTTAATATTTATTAATTATTATACCTGATCACATACATTTTTTACTGGAAGGAAAATTGTTTTCATGTTGTAAAAAAGTTAGTTTTATCTTCACAAAAAACTCTAGCTAGGGAACTTATATCCTCCTGTCCACATGTTATCCTATCAAAGTTACGGACCATAATTATTCATGCATGGAGGTTTGTCTCGGGAGAAAACTTGTTGTTTTGGAATATAATTTTAGAGAGTCTTGACAATAAGGAAATAATGTTTGTTCGGTACAAAATGTGACATTTCATAGTGCTATCACCTATTTATAATTCTACGGTAAAGTGGTTTGTGGTAACATTGTAAGTCAATTCCCATAGTCAGACCCCTACTTGAGGCTGGTTATGGGCTAGGTTGTACTTAAATCAGGTAACGTTTGCATTAAAACTGGCCATTGTACCGGTTTAAGTTAATATGCAATGCTAATCAACCGATACTGGGACATACATAAAATATGTTAGTGCAGTCCAAATATACACACGACTAACGTTTCACATCCACACCCGTCTCACAGCGTGAGAACACTATCTGTTACTTAGTTGAGGTATACTTAAGCCACTCTAAGCTACTTGCTAACAGGACAGTTGCTGCCTCGGAACAGATTAGCATGCTAATAATATTGCGAGTCAATAATGAAAACAGCATTAATTCTCTTTCACTGCTGCCAACATTATCCCCACGCAAAACTAATGTTGTTTAGTTTAGTAACATCTCAAGATAAATCCAAGAATGAAATGAATAATGAATACAATTATCTGATGTGATTTCTTATACAATAAAGACAGCATGAAAATTGAAAAACGTGTTATAATCTTAAATCTTGTATAATTGACTGTTTACGAGATAAGAAGCTTTTCTCATACAGTTTTTATGTTTTGTAAGAAACCGCATGAGATTATTTTACAGTTTCGTTCTCGATAGTATCTTTAGAAATCACGGTTTTGGTTACGGGAGCGCAGGACAATATTAGCCTCAGAGGGAACTTTCTGCTGTGATAAAGAATGTAACATATAGGCTAACAACACATTTGAATAGTTGTAATTGAAGTATAAATAAATGGTTATTAAAAATTAATTATAAGATATGCGAATTACGTTTTGAAAACAAAAATATGAAATGTATTTCCTCTAGGCTATATTTGCTACGTGTACATCATCAGATAGTACGTATCTTTACGGAAGACGACCGAATACCGTCCTGGCAGCCTTAACAGTATCTTTAGCGTCTAATTGATGTCTTAAAAAAAACAGTTTATATTACATGGGAGTAAATCTCATTATTCATAACGAGTCGACTATTGACAAAGCTACGTCACCTCGCGATATGGTTGTACTTGTGTCAGTGAATGCAGGAATGTATAAATTCACTGAGAGCTTTTTAGAAAACAAAATTGGTTTAGCAAAATCTTGTGTCAGTGTATGCATGAATGTACAAAAACTCCATGAGAGCTTTTTAGAAAACGAAATTGTTTTAACAAAATATTTTATAGGCCTAGTAGAATTGTCTGGAGAGTTGCAGCTACGATGCAGTGTTTCACGTAGTAACGTATAGAGGGCGTACTGACAGACATTTTTGTGGGGTTAAAATTGGTGGCGAGATAAAATATGTCTAGAACGGGAGCCGATATCTAGTTAAATAATCTACGATTTCGCAGTTAATTACATAACTTGTATACCCCAAGGATAATTTATTTCAACAATAGTGTTCCAGCGTAAGCCTAGCAAGGCCAGCTTATCTCCATAACAAAATATAATTCGGAGATGATAACTAGCTCTATTGGGAAATGGTATGTTCAAGCAAGTAGCTTGTGGCGACCGCCCCTCCGCCGCATAACCAGTATTTTCTTTCCCGGCTTAAACGTAGCTGAGGGAGCCAATGCATAATTTACCGAGTCCGCTTAGGCCAGCCTATAAAATAATGTTGAGTTCATGGCTGACCTGGGCTGCAGGCGAGGAACAAGTAGGTCTGGTCTCCAAGGGTACGGGTTCAACTCCCTGTGCTGGGCAGACGATAACATCCCACACGCACGTCCGCTGGATTTAGAGCTCATTCAAATGCATCAAAAAAACAAGTAATTCAATACACGGCGAGCAGAACTCTGTCCTCTAACATACAAACAATGCTGTCTACGAATATCGCCAGTGGTGGTGCCATTACAAACGAGCTCCGAATACAAATGGAGTGATTACACTCTTGATTAGTGATTTAGGTTCCCGTCTTCACAATACAAACAGAAGTTAAAACACAATTTCATCCTCCTTATTGAGGATGTTCAGGTGGGTTGACCGTCAACTGTCCCGTAAGACAACCAGTCGGTCAATGCAAAAACGTTCCTCCATTAGACAGGACTGAAAATAATGCCAGCGATCACCTGTGGTAATTAGCCCAACCGGTTGTATAGAGAGGTTCTTGCATTGCCCGAGCCGCAAGGGTAGGGCAGTGTGGGCTGCAGATTGTTATGTACTTTATTCAGTCTTGATGATCATTCCACGAACAGTTATTGCATGTTTCAATGGACAATGAAATGCATTTGAATAGCCTTGACAAGGCTATTTTACCTATTGAGATAGCTCGATATGTGTAGTGTGTACTGGGTTTATGGCTGTGTGATTCTAAAATAGGGCACGAGTATCAGTGGCGTAACATGTCAATTGAAGGGCCGACCGTCCGGTGCAGAAAAGAGTAACACACCGCCCCCCCCCCCCCCCCAAAAAAAAACACTGCTTTCTCACGTCAGAGAATAGTTGGAACCCACAGTCTTCGTTTACATAGAAGCTTTTACTTATATAAAGATGAGTGTTTTAATTTATCATAGATTGAGAGATATATTAGAAGTTTAAGTAAAAACTGAATTGGTGGCTGTAAGTCTCCCTCCCAATATCCTGCTGGCTCCCTAAAGAGATCCTGGGCCCATGTGGGTCGTTGATATTAACGCCGCTGTGTGTTACACATTACACAATTCATACATTGTACATAACTACAACGGGTAGCCCAAGTATTGTTTCGGCGACTCAATAAATGTGCGAAATTGTGTAGTTGACTAAAGACACATAATTAGAATTACATTTCTTTGTCGCTTTGTTTATTGCGGAACCATAGTAAATATGTTCTACAATGATACTAATATTTTGAGACAACCAAGTCGAGTATCAAGTATCAACGAATAAGTATAAGTAATGTTGTGAATAGAAGTTATATTGTTAATTTCAATGTATCATCAATGTACCAGTGGTTTATGAAGGATGGCGAGAATGTTACAATGTTAAAACAAATTTTATGGGAGGTATATTTTGTGATGGGATAATTCTAATGCGTCATTGTTACCATATAGATAACTGACTGATGTTACGAAATGTGATTTAGCCCGAGCAATCCTGGATTTATATCTTACGTGTAAAGTTAATAATTACACGTGGAAGCTTCTTATTCTAGATAATTGTGATCATTATGAGATGTAGGGTATACGGGTAGGCCCCTCGCAACGTAAACTTCGACAAACGAACTTGAAGGGAAAGTGCGGTGGAGTTGTAAGCCTAGTTTCTAAGATAGACGACAATCTTCGCAAAGCTTTGATGTGATTTAATTAGTTGAGACGCGAACTCTATAAGTTACTGGTTGACACGAGTTTACACACAATTTGTGGTCAGATAACGAATCGGCTTCGTCTCTACTCGACTGTTCCACACGAAATTAGTTCCGATTCCGAACATCTTCTGAAAGCGTTTACCCTAACCGCAATCGTCTCTCTGAACTTGTCTCGTCGTCTCACTCTCAACTCGGGAGACAATCAGTAACAGACTAGGTCGTAGCTCGTTAGGTTAATAATACGTTTCACTCCTTACTGTATCATCATTATTAATAAATAATTATGATAATGATAGATTGTTTCAAAAAGTGCATTAGCCCTAGTGATTATGGGTCTACTTTTTATATCCAAATCGCGCTTGTGAACAACGAATGATATACGGTATATTTTTACCCCGCCTATATGTACATAATACGTTCACGAACACATGGTCATCCAGAAGCTACATCCAAAGCAGGTGTACCATATACATTTAGTACAAAACTAGGCTAGGTAGGCTTTAGCAGTCGGAGTCTTAACTAAAACTTGGCTGTTGTTTTGTTTACATCTGAATGTTGTGTGTTCGTAACAGTTACCGATAGTAAAACGTTATTTGTGCGTCTTCAATAAACACTATATCCCATCCTAAAAACCGTTTAAATTTAAAGAGGTAGACAGAATATTTTATCTCGATCATTTAATCGAATGGTGTATAAGGTTGCCCTATAAAGACGTGACGCCATTTTAGCCGTCGTTTATGTCCACCGTGCGCGGGTTACGATGAGAGTAAAACGTTGAACCGATTGAATCAACTCGAGGGCGTTTGACGCGTAACTGAACTACCAGCACAGTTCGCTGACCAGCATGAGGTTCTCTTATCTAAATATGGTACCACTGTAAATGTAAAGTGAGGACCCTTCACCATATTTGCACATTACCGTGCGGGTATACGGCAGGAGCGTCCATCTTAGTTTATGATGTTAGTGGCTGGATTCATAAAGATTCAAGTGAAGAGGTGACAGTATTACTTACTTTGTTTTTTATTTTGATTACAAATTGGAATACAAATCAATGTTTTATTTTCTACTGATTGATTTTGATTTTAAAGAACCGTAAATGAACGTTTGGAAAAAGATCAATTATTTTTGTCTGATCCATGTATCAGACAGATCATGTATCCCAAAAATTACCTAAAGAAAGAGGTGGAGATAAGTAAAGGAAGTACAATATTGAGAGTATACACCCCTTTCCCATAAAAAAAACCCCTCAAACTGTGCAGCTTCTTCCATACAAGACGAAAATACTACCCTTTTGCACTATAACTCTACATTCAGCTTTTTTAAGTGTGCCTTTCTTTGTGATTATTGATATATATCTATTATTAAATGCACCAAATCAGAAGGAATAATGAATTTTAATGGCCAATCAACTGAAACTCTTTCAAACCAATGATATGAAATGTAATTGCAAATTGAAATTATAATATATTTATCGGTTTACGTTCCTTGCCTTTTGTGTGCCTCACTCGCAGAAAGTAAATGACAAATTTTATTTTATTAACAAAATTAAGACAAAACTTAGATGGTTGTTTATACCAGGCGAACAGGAGGTTGATAGGTTCGTTATAGTTATTGTCTCTTTGATTGTGCTTATTCAATATTTGAGGAAAAAGTGGGAAAGAAACACTATTTCAAATTAAATAAAGTAATTGCCAGTGGGTCAACCTTAACTGTAATTGGCCCAAACCTACAGTATTTTCCTTGTCCTGACGTCTGTAAAGATGGTAACACGATAATGTTAACAAACTCACATTATTCATTGAGCAGTGTTTGCGCGTTCGAGCACGAAAAATTACTTTTTATTAATCTTTATCATTTTCAAAGAGTCAAGGCAAGTTTTTTCCAAGATCCTTTTCAGCTGGAAGGTTTGTTGGCTATACCTGGCGAAGTGGGGCGAGAGACAAAAAACTCATCGTATTGCTTGATCGAACCAAGCGCCCTTTCACATATATTCCCGAATCCCAAAGTTTTGTCTTCAAGGTTTTACAGCATCTGCTAGAGGATAATCATTTCCCTCTATGATATTCACACCACATTATGTCCTGTACTCAGTCATATCCAATGTCACTCTCTACAGTACCCATCAAGATTGCGGGCATATCTCTTTAACTTTAAATCCCGTTCACATTATTCAAGGTAGAATTAGTAACGTAATCGTGATAAAATCTATACGGAAGTGAGGGTCGCCACCATATTGCCAAGTTGTTCTGTTGATTTATTCGAAAAGCAAAAAGCACTTAATCCAACCAAAGCGCAACCTAAATGGAAGTGGAAAGCGAATGTCATTATACTTTCGAACACTACCAAAACGTTTTCATTTCGGCTATCCTGATATTATCTAAAAATGTCCATTGCGTTCAATGAAAAAAAAAACACATTACCCATTCATTAGAAAGAAAGTAATGCAGCCTTGGCGACGGACATCATTTTAGTGATGAATGTGTGCGCCATCACGCCATGCAAGCCTGAGTACAAATCGTTATCATTTTATGTGGATGTAGCCTTTTATTACAATGTAGGTACTTGCTCACAGACATTCGAGTAACACCCAGTGAGGGGGGGGGGGGGGGTCAGTTTTACACACGCCTGCTCATCGATTGTTATGTTTTTTGTTGTTATTACTCTATCTTGCGACACGGTAATCTTTTCATCGGGACGAGTACTTTGACAACAAATACGAGGTTATACGTTATGGAGTCCTGTTACATATTATTATGTTGAAGGATTCATCTGAGGGATTTTTTGCAATTATACAATCGCAACTATGATTGGCTAATGGTGCGGCAGGCAGGTGTATATCACTGCGGGTAGCATAAAGGAATTTGACAAAATTTTACATGTTTTTTGTCTAAATATTTTTTTTGAATATTAAAAACTACCAAATATTGAAACCGCTCATGCAATGAGAACACTTTTAGAACTGGCCTACACCGACTGTTTCTAGATATCAAATAGTGCTACCGTGTTTTACTTTTTTCTCTTTCGATATCTTGTTGTGGTAATACTTCTAGCAAGTTCGAAAAATAATTTCTAAATTTAGTACAAAGTGTAGGTCTTCTACTAAGAATACTAACGATTATAACTTTTATAATCAGTTCCATGTTGATGTTGATGGTTTCATATGAATCCTACAATGTGCGATTTGTATGATCGCCTAAAGCTCCTTCACTCGTTTACGAAAACTAGTTTTGTAAATAACGGCATGGCTTTCTTTTGTTATTGTTTTGTTAGAATAAGTTTTATAAACCAGTGATATAATAAAAGGATAAAAATTTATTTTCAATCTTGAAAGTATACTAACAGTTTTCTAAATTTCTAAAAGAAGTGCTATTCATACTTAAGAAATGTGAAATTTTATCAAATTTCTTATCACCGTCTTTCCTGGGCAAGTAGACAATGTTGACCTACAATTCTTGGTATTTATGGTAGGGTTGGGCGTCTTCATGTCTAGACTCGTTATAATCTAGTGCAGCCTATGCTGACTAGACCCATCCACTATATTAGAGTAACCCACATAAGGATACCTCTACGTCAAAAGCCGCACAAAATTTTAATTTATAAATTATATCACAAGAATGGGCTTCGAAATCGAAAATCTGAATCAACAGCGCATTGTGGTTTAGTAAGCTCTACGTACTGAATGCTCTGAGTTGTATCCTTCATTGTAATCAGTATGTGTTTTTATATATAATTAATTTTATTACTAATGCTCGAATTAATAATCAAATTAACTACGCTAATGGTTATATTTCATTCAGTCTGTAGGGCTTACCAAAACACAGTGCGCTGTTGATTTTAGATTTTCGATTTCTGGGTGCAACCTTGAGATATAATTAAATAATACAAATTTTCTGTGGTTTTTGACGTAGAGTTCGATGTGCTCATGTCATTCTCCTTACACGGTGATCCGGATAGGACCTACAATATTTTTCATTCGAGGGGAGAATGACCCGGTAAGTTCAAACGCTGCAAATGTTAATTATTCCAGTGGTGCAATGGGGATAGAACACACACATGACCACGACCGCTTGGTCTGATAACGTTGGCGGTGGGAGTTTGAACCACGCCTCGTGTTTACACACACATAATCCGCCGAGGCCTTTTTACGGTGAGCGAACATTTTTCATTATACGTTAGTGCCTACTTCACATTCCTCGTAACCAAGTGTGGTGTGCGTTCGTTGTCCATTGTGTTTTGTAGCCGCTGATAATGAAAAACGTGCTAGAACCCTTATCGCGGCTAAACAAGAAAGGTAAAATTGTCATGCAGGCGATTTTCCACCATTATACATGCACCATTTTTCCGAATTCCTAAAAGTAAAACGCATTACGCACACAGCGTAGTACTTCGCGCATGAGTATCTGGATTCCGGAAATCCGGCCGATTGGATCGTACGAGGACGTGACTACCTTACTAGGTGGCTGATAATGCCGGCAAAAAATATCTTTCTAAGGGAAGGAAAAATAAAGACTTGACAGCGAATGTATATTTTGTAAATGACAGCTGCGTATTTCAAAAAATGTTTATGTCCGTATGAATATTTTACGCTCTTTTTGTCATTGTTTTGATCCCGCCAAATAAAAATACAGTTTGCAAAGATGTATAGACTTCCAGTAAAAAAAAAAAAAAAAAAAAAAACGTAAAACTACGAACTGTTTTGTGTCGTATGCGATGACGAAAACACAAAAGTTTGTGATGTGAGGACACTTCCTATTCATAGGTTGCACGTACATCACATCTATGCGATTGAAGGCTGTTTTAGTAGAACACAGACATTTTTTGTTCTTTAAAATTCAGCCTGTTTTTTTTAATAAAATTGGTATCCGTCGTAATTTTTAATTTTTCTATTAACTATGATTACTTTTTAAATTCTAAATTAGGCTTATTTATCGAATTTGAATAGTATTTGCCAATGATCTAGGATTGGTCCTCATCAATTGTGTCGCAATCATGGCCGCTGTGACGTCACGTGGGAACTATGAATTCTGAGAGGCGCTGTACGATATTCTGTAAGTGAAATATGTGTGTGGTCGTTTTCCAGCGCTTCAGCGAATCGATTGAATTGTGTTTCTCGGTGATTTCTCGTCCATTAGCTATCTTCACGTATTAGGTAATTATATGCTTCTTTTTACATACTCTGTAACTGTGTTGTTGTAACCCCCCCCCCCTCCCCCCCAACGCTCCCAACACGGTTTTATGACAGGGCAACGTATCATATTAGAGGATATGATTTTTACGACATTACTAAGTAATAAATAATATCGTGACCTTATTTTTTTTAGTAAGTAGTTATATCGATAACTAATCTGATGATTAATTATGATTTATTATATCATAATTACAGCTATTAAACATTTTTCGCATTTTTAAGGTCAAACGCACTCAATTATTTTTTTCTAACATTCACTACATTGCGACGTTGAAATTGATTTAGCAGTGTAATTTGTATTTCGATCTCTTGGTTCCATTCCAGTTATCTTCCTTACCCCAAAATAAGGCAACATTACAGACATGATTTTATTTTAATATACACTCTGTTTACATAATAAGTGCAAGCGATAATATGGTCTGGCAGACCTTGGCTGATAAGGATGACACGACTAAACACGTGTGCTATACTGCATTTAGAATTGTCTTGTACAGCTACTTTGTACAAACCAAACATAAACATAACGAAAGCCAGTACAGTGTATTGTTAGACCTTATAAAGGGTACACAACTCCCTTGAATATGACGAAGCTGTACAGAAGAGATCAAGAAAGGGAATAGTAACCGTTCCTTTTCACTCGTCCTTTATCAAATTAAGCCCAGACTCATGCTAAAATCCCCAAAGTAAAGAGAGCAACCCAGAAAGAAGTACAAGATGGTTCTTCCGGGAGATATTTGCTTTTAAAAGATGTCGCTTGTCGACTCTTCAAAAGAAAGAGCAGACTCGAGATTTAAAGAGCTTTTTTTTTAGATGATGGGGCGATGCGTCGACGTCCAAGCGTGCTTACTGTATGCCTATGCTTCACACTGACAGCGAGCCACATAGAATGAAACGTCATTCAGTGACACAAGAAACGAAACAGACTCACTCCGTCGTGATTGCGTGTGGGCACAATGACGACTTCTTTAATAAACCTGTACATAACATGACTCTAAAAACTTTAATTATCTAACATTAAAACTTAATGAAGAAGCGCCACGCACAGTGTCTTAAAATCCGTTATGACAGCTTGAGTCAGCAAAATGAGCCAGGACAGTTACACGAATGTGTTGTAATTTAATGATGTCCACAAGAGGTGTGTGCCATGATGATAAGTTTACTGTAGGCCTACGTTACTTCATCTCAATTTGTCAATACTGGTAGACCGGACGCACAATGTACACATGCCAATATAGGTCTTAATTTTGTGCAGAAGCGCACCGAACGCCTTTTTTAAACCGGGACGTGCTTTGAAGTACTTACAACATATGTTCGTATTTTTTTGTTTCGATTAGTTTTGTATTGTTATACTAATCGCTTGCGGAGCCTTCGCAAACGCTCTGAGCTTACCTGTCAGTGCTCTCTTCATCCATCTAATTGATATTCATCGACACTACAAAACAAACAAACGATATCCATTACTTGATTCATTCTTTTTTAGCTCAAGCCAGCTATTGTTGTTTATTGTGTACACGTCAAAGTGTTTATGTAGCGAAAGCCTAGACGAAGGGCACACCCCACTTGGGTCTTGACTCTTGAGTCGTTGTGCTTTACGACTCATCCAGTAGTTGTTGATAGGTGAGGGCGAAGTAACCATCATAAAACACCGTGATTTATACGTGAGTCAAACCCACGTACTTCCACACCATTTGGATCCAATACATATTCAATAGAGACCAGATGTGATAGTGTAGGGCTAATATTGACTTTTTCAGTGTGCGAGGGATGGTTTTCGATTGCATTAGTATTCTTATTTGTTATGAAAGAGGAAAGCCTCTGGGAATTGAAACCACGACCTCCCGTATAATCTCCGTGGTACCACTGAGCTACCGTTGGTTAGAGCAGACTGGAGGGTTCGAAAGCTTGTGTAACAGCTTCGTTATTCTCGTCAACTGCTCGGGACTCCAGGTTAGTGGAGGAACCTATATGACTGGTCAAAGTTACACCGTCCTTTCGGATGGGATGTAGGCCTAAAGGCGATGGTCCCCTTGGTACTTTTCGACAGGAGTAGACTACGTGCCGGTACCAGGCTTCCCCTCCTCCATTCCTCATTGTCATTCACCAATCATCACTCATCAGGCTAAGGAGGGCATTGTGCCCTACACTGGCCTTATACAATCAAGTAAGTACTGAGCTACTCTATGTCTATCGGTAGACCTCAACTCACCATCAGATGTCTGAATGGTGGTGCTTGGACTCGAGAAGACTGACGTTATGATCAGAACCCATCCTCGAGCAGTTCTTCCTATAACCGCACAACGGTGAACAGGGATGATGTCCACCACGCCTGAAGAATCACCAACCGATTATTTCTGTTAAAACTGCTTTAAATGCTTTTAAATTGCCACAAGTTAACTAAAATATGCCATTCCTAAAGAAGTTATTACTTTTTCTTATAAATGTTTATTTTTTCCAATAAATAATGCCGTTTTCAATAATACCATGGACTTATAATAGTAACTGATAATACATCCTTATAACTTGTTTATGTAGTCTTGCAATAGAACGTTCACAATTAAATGAGAACATTTAAAAAAGGTAACATTTATTGGAAAAATAAACATTCATAAGAAAGTCGACCTCTCAATTTTCTAGGGGATGACGAACTTTGGTTTACTTTGGGACGGATGTAATCAGGAGTTCCGCAGGATATGTGGACAATGGACATACAGTCCTAACATCACAGTCTGTGTATCGAGGCTAATCGAAACGATGAAGATTAGAAGTGATAAGTGAATTATGTGATCACGTACAAACGTTGGTCAGCACTTTGTAGTATATCTTTCTCTCACGTTTACGGCTGTATTACCGGCCCCGGGCCTCACATTAACCAGCACTATTCTCATACAATGACGTCAGGACTGTATTACCGGCCCGGAGGCTTACCTATAATGTTGGCACGCAATTCTGATGGAAATCAAATTAATTTAACTGTTTTTAAATTATAAAACGTGTTTTTGAAGCAAGGAGTCGAGGCCAAACCGAAAAATGAGCTCGAACCCTAATATAATCCAAAAGTTAACCTGTATTTAGTTACGAGCGTTTTATTTGCTGAATCAATAACCCGAATCTTCAAATATTTTTTTTTCAGGTTTGACTACCTGCGTTAGAATGGAGAAACAAACTGTTTTCGCACCGCTCATCTTACATGTAAGTAAATAGTGAAATTGTAGTCCATAACATAATAATATGTAGATCGAGTAGAATAATAATGAATGCTGGGTTTATGCATTTTCAAGTCAAGTTATTTATAGGCCAAAGCTTGGGTTTATTGTCATTTATATTGTACCGATATCACCCCCCCCCCCTCTCTTTCAATCTAATTATCATTCGAACTCAAACTCGTAATTAAATTTTGTTACGTGCACAGTTGGATTTTTAAAAAATTGGAGATAAGTACATTTTTGTTGGCTATTTTATATTGCAATGATAGTTGAATCAACAATATCTTAACAGTCGATAAAGATAACGGTTGATCTATTTGAAATAGCCTACGAAGCAATTAATATGCATAGTTGGCCGTACATGTCGTTGCTAGTCAGCTATGTCGTACTTTACCCAGGACGAGACCACTGCCCACTTTAGAGCTACGGTGTAAAACTGTGTGGGCTAAAATGTTAAAGCTCATTTTACGAAATGTTGTATACATGGTTTTAATGACTGGTTATGCAGCTCAATCTTGAGCAACACGATAAGAAGATAACCAATTTAATTCCAATTTAGTATAGTTATATCGGCTGGGAATTGTGAAGTCCGAAGATACTTTTTATTCCATTTTGAACAATCATCCCAGTACGATGTCGTGAGTAAATGCAATCAGAACCTGATTGAATTTGGTCAATTATTCTTCAAGATCTCAGCAGGAAATATGTTATATAAGTCGGTTTCATGAATATGGAAGTTTCACTTTCACGGATCGGCTTTTTCGTGAACGAGTCCTCCACGATAGTTATAAAACCGTCTCTTGTTCAACGCTCGTGTCTCGTGAGATTTATATCCCCTGTAATGGTATTAGATCTCCATGTCAGAGGAAATCTGGGCTATCCTATGAAGTAAGACGATTAAAAAGCGTTGATTGAGCGCAGGTCCATCCACTGACCGGACCTGATAGCTTCATGGCTGGTTCACGATACATCACTGGGGAAGGTACATTCGTGACTCGTTCCTACAGCGATTAATGTTATTAAGAAAAGTTATCGAGTGTCAAAATCATCGGAAGATCGTCGGACGCAGTGAACCAGAAACGGTCTCGCACGCATCCTGAAGACTTTCAGCACGGGCGGCTTCGTTACCTAAAACACAGACATGGACAAATCGAAGTTGCATAATAGAAGAATAGAAAGGTTTCGCATTGTGATACATTATAGTTACGAGAAAAACAAAAACTTTCAAGCCTTTTCTATGTCATTTTTAGTTATTTTTACTGAATTTGTAAGTAATTTATTTTCGATTTTGTTTTTCTATATTTTTTTACAGAATTAATTTTGAGTAACATGGCAACGTTGTAGACGGACTTTGCCTCGGGCGGGGGCGAACCTCGGGAATAAAACAACATCCATGCGTCTTTCGTCTGCCCTTTAAAAACCCTTGCCTAACCTCTACAAACACTCGTCCCTTCGCCAACCCTCACTATAAAACTCCCAATCTATCGTACAGTCAATACGATAAGTCATCGACTCATCGAGTATTCAACGAATTCGGAACCTGCAGTCCATAAATCACGTTTTTAGTTGACGATATGCTAATGTTAACGATAGCCAGAGTACGTTTTAGCAGACTAACTTTTTTCCTTGGGATTCATCCCATGTCACCTTCTCATAAATAAAACCCGGAGAGAAAAAGACTGGGCTACAAAATATGACTTTGTCGCGATAACTATGGCAATTGATGTTTCTACTTGTTCTATGCGAGCTGGGCGTAAAGTATTGTTACGAAGAGCAAGAGAACAGATAGACAGACGGAAGGAAGGGGTCCAGGTTTTGTTTCGACTGTACACGTGGGGAGGTGGCCACGACCGTCATTAGGGCCCGCATCTCCACCCTGCCAGTGTTATGGTGTACCTGCGAGGAGAACCATTAATTAGACCCTCTACCCGCCCGAGTGCTACGAGCCAGGCAGCGCATTCGAGGTCATCCGTACCCTGCACTGGTAGACGATCAAACTCAATGGACATTCATTGAATATAAGGGTTCTTTAGTGACTGGGGATGGGAAAGAAAGTCCTTTATAATCGCCCATAGAAAGTGTGCCACGTTTTTTTAATTTTTTTTTTTTTTATTAAAACATTTAGAATTAATTAGAGGTTTGATGAGGGTTGACGCTGTCAGCTGGTGTGAGCCCGAGCGGGTTCTAATCCCGTGCAAGTCTGTCGACGTGGTAAGCACGACGAGTGCGAGGAAGATCAGCGATCAGGAACACAGGACGTACAGAGTATGGTGCACGAGAAGGTGCACAGATATCATGTATAGACAGTGACACCCACTCTCCTCTGCACTGTATATAGCCCGATGTGGGTAAAGCAGTTATCTTCCAAGCTAGCTGAGACAATGAATGATACACAATTCTCACTTGAATTTCAGTTTTTCACAAAGGTCTTCTAAAACGTCTCTTCTTCAAACGCATTCGCTCTGTGTAAACCATAGTGGCCCATCCTTTTGAGTTTTCAACAAGCAAACACTGTCTTGAACGGCATCCAAGCTTGGTTTACTTTACCAATAAACCGGGGTGTGTGTGTGTTTGGGGGGGGGGGGGGGATGAGGGGGGAGTTGTTTTCTTGTTATTGTAACCGCACTCTGGAGCTTTTATGTAGGCGAAGCGAGGCGTTATGGGTTCATAACCCTGTTGAGTGTTGAGGCATTCTTCATGCCGTACTTGAGCAACGATATTATAGCGTACAGCCACACATAACAAAACTCAGTTTGTCAGAATTTGAAGTCTTACAATATTATTGGTAAATCGAAATAAACCCAAAATTGCTATGCTAAGCCGTGTATTCACAATGGTAAAATACAGCTAAATAAACAGCAGTGTATACATTTTCTTTTTTTTATGGTGACTGTTTCCTTCTTGGGACACATAATATAAACGAGTATTTAAATGGTTGAAATAAAATATTCAGAAGCCGGAATACGTAAATGAATGCATTTAGAATATTTGTATCGTGCAACAAACAATACGACAGCAATTAATATCGCATATTTTAATAATAAGTTATTCCGTCTATTCCGTCTACTTTAAATATTTACTTAGTTTACATTGCAATAATTCCAAATGAAAGATGCCTGAAATGGCTGCGAACACGAACTAATTAGCAGTTTCATATTCAGACCGTGGTTGTCCCCCTAGAACGGAATACGCCTGCAAATACTTTCAGCTCAGTTGCAGCCTGCAGGCGTCTTAATCAAGATTTTATTTTTCTCGGAAAACGCAAGAAAAAGCTCCACGCATTTTGAAGGATCGTTACCACTGCCACACCACTTCTTTTATATCCAACACAATACGGGATAATAGCTTCTACATTGCAGAGCCTTATTATCAAGTCGAAACACAATGTAAGGCAAGAAAGAATCTTTTATTCTTATAAAATGTTTATAATCTCCCTACTCTGAATACAAAGTAGGCTATCGTCGACTCCGTCTTCATCCGTTAGCAAAGCAAGCGTTTTTCTGCTGCCAATGGTTGCCCAGTGCGGCATGTCTCGTTTCCTGGAGGCGTTGAAGGACAGCCATGCGAAGGTCTCTATGAGGCAGTGCTCACTGCCATCCTAGCCTTTCCACGGCCTTCGTACTTCGCACGAGTTTGTTCTTTCAACAGCAGCAGGCCATCGAGTTTCATAATACACGGAGATTTGATTTATGTGGCTGTGTGACATGCGCGGCATACAGCGACCTAGGAGTATAGCGTTCGACGCCACTATCTTCCTCTACGGCTACCCTTCTTTTCCTCTACCCCTGTTCGGCTATATAAATTCAACGAATTCAGTTGAAATGGCAAAGAAATCCTCTACCGTTTTCCAGATTTTATGCCACCATGGAAATGTATTCCACATTATGGTAGGGATTTAAAATTCAGTGCACAACACATAATAGCGATTCACCCCCTACCCTACCCCTACCCGGCATGCGGAGTAGAGAGATCGCTTCTGATTCTTGTACACCGGAAGCCAGAGAGGGAACCAATAAGCTTAGAAATATTTCTCATTTTCTAATTCCGGGGGCTCAAACTTTAAGGTAAGGAATAATCCTAGTTATATCACAGAGAGTTCGAGTCGAATTTTACAGCTCTTTTCGTTATTGTGACTTGAGACATAAACATAATGTTAGCTTCGGTTGGCTTGGCCTGAAATAGAGTTCTCAATTCGCATTTAGTTAGCTTTAAAAAGCTGTTAATCATAGTAGGCAAGCAAT
Source organism: Isoperla grammatica (assembly GCA_945910005.1). Classification (NCBI taxonomy): domain Eukaryota; kingdom Metazoa; phylum Arthropoda; class Insecta; order Plecoptera; family Perlodidae; genus Isoperla; species Isoperla grammatica. Next base: position 39,446,935 of record OX246738.1, on the reverse strand, counting down.
TTTATGATCATATTTTTAACCGTTACGTTGATGCGTTAAAATCCATCTGTCGATGCTGCAGATAGCAGAGAAATAATAAATAAGTGGAAAGTATAGCAGTATTTTTAGTTAACTTTCTGAAATTTTTAAGACGAAAATTTGTTAAATCTGGAACTTGGCAACATTTTTTAGTTACGGTATTAGTAGGAACTGTCGCATCACATTATACATTTCCAAGAGAAAACTAACCGTAACCGTCTCAGCAATTTTAAAGTTGTGTACTAAGTAAGGCTAATTCAAGAGTATCCTATTGGACAGATGTCTAACACTGTTCTACCATGACACTAATTATAATGATGTTGCGTCGAATGGGAAGATGCAAGAGCAAAATAAACAAAATACATATTGTGCATTGTTTTAACGTTTTAATAAGTTACGCTCACGATTAACACAGTAAACCAAATTAACCATTGTGTACTGATGTAGATAATGAATATTAAATTGTCGCCATCAATTTAGTAACTTTCTTGCACAGGGTTTAACAACAAAACGAATATACTATAGTCCCAACCCAACGTAAGTATATAGTCGCATACCGACCTCAGCAGATCCTTATACTGCTATTTTTATATGCACCCGTTTCAACGAAAATCGACAAGATTCCTGTCGTTTTTTCACACATTCGTACATAGATGTAGTCTTCCGCGCTTTGAGTCGAAGGCTCATTGGTGACGCCCACTATTCCAGGTAACTAACCGAAGGTCGTAAATGATCCCAAATTGTCCTGTTTCAATTAGATGGGAGGAACTATAGAGAACTCGGATTGGACTCAGCTACTTTGAAAGCATGTAACTAGTTATGTTGGAGCAAACATGTCAATCTCTGTTTCTCGACGAAAAACATATCAATTAGTAATGAAGTCAATTACGACGACAAAGTGTGGTCAAACAGGGAAGCAACAGCAAGCGGCCAGGTTGTCAGTTGAGCTGTTGCAAGTTAAGAGTACAGTTACTTATTTAAACTCATTCAATCGTGCAAGCATCGCTGTCATCTATTATGTATACATCCTAAACTGAAATCCCTGCCTCGCACCAATTGTGTGCCACACTGTTTTGACTCTACAACACAAGGGAAATAAAGTTAACCAATTTAAAATTCACAATATCCAATTTCGTAACAATTTAAAACATTTTTTGAGTATTGATTTATAACACCAAACTTTGTGTTGATCAGTTTCTATGAGATGGGACCATTATTTGTGGCAGGGTGCCTAGGTGTGAACATGACATCAACACATTGGGCAATGTGCCAGCACGCGGGACCGATTCTGGCGTTCACTTGTTCGATCACCCCATCGGCAATCCTGACTCCATATATTCTGGTATTCCGAATTCTAGGGTAAATTACTATGCCACTTTCCATCATAATCACTATCTAAAAAAATATATAAATAAATAAAAAAAAAAAGTAAAATTTTTTTTTTTTTTTTTTACATAAATTCAACTTTAATGTGATTACTACATTTCGAGCCGTGATTAGCTTATCACACAAACGATACTTTTATTAACAGATGTTTTGTTCTTAAAATATGTATCACAATGCGAATCTATCTACAGTTCAAGCACTACACTATTAAACACCAGATCAGAATGGCATAATGCATCAATACAGCCATTAGTTAATACACATACAATATGTTATTTTAACTTATTATGTAGCGTTAGTGAAAGCCGTATCAGTTGAAAAGCACTATGTTCACGTGCGGTTTATCACTTCTCTACGCCCCTCTCTAAGGTTATAATAATAATAACAATAATAATAATATATATTATTATTTACTGGTAATTACATAATTCATAGCAAAAAGCCTTACGTTGTAAAATATAATATTTAAAACGTATCACTATCCATCTTTTCTAAAACAACTAATAATGTGTCGCAGAGTAAGGCAGGCATGCATGACTACACTAGATCGAGTAGATAAGCTAATAATAATAATGCCTTTATTTGCAAACAGGAATCAAAATCCCACTAGTGCAAACATAATACAATACAATATTATACACTCAGGTGACATGAGTAAGTAATAATACAACAAACAATTATACGAACAATTACAATAATAAAAAAATAAAAAATACAACAGTTACAATAAAACATAATGCATAATACATAAGCAAGTATACCTTAACAACAGCAAGAAAATTACATGATTACTTTGACTACAGCGCCTGGATTATTTTATTTTTAAAACAATTGTAACTTTCAAAACAAATGTCGGTGCTCAAATGCTCTGCTAGCTGGTTGTATGTAGATTGTAATCTATTGATGGCACAATGCTTTTAGAGATCAATTCTATTGCTGGGGACGTAAAATGTAGAATGTCTTCTAGTTGTTCTAAGGGGGACAAAAAAGTTTAGATATGTTATCAATGGGGTGTCTACTGAATTATGCGTGATTTTGTGCAGAAACATCATATCTAACAAGGTTCGTCTCTTTTCTAGGGGCATTAACTTCATGTTTTGACAGTGTAATAGATATTCATTTCGGTGGTAGGGCTGCCTGAAATAATGATAACATACTAACTTAATAAACTTTTTCTGTACCCTCTCAATGTGGTCTATTTTGGTTTTGTGATGCGGATTCCATATAACGCTAGCGTATTCCACCTGTGGGCGAACAAGTGCTAGATATAACATCCTTAAGGTGGCTAAGTTGAAATCGCCCATACAGTTCCGCCTTAACAGACCTAGAAGTTTGAAGGCTTTTGGTGTTACTTTATCTAGATGCTTTCTGAAAGATAAATCAGATGAAATAGTGACACCAAGGTCACTCACTGAGTTTACTCGATCTAAGTTCGTGCCGTCAATTGTATAATTATGCAGAATTACATGTTTTCGCTTGTTCGTGAATGTTATAACACTGCACTTTTTTACGTTGAGATTAAGGTTCCAACAAGAACACCAGTGGGAAAAGGAATCAAGATCTTCTTGAAGCAAATCACAGTCACTGTTGGTCAAAATAGGCCGATACACCTTTAAATCATCAGCATACAGTAAACATTTTGAGGATTTAAAACAAGATGGTATGTCATTTACGTAAAGGTTGAACAACAAAGGGCCAAGCGTTGAGCCTTGAGGCACCCCTGACGTGATAACAACAGGTTTTGAGGAGCATCCGTTTATGACGACTGTTTGTTTACGTCCACCTAAATAACTTTTTATTAGTTCAAGTAGTGGACCCTGTACCCCATAACCTTTAATTTTGTGTAAAAGAAGACCGTGATCTACACTGTCGAATGCTTTTTCAAAGTCTGTGTATATGCTATCAACTTGAGTTTTATTATTTAACTTCTTGGCAATGTCATGTGTGTATTCAACCAGGTTTGTCACAGTGGAGCGTCTCCGAACGAACCCGTGCTGCTCAGTCGCTAAGTGGAGCTTGACATGTTGGTACAGGGCCTCGTGAATCAGCTGTTCAAATATTTTAGATAACACAGACAACAGTGAGATCGGTCTGTAATTACAGACCTTGTAACGTCTAGCTAGAATGATTCAGTTGAAATGAACTGTTCTCATGGTAGCACGCACGTTGAGTACCCGAACAGTAACATAGATATAGTGCTATTCCTGCAACGATTATAGAAGCTACTCATCCAGACGCCGAATGATGGAAGAACATCCGGTTCAGGGACGTAGCCTACTCCGGTCAAAAAGCTCCAAGGTAGGAAGGAAGGAAGAAAACACTGATTTATTTGACTGGTCAAAGTTACACCGTCCTTTCGGATGGGACGTAAAGCCGATGGTCCCCTTGGTACTTTTCGACAGGAGTAGACTACGTGCCGGTACCAGGATTCCCCTCCTCCCTTCCTCATTATCATTCATCAATCATCACTCATCAGGCTAAAGAGGGCATTGTGCCCTACACTGGCCTTAATTACAATAAAATAAATAAAATACTGAGTTATTAGCCTGTTGAGACCGTTAGCTGACGGTCCGTAATCTGTAACCCAACAAATCGTATGCAGATAACGGACCGTTGACTAACGTGACCGATTGAAACACCGGACCTAAAGTAACTTGACAACGCCAGCGCTCTTCCACCCCCATCCCACAACCCCATACTCCGATGGACACCAGACGAGAGGGGTCACACCGTTCCTGCGGTAACCTCTGAACAGTTGTCAGGAAGACGATTTCGAAGGATGTTTGCCATAACACGCGGAACTCTCTGCGGAAGGTTACCAGTTGAATTCCCACCCACGCACTGACAATAACGACTATAAAGCAAACGAATCCTGGAACTGAGCCATCAGGAGCTCAATCGCAACTACGCAACATATACTCTACCTTTCCTAGTTAATTATCCTGTTGTAGGAAACATTGTCCAATATAACAAGTGTATACTAAAATGAAGAAAAAAACAATAGCCGTGCGGTCACCCAGTGAAGCTAAGCTAAGCATCGCACGCACGTCTTACGCGTATAGATAGCTAACCTTGTGATTATGCCTTTCACTCGGTCGTTCTGTCATGTAGTTGATGGGTGCGCCGGCCGTGTATGGCTTACTTTTTATTGTGGTGCAGAGAGGGAGTTTCCTCTCAGTATCTTCTCACTGTCCTCAAGGACACAACCGTTCGTCTCTGTCTATGACGTCACGTGTTGTACCGTCCTATCAGATGTTGCGCAATTATTTCATTTTTACCACTCGAAGGACCATGGAGTAATATTTAATAAGAGTTTTGTTTGACAGGCGATTTTTCTTCATATTTAAAGACGGAGACTTTATTTTGGTGCAAGATCTAATCTTCAAAGGATACTAATTTTACCAAAGAGCAGCACTTACACGCGCGTTAACTCCTCAGAAAATTAATCAATCGTAAATTTCAATAGAGAACCACAGACCTTTCCTGCGTTGCAAAATCGATACTATTTTTATTATGGAAAATATTTTTTTTTAATTGAACTATATGCAATTAATTACCTTCGGTAAATCTAACATTCGTTTTGATAAACTCACAAACATTCTCCAAATAGTATAGTATAACGCGTACGGATGATCTTATCATCAGGTATATTTGGACATGTATAGTGAAGGACACTCATATTTAAATCTCATACACCTATACACCATCAATACATAAAATAAGCCGATTCTGGCTTTATAATAATTGTTTTTATTAGATATATTTTGAGTTTGTATTTCTGAGTTTTGTAGCTTATAATTTGCATTTTACTTATTTCAGATGCCTATATAATCATGTTAAATGTCCATTCAGAGCGGATGGCCTCTCTGAATGATTTTACTATGACTTTCCATACAAATGTACAAACATAAAACTAACTACGAACTTGTAATAATTCCATTCGCCTTATTACATAGTGACGTGAAACCCGCTGTTGAATGCACAATACATCCACAAACCCTCCGGAATCAGTTTCAGTTGTAAACCAAACTACTGGACTGGATCTCTTCGTTGTCAGTGGAGCGACACACGTAAAATAAGCCGCTCTATTGTAGGCAACGTAGTCAGATACAATCCCGGTGAAGTAACTATGTAAAACCTTCTGGGCCACCCCTGCGCTTCTGCCAAACAGAACTCCAATAAGCTCTGCTCGCACTCAAGCAAAGTTAAGGAATAATTAGCAAAGCACGAACCCACACAGATTCCTCGTCGAGATACGCATCTGCCTTCCAGGCACGCAACTAGACGTGTCCTATTAGTGGACCTATTCCCTAACCTTGCGGGAATAACTTTGAGATTTGTTGCGAATGAACATTTCCATTTAGCAGTTCTGGCATAGGACCCGCCTAGGAAGTTGGACTTGTATACAATTATACTAACTTTCATTCACATTATTCCATAATAGACCTACCTACATCCAATCACGGAGATCGTGACGTGTGTTGGAAATGAACTCCATAATAATAAATCTCGTCAAAGTTTCGTCCGATATTGAAAAGCCCTGCCTGCCAGTGATGTATAATTTAAATTTGTTTTAAAGGTATATGATTTTGCGGTTGAGTTGGTTTTGTTCTGTGGAGTAGCTCGGAGTAGTCGGAGTGGCCTCGCCAGTGCTGTGCCTTATCCCATGCCGCTGAAGGTCCAGTGCCCCAGGCCATGGGAGGGTCGGACTAGCACGCCCGCCTTATATGGAACATGGAGATCCTCTTCTCTGCTCTCATCGCTCCACCATCTTATTTAACGCACATTCGTGATCCCTTGGCTTTTAATGAGGGAAAACCTATTATAACCTTCTTGAAAAAACACGATATGCATCCTCGGTGAGGCACGCACTACCCTGCTGCCGTGAAAACTGGCGCACTTGCATCACAACAGCACAATCCGGGAAATACGCTGTGCGTCACAATAGTAGCCTACGCACAATCCGAAAAGTTGCACCACAAGTCACAATAGTACAATCCGAAAAAAGTAACGCCTTGCATCACAACGGTACAATCCAAGAAGTAACGCCTTGCAAATACAGCAATCCAGTACAATATTTTTTTAAGAATTTACTATTTTCGTAATAACAGTATAATACAAGAAAAGTTTGCTTACACGAAGAGCTATGAAATAAGAGTGAAATATTGAAAACAGTGTCCTGAAAAATGTTATTTCCAGTCGATGTCATCTCTCCTGGCGCCATACATCACGCTCTGACTTAGGTACAATACAATGTGTGAAGTGGGCTGACTTCTAGGTGGTGCAATCATGGGTGTAGTTGTATATGATAGAAACTGACTTACCACTTGGAGAATGAGTCATAAACTTATCAAGTTACTATCAAACTAAAAAGCCATAAAATGAAAACCTTGTGGAATAAACTGTTACTTTCTTTGCTTTTAAGATAAGATAGTAGTGAAGTCTAGGATTCTTAGTTTATAATGAGAGCTATGATTAGAATACTAATAACATTCCTTCACGCATGTTTTATGGGTATTCTTCATACTTCTATGATGTGTCTTTGGATATTTGGCCAATCGGTGTTCTGGAATAACGCAGTTAGCTGCAGCTTTTCAATCCGCTCAATCTTGAGAACCTTGCCTTAGGATACAATCATTAGCAGCTAAGAATGCAGGCCTACGCCAACATCTGTTTAAAAAAAATCTAATAGTATTACATTTTACTTCATGATAATAACATATTTGATGAAACTGGAAAACTGACTCTTGTGTTTAAATACGCAATTTACTCTATTTTCATTAAATAATTGAGAAATGTGTTAGAAAGGGGTACATTTCCGCGGGAAATTTCGGGAACTGCCGTAGGTATTCGAACACTTGTTACGTTGTTTGTTGTCTATTTATTGTCCTCCTTTGTAAATCAGTTTTTATAACTGATTAGGATAGTAAATAAATAAATAAATAAATGATTACCTTCATCGGCCAATTTTTTTTTTTAAACTCCAAAAACCATTCGACGACCTTCATTATCGTCATATAGACCACACAGCCACAAGCACATCTCTTTTATAGATAATCAATAGTGTGGATGAACCTGTGTGATATGATTCATCTTGTCTTAACTTCCAGTTTCGCGCTGACAGCTTAATTTTATTTATTTTTGTTTCAGATTACGTACGAAAAATTAACCGTTTTAAGGAAGGTGTGTATTTGATGTCGTTAACTGTACCGTACTACACATCCACAACATAGCCTACAAACAACTCGAGCGATTCCTTGAGAAAGTATACAGTTAAGACAAGTTATTGTAATCCGATAACTGTAATTGTTCGAAAACGGGTGTCACACAAAACAGGAAAAAACGGAAGTGTCTACGTTACAGAGTTACTGTTAATATCTATTAAATTGGACCGCAAAAAATTCAAAGCTCAAGGGCACCCACACAATTTTTACCAGAAGGGAGGGGAGGGGGGAAATAAACATTTCAATAACTAACAACCACAACTGTCTCGCACGAACGTAAACAATATCACAACATATTGGTGACTCGGTCACAGCCAGGAAGGGAGGGGGTGGTGTTGAGTGTCCCCTCCCCTCTCCCGGGTACTCCCCCTCCTGAAGTACTTCCTGATTATTGACAATAGGGGGAGGGGGCGGTATGAGATTGGAGGTGGGTAAAGACCCGTAATATGACGCACGAAGTAGATATACACACAATATATTTCGTAACGCCTGAAATAACCCGTTCTGCGATCATAAGCAATTCATACTATGTTCATGTCGTTCGTCTCATGCACCTTTTTACAACACTTCACTACATTTTTTCCCCGATTAATTAAATCAATTGTTTATGAATTCATTAAATAACCTTTCACGCTTCTGCTGACTTTTATCTCTAATCGATTATCTATAGATAATCGACTCGAGATTAACCTCGAGTGTTCACATATAATGAGAAAGGTTTCTTATCTTCGGGTCAATAGCATTGCGCCCTTGAATCGACTTAATTGAATTCTAATGACTGACATTGAGAGTGAGAGGTCTAACTCGAAGTGTTTCCGATGTTGCATACGACGAAGAACCTTTCTATCTTCTCTTTCTTTCTCGAGTGTCGAGGCGTGACTTTTAAACGCCTTCCAGGATGAAATATTGCTGGGTCATTGCAATTGCAACGCATTCATCCGTGGGTAGTTTTTTTTTTTTTTATTGTAGTGGAATCACGAGTTGTTTATGTTGGGCTTATTGACTAGATGATGAGATTAGTTTAGTTTAATTGTTGTTATCATTATTTCGTGAGGTTTTTTTCTATGAGGGAAACGTTATTAAGCAGCTGAACAATTTAGATGGCTATTGTTTTTGATTTTTTAAAGAGTTTTCTTTGGTACTATTTAATTTAACCTATTTATACAATACCTTGATAAATTAGTTGAAAATAAATACAATCATTATTTAAGTCTGATATTGATTACAAAACTATTAAATCAATGTTGATTCTATGAAATCTTATTTTAAGTTGCCCAATTTTCGTTACTAGAGTGCTTTTTACACTAATCCTATAGGCAGCATCAAAGATATTATAATATTGGGCAGCATCATCGATGACTTTCTAGCATATTCATACAATAGGCGTGACCGAGCTACATTAATTTGATATGGAATAATAGCATTCATTTAGGCTAAAGTGGCAGTAAAATATTCAATTAATGTAAATCTGAACAAAAACATCTAACATTTTACAAAGGATACAACTGGAAACAATCAAACGGAATAATGATGATAAAAAAAAAATCGTGGTTGCCAGGTCGCCAAGACACGGGCCGATCGATCTAAGGGACGTGCAGTGCGGCCTTTGTAATTATCCATTAGCCACATCCCTCATTATCCACCGCCTGAAGAAAATAGTATACTTTAACAGGAGGAGAAGTGAGGAAAATAACAGGGAATAGTAGCTCCTAATAAACAGCCAATGGTTGCAAAACGTCAAAACATTGGGTGGTACAGAACGAGGTACAGAACGATGTGACATTTACCATGAGTTCACTTCGAAAAACATAAAGCTTTAAATTCAATACCAGATACGAAACTATAAAACATAACTGCATCATGATTATGCACTTCGTTGCTCCTATTAATCCTTTTAAAAGTGTTGCTTGCAACCGAAAGGAATGCGTTTTTACCGTCTTCAATTGCGGTGTTGTGTTGTTCAGGCCTTGTTCCAGATGTAGCCTAACCACACCCTACGCGACAGTATTATTGGCTTAAGCCATGCACAGTTTTTATTGAAAACAAGAATTCTAATCAAATACAAACCGCTGTACAATTTCTAGGACTATTAACTAAATGAAAAGTATCTATTATTACTATAGTTATTTGTATTTGTATAGTAAGGTATGGTATTAAGATTAGATTAGTATTAAGTATTTATTAACCTCTTAGAATTGTTGTATACATTTATAGTTTAAAATGTGCAGGACATTTGAGATGTCAATTATAGATAAAATAATACAACACATATAGTTAATTAAAACTTCTTTGAAATTGCGCGCAGGTTCAAGAGTGCCACGAGTCTATCAAAAGAACCTTTTAGTTTAGTTAATTTTTTATGGTGTTGGCAAGCTGATAATTAATTCTCTTACAGAATAAAATTTTTTGAAAATTCTGGCGGCAGGCTCTCTGTCGTATCGACAAATAACACATAGTTTTCGTAGTATTTATTTATGGAGTGAATATCCGTATTGCAAGTGAAAAGTTATAAATTAGTTTGGACGAAAATTACTACTTCATAAATGTAATGTTATGCATTTAAATTTATAATTCGGAGCAAATATTGCGTCATATTGTGTAACGAAGACTCTGTTTAAATGGCGGCTCCACATTCAGCTTGTAGTTGTAGTCGCCAATAAAATGTTATTGATGTATGTTCATGCGATAGAAGTATTCCTTTCCAACTGGAGTGCAATAAAAAGTACTTTCAAATTATTATAAGCTTTATTTTTGAGACGTAACTATTTTACTGTACGACCTGTTTAGTATATTTACGAGACGTCGTTAACCAAGGTCACCTTCAGTTAAAGGATCAATTCTATTAATTCTTTGGTCAAATCCGGTAGTAAAACTCGGTACCCGCATTTAGCTTGATCCTGGTGAAGCGGAATTGAAGTCCTATATCGTGACATTACCACTTTCTTCAACAGTTTCTATATTATGACACTTTGGAAAGATAGTTCGTGTATATTTACAAACATAATAAATTGTGAGGTGAGAACAAAATCCAGTTGAACCTGCTGACAGCAATGATTTATATTTACAGGATGGGTAATCGAGACGACTTGTATCGCCACAAGACGTCCGTACAGTGCACACAGGATGCGCATAAAGAAGGCAGTGCATATTGTGAGCTCACCAGACAAGACTTTAATCCTTTAATCCACCGTGCTGTTTCCTTGGATTTATTACACCTAGTAAGTATTAAGCACCATTATGATTATTGTTCTGGTCAGACGGAAGATATTAATTTAAAACTGCATTTTGATTTAAATAGTTTCCAGAACGAATTGAAGGTTAACATACAATCTCTCAAATTAATTTTTGCATAGGTCTGAGACATGCAATTGTCTGCAGTCGTAATTAGCACGCAATCTCCTAGCTACCACGTACAACAATAACTACATTGCATTGCATGTACATGTACAATATTGCTTCTTGCATTTGGTTTTAATGCAACGATTCTGGATAGATTATAGTGCTATGAAATTACATCGAAAATGTGCATTCGAGTTGATGAGTGTTTTGGAGAGAAAAACTCTTTGCGTAATCACTAATCAGTAATCAGATATTATAATCTTGGCGATGCATTTGTGGTAAAGTAATTTGCTGTGAATGCAGAACGCAGCGAAGTGTATGCATGTGTTATTATGTGGTGATGGGATAGGCCAGACAGCTCCTGCATCTATACCTGTACTATTGCGTGTTCAAGGAGAAGCCTTAGGCCTAGTAATACTGGGAACCAGATACCATACACATTTGTGTGTGTGAAGGGGGAGGGGGCGGGGGGGGGGGGGAGGGTAAACAATATTGTAAACAATCAAACACTTGAAAGGTAAATCACAAAATTCCCCTAATTTCGCTACTTTTTTTTTAGACTACTATAGCTCGACATACGTGGAATATTACTAAAATTAAGTAACAAGAAACGTAATTGTACACAATCAACAAAATGGGAAGGTAAAGCATTTTATTAATATGTTTATATTTGTTCCTGTATGAATGCAGAAGGTCCAGTGTTCGATTCCCGATCAGGGGTGTTATATTATAACATGTTAACGGTGACGTTGTAGTCGTCTTCTTCGTAACGACATGTTTAGAATGTAGAAAATTTAGAATGGAATTATGTTTTCTACATGATATCAATCCATGGATCGATATCAAATAAGCCGTCATTATTTCCTCTTCCCTTCCCGTCTTTTCGTTTCTCCATATCCATGACATACAATGCACAATATCCCAGTGTATCTCGAATAAAAAAAAATATTAGCTGAGGTATAAACTACGTACCGTATAAACTATACGCTATAGCTATACGTATAAGCTATACGTATAAGCTTCGTACTACGTACGTAACTACGCCCACAACCTCTGCATAGTTCTGCCGCTAATTGATTCCAGTTCCAATTCCATAACGCATATTAAAAACCCTACGACGCTTTTATATTGAGATAGAAATTAACTACTCTGATCAACAGATCGCTCAAAAGGAAACTACAAATAGGAACCATCTATGCTGTCAGTACATTAGGCATACACGCAATTTATAATTATAGGAATGTTTCCCCCGTCATATACCCCATTTTTTATCTATCAAGTACATCCTATTATAAGTCATAAGTTACGTGATGAGACCTAAACGTCTGTGGCGCGGGTTGGTGGGGAGTGAGGACGGACAGACGGGTAACTTCTGTGTTTTATTGACTGGTAGTTACAGTGGCGTAGGGTCAGGGACGGTTCCCTAATTATTACTCGGGATGGTTATTACTCATACGTGTCCAGTCAGGCAGTCACCACTTCTTCTCATCAAACCTTTAATCTGGCGGGTAGAGGCGAGAAAATTGTTTTCACTTCCATTATTCAATAATTATATATTGTGAATATATGAGTAAAGAACATCGCACTGGAGCTATCGTTGCATATTGTGGAAATGATTAGTGTTTATTTATTTTAGTATCATCCATGGAAAGTGATATTATTTTAGTTGAATTTATTCACATAAACTTGGTGAATATGCGGAGTTCCACGTTTAAGCGAATTTCTAAATTAGAGAAATTATGAGTTTTACCTAAGGTGCCTGTCAGAGCATGATACTAATGTACGCCTCCTTCTTTTTGTGTATTCTGTTGTTATATTTCTATTTGTTGTATTTCGAACAGTATATTTCCGAACAAAAACAATCGTAAGTGTTATCACGGTATTCGCATTGGTATGTGTGATATCATATCATTCATATGTAAGTATAGCCTTCAGTACTATTCTTAGAGTTGATCACATCTAAAGATGTAATCACTTTATGGTGTATTATTGCTGCTAGATGCAATGCTGATAGCTAACATGCATACAGAATAGCTATGTGATGAGTAGTCAATTTCTCTTTTGCCAAAAGGATAACGTTGATGGTTTGATTCCCAGTTTGGTTGACACTGCTCAGTTTTCTAAAAGTGATGATGCCAATATTGTACATACACTCTATTCGCAAATTGACATTTCTACAACAATTCGTATATCATAAGGCGAAAGCGCGATTAAAGAATTTTTATTCGTATCGCTGAATATGGTGACGGACACCTTCGACTTTTTTTATTTTTAATTCTGGTTTGTTACCAACCTACGAACATAATTAGGGTTCTATAACAAATAAATTGATAAAATTGATAAATGGACGTACTTACTTTCAAGCTTCAAGATATTCGAGATGCAATTTACTTTGTAGGAGGGGTAAGGGCAATATGCAACTTACCAGTGTCACCATTGAGGTTAGACTAAACTCAATGGTACCACTCAGTCAGCAAGAACCAAGCCGAGGTCACGGTGAAACTAGTCAGTTTGCTTCTTATAAAGAGAAGATGTTCTATCACATTCACGTGTATTTACCGACAATAGTTATTGTATTATTCAGCGAGGCTAATCGAGCAGTTGGGCAGCTGTCACGACCGCATCCAACGAATGAAACCTATAACCGGACAGGAACCTAGTTCGACCACAGGCAATATGAACCATTGAGAAGTCGGGTCAGCCTAGCCAGTAATCAGTACAAGACATGAGTGCTATAATCATGAATGGCCTCTGCTCTTTTTCTGTTAATTTCGGTTGTTCTGTTCTTGTTATTACGTGGGCCTGCCAGCAGTTGTTTGCCTATCCTTCGTAAGTACTTCAGTTTCCAAACGTGCATTTATCCTCATGTACGTTTTTCAGTAAGGAAGTCGACATTATCGTTTTATCCAGCTCGTTTCATTGCCTATTAAATAACCAAAGCTTGTGCGTAACTCTTACCTGTCTATACACGCATATATAACCAACTGTATAATGAAGCTTTCCCATCTCTGAATTTGTATGCATGTTATTATCATACAGCCCGATCGTTGGTGAAAATGTTGTATTTTATGTATTATTTTGAGGCGTGGGGTACGATCCCCGGGACCTGCTTGCAAATAGGTTCACTGATGGTAGATCTACCGATCTAGAATCAGATGATAACACACACCAGGACTCATTAACCGGAAGATGATAATATAAGTAAAAAAATTATTGAATTATATATTAGAATCAGCTGCTTTCGTCTGCTTGGTAATGGTATCATAACATCATATTTCAGAGGGACAAATCTTCGTATAACTACGTAATGTAGAACAAGATAAAAAATATAAACAATTTACAAACATGTAACTTGTATGTTGATATCCGGTACAAAGTAATTGTTTTGCCATTATTGTCAAGTCCACATGACAGAGCATTTTCTACCAATTACCACCAACGAGCGGTGCACCACGGACAGGGGGGAGTTGAGGGAGTGCGGGGTTCTAATTCAGCGACCCTCCCCCCACCCCTCCCCCACACCACAAAAAATCTCCAAATTTAACTTTCAAAGTTTCTAAACTTTTAAGTATAAACTTGTAAAAACTGCAACATACACCTTCTCAAAACTTGTTGTTTAACGTCAGTGACAGGGCTCAAACTATATGCCTCACATCATTTCTTTGTATTGAAGATAAGAAGATTCCCCCGCTCTGTCACAGATAGGTATCGTATCATTCCAATCCAAAACAACCTACGACACGCTCCATATTGTAAATTACTACAGTAAATTATTTGTTGCTATTTGGCAATCTTAAACTAGCACGTTCCTTATTTATTCTTCTCCAAAAACCTGTATTTCTTATTGCAGAATAAACTTTGATATGACTGGTGCACTACCTGAAATTACAACCATTAGCCAGTGGCGTATCCAGGAATTGGGAAAGGGGGGGTTTTCAACCCATATTATAGCGAGTGGAGCCGAAACGTAATTGGGGTTCCGGAGGGCTTGCCCCCCGAAAAAATTCTCGTCAAGGTCTTTTTAGTGCAAATCTGTGCGTTTTACAGCGGCCAACTGAAACAAGATTACTCAGTTTCTGGCAACACATTTTTTCCTTAGCACCGCTAATAAAAGGAACCTCAATCAATAGTTTGCATATTTTTCGTATTGCTTTTGCTTTTAATTACAACAATATACAATAATTATAAAATATAACATCTAACTGTCTATTGAAATACTCTCTATTGAAATGTAAACGGTCATTTTCCATGTTTCCTTTGCAAAAGGGGGGGGTTTTGTCCCCCCCCTCCCCCCCCGTGTATACGCCACTGCCATTAGCCAACGCTCACAAGGCACCGTGTATAATACATCTGGCGCAGTATTCACATCATCTGCCGTACGTTGCCTAAACGACTATAGCTGTTGGTGTTTCAACCTAAAGCGATATAGTATCCACAAAAACAGCAATTTCCTTTTCTTGTAATACCACCATGCACGTTAGCGGTGTTCGTATACAGGAAACGTGCTGGGCTACAGTCTGCAGTCAGTAGTAACGTTATTACTACCCTGGGGACCGTTTCACTGCATGCGTTAGCCCCACACACCCGGCCAAGAGTGTTTAGACCCATTGATGCTTTGGACATCAAGCGCGAATTATATGGCTACTTACGTTGTACGTTCGGTTCCAAGTCTCATCATCACTATTTTATTATAGTGGAAGATGAATTGTCTTGTTTTATGGTTATTCGTTATTCTGCGCCGGAGGTTGAAATGAAAAAAAGAAAGCATCGAATAATTACAAGGCGAATGCAAGCTTTCTTTAAATAATTGTTAACTTGACAATAAATATAAATTTTATACACCTGTTTCAAAAAACCAATCGGGTCAGGGGGTGGTTACTGGTTAGCCACCAATATTCTTGGCCATAGAGTTTGCTAACATTGACTTGCCAGACCTGTCATGTCTCTTCTTCTCCTTCTTCTTCTTCGTCTTCGTCTTCGTCTTCGTCTTCGTCTTCGTCTTCGTCTTCGTCTTCGTCTTCGTCTTCGTCTTCGTCTTCGTCTTCGTCTTCGTCTTCGTCTTCGTCTTCGTCTTCGTCTTCGTCTTCGTCTTCGTCTTCGTCTTCGTCTTCGTCTTCGTCTTCGTCTTCGTCTTCGTCTTCGTCTTCGTCTTCGTCTTCGTCTTCGTCTTCGTCTTCGTCTTCTTCTTCTTCTTCTTCTTCTAACTTATTCACTCCATTTCCCTCAATCTTCCCACAGTCTTCGTCTTCGATGTCTTCCCACAGTTCGCCTCTCTCTTCTAAATCATTTTTCAGTTGGTTCCCACTTTTCTCTTGGTTATAATATACAATGAAATATAATACATCTATCAGTTTTGTAGATAGCTCAATGGTGTACAACAAATCTACAAATACTGTTAGGGGTAGTTCTGTAGTCACCGAACTAGTAACGACTCGGTCTAGACTCTAGTACTCATATAACCTCCACATTCCACCATACTACCCACACGTTGTCGATTCATACTATGTAGGACTACTCTCACGTGTTTCTTGTTGCATATACCCTTTACAATATAACAAACCAAACTGTTTACGGTTTCTGTACTCTCGATCGAAATGCATTTTTCAACCACTGTATATATCCATCGCAATTATCATGTACATTTAGAGTTTACAATGGTATATGTGCAGGGTGCGAATTGACGCAATTGGCAGAGGGGGGGGGGGGATGCCCAAGTATAGTATCTGCGTGGATAGTAAGGGGTCTGGGGCAAAGCCCCAGCCGCCGGAGGAGACATTTTTTTGGGGGTATTATTGCCCTTGAGATTGGCCTTAGAAGCGAGCTGAGAGTCTATTGGTTTGGTTGTACAAAGACTTCATTGCTAGGAATATGTGTCTAATTTGACGCATTATTTATTAAAGTTACTATAGATAAAGTCACTTAATATAATATAAGATGAGATGAGTATCAGAGGTGGGGATTTAGCCATCCATGGCAGGGATACCTTTCAGTAAAACAGAGCCAGGGATGAAATTACCAGAGGGGGAGAGGGGAAATCACCCCCCCCCACATCCTCCCCGTCCATTGTCACCCTGTAGATGTGTTATATTTAATTATTTTAATGTGAGGATATAATTAGTCGAGGTTATAGCATTATGGACGGGTTCAGTTTGTGAATGCCGGAGCTACATACAATACATCTATACGGTAGCCCTATAGGAACGCCTTCATGTAAGAGCCGGAGCCCCCGAGTTATGATCACAGCGGGTAGCTCATTACGGTGTTCGTGATTGCAGCATCTTTAATTTATCGTTTGTGGGCGTCAGCATTATTGTCATGGAGGGAGGCAACCTATCAAAAAAGAAAAATTAAATAAAGAAGCTACGTCTATACTCTATAATAAACATACAAAGGGAAGTAATGAGCCGAAACAAGCTACGCACAATTGTTACAGCCTACAATATAAAGCTATATCAAGCTGGTATTGTGTCATATTATGTTAGAAGGCGTCTTATAGTGTAGCATGCGACTTTCCTTACGATGCTAATTATTTTGGTATTATTATTATCATCATCATATATATATTATTATAACACTGTCATTGTACACTTAATGTTAGTATTGTTTTGTTTTGTTGTTATTATGTTATTAATATTATTCGCTGCTACATTAGTAAATGTTAATGCAATTTTAAAATATGCGATAAACGGATTCCGTTTTAGTTTACATTGTATATAAGTAGCATATGTACTATTTTCTAAACATGTTTTGTTAAAATATTGTTTTCAATCAAGTTGCATCCCGTGCAGCTTTGTGGATGACCGAATCAAATGTAAGTTTATGAAAAATATGAAAACGATACCGAAAATACAATTTTAAAAACAATAATTCATGAAATCAAAACGATTTCACATTTTATGGGTCTGTGTCGACCTAGCCTATTTATGACGGTTAAATTGCTTCCAAATGCATGAAAATTGTTTAAAAGTAAACCAAAATATGTATCACCCTATTGAAAATTTAATACTTTTTCTTATAAATGTTTAAATATACCTATAATTATTTCCGTTTTTCAAATTCCCTTATTTAAATTATGTAATGAGACGTTGCTGCACACCTTTCACAATTTTTAATTAGGTAATTTAAAAACGAAAAAATCATTGTTACAAAGGAAAGTGCACTACATTCTCTAGGGAAAGACATATTTTGATTTACTTTTGACAATTATTTTCAAGCATTGTAAAGCAAACAGAAATCGAGTGTTCTACGGGGTAGGTTGAGGCACAGCCAGTGGTGTATTCGAGCCTAGGCAGGCTGAGGCGCCGCCTAGGCACTTTTATTTGGAGACTAGGCTAGCCTAGATGCTTTTTCACAGTACTGTTGTTTAAATTTCAAGAACCTATGTAGTATTCACAATATCTATGATTGAGAAAAAAAATGTTACCTCAACGTCTTCGTGTATTTAGGTTTAATTTCTGTAAAGTCTTTTTCCAGACAAGGCCCCCCCCCTCTCGTATCCACAAGTAGATTCGACCGCCTAGGCACTTTATATTTTAGGAATACACCACTGGGCACAGCCTTCTCGAGGACGGTGGAACGAAACATATACAACTATACAGCACAAGAACAACACATGTATACGTGGTGGGCGAACAGAAGGAGTGTGTGTGTGCGTGCATGCGCGTGTGTGCGTGTATATTTGTTTCTACATCTTGACATCGTGCTAAGGTTGTTAATTTCTTCTTCAGTGATACAAGATTAGGTTCTTCGTTTCCACTGATCTTTTTTTAATGACACGTTTAAGCTCGATTATTGTTGCGTTAACTTGTTGAAAATGTTTTTTGTGTGTGTCATGGAGTGGTTAGTTGGCATCTACCATGAAGCGTTATGAAGATAGCACTTGCGATATTACGCGCTCTCTGACACATTTTAACTCCCACGTGAATCCCAAATACTTATTCCATTAGGTTAGACGTCAGGGCTTATTGAGTTATCTCGTGACCGAACTAATATCCTATTCCTGGAGTGTTAATGACTCTCTACCGTTAATGTGGGAAGAATATACACATGGCTGTGTAAGGTACTTGTGTTTAGATCTTGATGCGTAAAGAGTGACTATTATTGTGTTCCGCTCAGACACATGCATAAAAAATATTGCCTTCGGTGTATGTTAGGAGTGATGGAGAGGAAGGGGCAATATACTTGTTTGCCTATGAGCGCTAAATCTTCCGGTGCTGTAGAATATATTTACTAATAGAATGTAATGCTAAAATCGTATTGCACTTTACGAAGAGGACTTCAGAAAACCAACCATGAGTCTACAAATACCCTTATCTTTACATCTAACATATCATAACCTATTCTAACCTAACTTAGCCTAGCCTAGCCTAGCCTAGCATAACTTAAAAAAGAATAAAAAAACGTGTAACGTAACTTTGGGTGAGCGCGGGCATTAGTAATGAATGACTAATGATCTAAATTGACACGTACGTCGTACACATTTTAAAGAAAATGTTTAATAATGTACTGCGTTTGCATGAAAAGTTTTATAAATGATCTGATTGAATTGATGCAATATGCACATTTTATTCCACATACTGAAACGCTGCCGATTACCGCCGACGTATTAGTTAGTGTTTGTATTAGCCTCATTAGTGTATGGTCGATATTCGATACCCTCAAACCTCAGCTATATTTTAGCTCTCCTATGCGTGCTGTGCGTATGTTGTTCTGGGTGGTTGGTTTATGTCTGGTTATAAAATACTCTAATTTAAAAATATATTAAATGTATTTGTATTTATAGTCTACCCACTGTTTCAAGAACTGATTTTCAGGCGGGGACATGTATACAATTTATTGTCTACTAGAGGGAATTTGAAAGAAAGTGAACTTGAAAGAAAGTGAACTTGACTGGTGTAGTGGAAACCGAACCAACAATCTCTCAAATTGGAGTGTCGTTACGCTACCTGAGCTATACCTCTGTCGGACTTGGGAGGAACGCCGTTTCCTATACGGGAAGGTCTTCTGCCCTGAGCTCCCCCCCCCCCCCCCCCCTCCCGATTCCTGTCAATCTCACAACAGAGTGGAATCTCCAGGAAGAACATGGCATATTTATTGTGTCTCGTAGGACGGTAGACTATACGATTATACGTGGATATAATATCCAAGATTTATTCCAATAAATTTACATTGAAAAAACCGACAATAAATCTTCTTCTCTGCTGAGTCTGCTGGCTTTAGTTCGAAATCGCGATCAAAAGCAAAATAAAACGATATTATTTTCAGTTAAAATATAAAATAGAATAGAAATAGGTCCCTAAGAGATGGTGTGAGAAAGTGTTAAAGATATATAAATACCGCTTGAGACATAAAAGCCCATAAAAACACAGTACATTTGAAAACACCTAAAAAACAAACACCGAAGGAGATTTCCACCTCGAGATTATAGACACAGTACAAACAGACGAAGAGAATGTTAGCCTTGTAGAGTCGAGTACAACCAATAGTAAGGATTTGTTACCCATAAACATTTACAGTCGGTAGTTTTAACTACGATGCGAGCTGGGACAAATATCGGTTCATGATAAACTTACCTACCTAATTTAAGCTGGAAATAGAAGGGCATAACTTGTTCCATCCCTTTTTACAACTGTTTTTTACGAGGGTTCCATGCTATCCCAACGTTAGGCTATCTTTTTTCTTGAATTTATTATACCAGAGTTTATGCTTGTAGTAGATTAGTCTAGACCCATCCTCCAGGTTTATTTGGGATTCATAACGGTGCGTGTTTGATTATTTCCACCCCTCAACGCCTCCCCCATCAAAGCACTCGAGGACCAAAGAAAGACGACATAACAAGATTAGGGCCACTCAAATCAAATGGTCCACGAACCACTGCAACTACAGCGTGACACCAGGACAAACACCGTGGATGATGAAGCTGTGTTGCTTCGATGCATTTCTGTAACCTTTTCATAAAAACTAGAGGTCGCATCGCACCGGTTCTTCAGTGCACCAAATGATGGCGTTAGTCAGTGATTTCTCGGTCTAGTTTGTATTCTCAGTGAGTGCGCATGAGCGGCCAACACGTCCAACAAGGCAATTCTAAATGAATTGAGACTGATGTTACAGTAAATAAAGTCACACAATCATGACTTGACGGAGCCACGGTCCAGTTGCAATCACAAAATGTCGCTGGTCCGTGGCTGGTGTTGCTAGATGTTACTATATTACGGGCTGTATTAATTAATATGACCAGCGTCGAAACCGGAGGGAGAAAGTGGTAACCTGCTCCCTTGAACTAAAGTGGGGTGGGGTGGGAGGGTGGAAGAGTATCCCTTCCCTCCCGCCCGGAAACAGGAGAACTTGACTCATGTATAAATTATCTAAAAACGTTATAGTTATTTTCCAGGAATTTACGACTGATCGAAAGAAGCTTCAAACAATCTTCCCTGCCGCGGCTTTAAAGATTTCCCCCCTCCTGTAAATACTTACAACATGCATATCCTCAAGTAGGCCTAACGATGTATGAAATAGTCACCTCAATTAACTTGGGTATCCTGAAAAACATTTCTTGCTTCTCAACGAACTGTTCATATATACTTAGGCATTCGAGTTTCCGGTTATTAAATTTTGTTCGCGCCCAAATCTTTCAGAAACTTTGCGAAACTTCACGACAGATTTTAAACAGATTATTCAAAACCGTAAATTGAAAAGTTGAAATTTAAGAAATAGTTTTTGACTATAGCTCTACGCATTATTTAAAAACAAACCTAAGAAGATTTTATCAAGTTTTTTGTGTTCTACCTAATCAGATCGTGAAATAAAAATATTACTCAAGCAAGCGAGGAAGCTGCGGAAAGACCAAGATCATAGATGGGTTACAGTGTTACATTGTTAGAATGTAACAGTGTTACGGCGTTGCAGTGTTACAGTGTTATAGTGTTATAGGACGGTGCTCTAAGATCGTGGCATGCACATCACAGCACGGAGATGCAAACAGGTGGGTTGCAGTGTTACAGTGATATTGTGTTACAGTGTTACAGTGTTATAGGACGGTGCTCTAAGATCGTGGCATGCACATCACAGCACGGAGATGCAAACAGGCGGGTTACAGTGTTACAGTGTTACAGTGATATTGTGTTACAGTGTTACAGTGTTATAGGACGGTGCTCTAAGATCGTGGCATGCACATCACAGCACGGAGATGCAAACAGGCGGGTTGCAGTGTTACAGTGTTACGGTGTTACAGTGTTACAGTGTTGCAGTATTATAGGACGGTGCTCCAAGATCGTGGCATGCACATCACAGCACGGAGACGCAAACATGCGGGTTACAGTGTTACAGTGTTACAGTGTTACAGTGTTACAGTGTTACAGTGTTGCAGTATTATAGGACGGTGCTCCAAGATCGTGGCATGCACATCATAGCACGGAGACGCAAACAGGCGGGTTACAGTGTTACAGTGTTACAGTGTTACAGTGTTACAGTGTTATAGGACGGTGCTCTAAGATCGTGGCATGCAGGAGATGCAAACAGGCGTGTCTCGCGCGTGTCGTGTACGATGGGCGGCGCACTTGGTCAACTCTGAGCTAATATTTAAGAGCCATCAACCGTCTATGTGTGTGAATATGGGCTCGGGGGCGGGGGGGGGGGGGGGGGGGGGGCGGGGGACAGGCAATGTTCCGGTACCAGGTGTGAATTCCGTGTTTTACCAGTGCAGCGTCTGTTCGTTTGCATTTGAATAGGAGTAACACACGAACGTAACATAATAAGTTTAACACCCTAGCATTTGTAAATATTACTATTTTCCTTCCTCTTTTATTATGTCTGTGCATTTCCTTATACGTTTCTCAAATGCAAACGTTAATAAATATATTATTATATAATAACATCTATATACCTACGAAAATGTTGCTGACAACGATTTTAGTCGTTAATTGTATTTACATTTCACATACACTTATTTTACATTGTATACATTTTAGTTAAAATTTGAAAATGAACCCGATGGCGATACCGTATAATTATTTACATTTTTTTGTTTATAATATAGCAATTTAAGGTGCATCATTTTATCGACTTTTACTCTAGCACGTCTGATTGGCGAGACTAATATCGTATTGTACTGATTGCGATTGGTGTGCCTGCAATTGTACCTACATGCAGCGTCACTTACACCGGTGTAGCACGACGAATAGCGTGCCGGTCCTCATTCATCATCTCTCATTACCAAACAATTGATGACATTCGATAAAACAGTTATCTGTCATCAGTATCGGAGTCATATATGCCAGGCGGTGAGATGAGGGATGTGTCACTCAGTCAGGTGAGGTGAGGTGATGTTTGTGACTGAGAAGTGTTTTATGCATGAATGCAACACGCCCTCTTTGCACGCGGTGACGTTTAAACTGTGGCGTGAGCTGATAAAAAAAACAACTCTGTTCAAAGTTCGAATTCAGGAGTGTCTGTAATGCATCGAGTGACATTTTTATACCTTCGTGTAGCGCTAAACATTGACTCAGTGCATAAACATTAGATCCACGTTGAGCACTGTTATCGTTGAGTGAGTAATATAGGGTAGATTCCCAACGCCATCGGCAGTTTGTCTACAGCCTTTTACCGTGCAAAATATTTTAGTCGGGTAGTAGAAGTTTGCCAAGCGACACGATGACGTAGCCTGATAGGTCGGCTATTTCACCGAAGATATACGAAGACAGCCGAAAACTCCGTCATCACGTCGCTTGTGCCTCTTCTAAACTAAGTGATTATCGCATGTAGTAATTACAATATCCAGTTAACTCTCAGTGTAGAAGTGATCCACCAACGATAATCTAATTACAGGGTAGGACCCCAAGTTAAGTGATGCACTGCCTTTCAAACATGTATTACTCGTTGCGTCCTCAAGGCGATTTCCCACCAAATTCGTAGTTGAGGTTATGTTTCAACTTTCAGGTTCAATAACAGCAACTTTCGTACACTAGAGACCTTTACCTGTAGAGTTAACATTACTTTAACACCTGATAAGAAAGGTCTGCGAAGTACAATATGAAGCCATTGGGTTTGAAATATCCAAATGATGAAGCTTCTACGAGAATTTGTTTACTTTCGTGGTTACAAAAGTTACTATTAGAGGTCGCATAATCGATATTATCGGTGCAGTGTAGAAGTGCACGACGATCATCAACCTCCAGTTAACTGCATATGATTACCACTGTCTGAGTGTAGAAGGGGCATTGGCGAGCTTCTACTATCCGACTAAAGTATGTTAGACAGCATAAGGCGGTAGACAAACTGCCGATTGCGTTGCGCCTCTACCCTTTATTACTCACTCAACGCTGCTATGTATTGACTGCTTTACCGATAGCGACTGGGACTGAAGATATGATAATTATCTACGCAATTCAGTCTATGCGTAGCTTGAGTGGAGAGATGGTAATCCCTTGCAACACAAACATACACACATGTCAATCGTAGTAAGTAGTATAGGCCTACTACCATTACCGCCACAAAACTACGACGATGACTATAACAACTTAAATGGACTGCTATTATACCTGTTAGTATATTTGTATATTTATTTGTATACATAAGGTAACCAGACTTTATAAAACATCAATATCACTTGCGGCGCCAAATTGGGAACCCCCCTCCCCGACCCCCAACCACTTCTTCCTCCCTTCATCGACCTAGCAGAGGGGTAAGGGGAGTTTATTTTTTACGGAATGTGCACTTTTAATATAACAACTTACCGAGCACGAATATGATGTGCGATACAACACTGGTTTATAAATTATACTATTTATATTATTATTATTATAGTAGTTGTGTATCCTGTGAGGAACGGATTGTAGTTGTTCTGTCCGCAATATTGTATGTCTATGGTACAGAAATAAACCCGTACCCAATTTCAAAGCAATCAAGCTTTCAAGTGCGAAACTTAGAACGAGCGAGGACGTATTGAATGAATTAAGTGACCCTCCTCATTCACTTAGAAATTTCAATTTTAAACCAGCCAATGTGGCGTACTTGGTCCTAACAATGGATAATAGTTCACAATACGCAGTTCCTACAAAGCTTTGCGTCAAGAGTGCTTCATTTGGGCGAGGCTCGTTACAATTTCTGTCCGGTCTCTTTCGTTGAAGAGGAACGGTTTCTGTAAGTATGACGCCCACTTGAGAAGCACGGCTATGTTCAATACAATACTTAACGGTTACTGCAAGAAACAATGGTGTATCGACTGCTTTGCGAGCTGACTGAAATATATCGGTTTTAGAAACCTTCTGGAAGGTTGTGCGGTATACAGTTGTTTGTGAAGTACAAAAATTGAAAATATGATTCCAGTGAGCAGTCTGCAGTACGTTACATCAACACTATACCATGAATTCTGTTTTCTTGTTACATGTATTACTTTAATTATCATTATTATAATTATTAATAATAATTCATCATTTTTTTGCTTCTTATTTTCAATTCAACGAGGGGACGAGTCAGTATAAACTATTTAGTTCTATATTCTCCAAAGCTAACGTTATGTTGTTGTTTGTTCATCGCATTTTGTACTACTGTAATTAGTCATTATTCCTCAGTAGACTGTTCTGTTGGAACATGTCAACATTACAGGTACCAGTGAACAGTTCGCTATTGAGTTAGTTACTGGAATTCTTGTCGTTGAAGATCTATAGCTATTGATAACTGTACCACACAACAAAATATCAAAATACTCGATTATAATAATAAATCTAAAAAACAATTACAATAATTCCCGTGTAAACAGTAAAAATAGTACATAACTGAAAATTCTCTATACCTATCATATTTTTAACCCTATTTGAATGTGAGACCTTTTAACATTGTGCTATATTTATATATTTTCTTCTTTATGACATGACGTAGTTCTTGATAATGCGCTGAGTATATCAACAATGAGAGTGAATGCAGGTAAGACGCCCTAAATCCTCACACGGTACCAACATAACAGAACCACTCTCAAACTCTCCATGTATGCCGTAGAAACACAGCTATGTTTAGCGTGCTCACACAAATTGGAACTTATTGTCCTCTAAAGGATTTTAAACACCTGTGAAGAAGTCACCGTTTGTAAGAGCTAAGTACACCATTTGTTCTCACTTCCGCACTACGAAGATGTGTAATTTTAAAAGGTATAGCCCCACCTAATGTCTGGCGGTGCCTCAAATTGGTGCTTTGAGCAAACCCGTTAAAACCACAAATTTTCATTTCATACATCTTATGTGTCACGTGGATTACCCTAACATTGTTGGCAAGGACTGCATCAGACACAGGGGAAACAACGAAAGTCTACATCAAGCACGGGGGAAACAACGAAACAGATAACGTTGTCTTACATTATGAGACGCAGGATGCAATATAACCTAATATTATGTAAAGTGGAACCTTAACTTAATGCTTCAAAATGTAGTACCCAGGATGCAATGTAATCTAATCATACTTAATTAGTTCCCAGCCCAACCAAATGTAACGCAAAGTTGATGCATCCATAATAATGCAACTATATTTATTTTTTATAAGACGATTCAATTAAAGCTAACGCCATGTAAAGCGGATAAAGCACAACCTAATGTTACCGTATGTAATGGGAAGTGTATGTATACTGTATAGTGTGTGTTTATTTAGTTTCACCACTGGACACGGTCCCCAGTGGCGTAGCGTGTCGGTCTCGTGACCCTATACGAGTGAGTGGCGTGGATAACGTTTCGTGAAACTCATTGATTAGTGATGCCCGTGTCGCCCACCTTTGACACCCCCTCTCCCTCCCCCCTCCCCCCCGCCACCTCAGACATGGAATCACCATTAGAAACTTGAACTGCAGACAGGATGCTTAATGATGTGTAGGCAGTGGCAGGTGCCGAATGTCACAGAAAACTCGATCAAATTACACATTTTCTGTATTTGAGATATTCGTTTAGTACATAATTGCGTGGAGATAGAAAGAGCGTCGTCGTGGGTTGGTTTTCTGTTACGGAACGGAACTGAATTCCGTTTTTACAAGAATTGAATCCCACAGAAGGCAGCGTGGGCTGTTATTCCGTTGTTCAGTGGCGTATACACGGGGGGGGAGGGGGGGGGACAAAACCCCCCCCTTTTGCAAAGGAAACATGGAAAATGACCGTTTTCATTTTAATAGACAGTATTTCAATAGACAGTATCAAAAGACAGTATTTCAATATACAGTTAGATGTTTTACTTTATAATTATTGTATATTGTTGCAATTATTAAAAGCAAAAGCAATACGAAAAATATGCAAATTATTGATTCAGGTTCTTTTTATTAGCGGTGCTAAGGATAAAATGTGTTGCCAGAAACTGAGTTCATGTTTCAGTTGGCCGCTGTAAAACGCACAGATTTGCACTAAAATGAGCTTGACGAGAATTTTTTCGGGCAAGCGCCCCCCCCCCCCCCCCCCCCCGGAACCCCAATTATGTTTCGGCTCCACTCTCTATAATATGGGTTGAAAACCCCCCCCTTTCCCAATTCCTGGATACGCCACTGCCGTTGTTGGGGGTTGTTATTCACTTTATAGTCTACAGTTTCATGTTCAATACGTTACTTGCAAGTTGTCGTCATGGAATGTTTCATTGAGAATAATAATGGCACGAACATTTTCACGTATGAGCTACATTTCAATTGTTTTCTGGATAGCTTTTATTAAAACACATTACCAACTGTGTAACCAGTTACAGCTCAAATTTAGGATGGGTTTCACAATAACGTTTTAATACAGCTACAGTGCCAAAACCAGTCAAAGTCAGGCTTGTAGAACCTTATGTCTGGTAAGCTAGCTATGGAAGTCAAAACTTTGCGTAGAACATTACATACGAGAAGTTATTTATATGCGTACATAAGTGTTGATATGAATGAGCATGACTGCTTATAAATTGGCGTTGAAAAATAATTAATTTGTAACGGGCACATACAGCATAATTATGTCATAACATATCATTACCGTTGCAATTTGTGATCTTATTATTTATGAATTTCGACCATGAGTATCTTAATTATACAAGCAACCGTTTGGTAAGCTATCCCTGTATTGTTCTCACCTCCAACGCATAGAACAGTAATGAAGCAACTACCCACGTCTAACTATACCAGTAGGACAACAGTCTAGACAATAACGCCAACGCTCTATAACTTTCTTCAATAAACGTTACGCAAACGCAATTTATATGTTCGGAAAATTTACTACCTAAAACGTAAAAGCTGTAATAATATATTGATACTTGACATACAGTAATACTACCGATGCTGTATCGTAAAGGGAAAAGGTGGATTGAGAAATTATACATTGATTGAGTAGGGGCGTGATAGACTATACTAGTACAGTCAGTGCCAATTGGATATGTACTTGAAGTGCGTACACAGACTTGTGTTTATACGGACGCCCAAAAACCCCAAGTTCAAGTTCGACGAGCCCCGACCAGGTTATTTACGGACCTTAATGCACACCAAGGTAATATTTGTTTCCTCTTTTTTTCTTGTGGCTATATTCTTGTTCAGAGTGCAGAAGGCCCAGGCTTCAATTCCCGATTCAGGCAGATTTCTTTAATAACAAAATTTACTTATGTCTATAGATATATTGCGATATTGCGTGTACAACAAACGGGATATAAAACAAATTGTATAATTCCCTCCCCCCCCCCCCCCCCCAAAAAAAAAACAACTTATTACTGAGTGGGTAGGCAATACATATGTTTATGCACTACAGTTAAACCAACCACAGTCATTGTTGGTTTATGCAACTTGTTATGTATCACGTGACTACGCTAGGAGAGGAGTGTCCTGATTGGTCCACGTCAAAGCCGTGGCAATGTGGGCATGGAACCAAACCAAAAGGGAGTCCCCTACCCGAGATTCGCTGCCACGTATTTTGATATTTTGAACAGGATTCATTGTTGCATAGTGATGTAGGCTCTACTCAATAATCTACTTTACAAAATATTTTATCTATCACAGTTGAGAGCAAGAAATAAGATAAAAACATGGACGGCAAAATAAGGGCATGATGGTGTCAAGATTATACACTTCTATGAAACCATAACACGTAAACTATAAAGAGTTCAAGGTTACGCTGACGGAGCTGAGTTGCCAACAAGTTGTTATACTAGTTGTTCTAATGGTTTATGTTACTGTTATTTGTTATTTCTCTATTTCCTCTGCAGACATGTTGGGTTTCTGTATAGAGCTAATATCTCCCCCTTCAGCTTATTAGGGTTGGGAGTCAGTTGGGAAGGAATGTCCGAGGGTCATTTATTGTTCTCAATCCACGCATTTGCTTTACGACTCAGGATCGAGAACCTTAGAAACAGCCTCAATGGTAGGAATCGAACCCGGAAGCTTCTGAGTTGAGTCTTGTGACCACCTACATTGGTACGACCATAGAGCGTCGCAAACGGTAGCGCTCTATGTATCTGGCATGTCTGTAAGGTCTCCGTTTGAAATTGCAAAACGTTACAGAAAAACGATACTTTATGGTGTGATCAGATGGGATGTGGGAGAATATGGGCTCGGTAATGAGTATGAGTAATATATAAACAATAAACGCATGATTCAGCGTTTCAGTTCTATAACAATGACTGTATTGAATGTTAAAATATTATGTAGACAAGAGTCATCATTATAAGAAACAACAACAACGACAACGACAACGACAACGACAACGACAACGACAACGACAACGACAACGACAACGACAACGACAACGACAACGACAACGACAACGACAACGACAACGACAACGACAACGACAACGACAACGACAACGACAACGACAACGACAACGACAACGACAACGACAACGACAACGACGACAAAGACGACAAAGACGACAACGACAACGACAACGACAACGACAACGACAACGACAACGACAACGGCGATAACAATAACGAGTTGAGAACCAGGCCCGGATACAGAGTTCGTCCTTACATTGGACAAGTCAATATTTCATGACTACTACGTAATACAAGGTCACCTACCAACAAGTGGGATTAATATCTTCACTAATTAACCAAAGAGGATGTCTGCCCGAGTGTTCGCAAGATTTTATTGTGGACATACACTGACTCGGCAAATATCCCCAAAGTTATACTTACGTCGAGTGGGGACTCTGCATCCAGGCTTGTCATGACAGTGACACCCCCAGATGTCCCCATCATGACAAACACACATGTCTCGTTTTATTCGAGTGACTCTCGCGAGATGTTACAAGTATTCTTTAGAATCTTTATTCCACTCATTCACAGATTCACTCCGATCTGCTTAGTCCAAGCTCTCGTCGACATCTCTTGGAATATTTACTTCAACCTCGCCGTCGTAGATTCTTGTCTTGTCCTCTTCACACGACCGTTCCACGCGAATATCTATGTCATATCCACATTCTCCTGAAATGTTGAAGCATTAAAGCATTGTTACATGAAATACCCGCTCATATTCTACCATAAAGTCTGAATATTACATTGCCATATCGTATTCTAATTCAAGAGTTTATGATGTTTAGCACATGCCGTTAAAAATTTACGAACATTGTCACGCGTGTGTTACGCACAATTTGCTTCGATTGGAGCGTCACGCAGTTTGCGATTTTTATTTCATGCTCCGGTAATGCGAAAAGTGAAAATGGACGTTCTTTTGACGAGAGTGGATACATTAAGTAGTCTTCGTGCGAGGTATGTGCGATATTGTATGCACGCTATGAGCATGGGTGTATGCACGCAGAATCAGCAATTGGCAAATCTGAATGTTTTCCATCTTGAAAAATTATTTATGAAGCATTACATTTACATAGTTATCTAACATTATCTCGTATCACTCTGAATTCTGCATTTTCACATCAGATAGAGCATTGGATTGAACCGGGTACAATAAACAGTCTCCAAATAAACACAACCATGATAAACTTTTGCATTGGGCTTGGTAGTCGTGGTAATTACAATGAGCAATTGGCAAAGCTGAATGTTTTCCATCTTAAAAAATTATTTATAAAGCATAACTTATAGTTATCTAACATTCTCTTAACCGTGATTTCATCGTATCACTCTGAATTGAATCTTCGCATCAATGATAGAGGATTGGATTGAACTCGGTACAATAAACAGTCTCCAAATAAACACAATCATAAACTATTGCATTGAGCTTGGTAGCAATGTAGACATAACTTATAGTAATTTGGAAGCTACTGCATTACAATGTATTCAAGATGGCACATATAGTCTTGTTCTATTCAAGATCCAACCCGCAGCACATGGGTAGTGAATACGGTAGGCCCTACAGTACTTACTATCAATCTGCCGTATATACCAGTAGATATTTGAATGGTCGCTTTAGTAAAACATAAACACACTGACGTGCTGCACCCCATCCGTCTCAGAGTCCAGATAATTTTGAGTATTTATTTTTTTTATTTATTAAATATTTGTATTCAAACAATACGATATAATGCAAGGGGGGGGGGGGGGGACAGTTTCAAACACAATGACTGACTGCCAATAACTAAAAACTAAATATGACTATAAACGTATAAAATTGTATACTAGAACCAGCTCAAGAGACTACAATATTAGTTCTTTCCATATCAAGGTGCACTCTTGGCATCATATAACATTGGTCCTCCTTCCTATATAGTTTGTCCTACTCTGGCATCTGTTGTTAGTATGTAGGATCAAGGCATTGAGTATTTATTTTTTTTATTTATTAAATATTTGTATTCAAACAATACGATATAATGCACCATATAATGCAATACCCCAATACCCAATGTAGGATCAAGGCAAGATTGAACATCAATATTGCTATAAATTAGTTGTAGCTTCGCACACAATGTATAATATGAGATTCGAATCCGTTCTGCTGTGCAGTGATTCTTGATTTGGAAATAACTATATATAGGGAAGGGAGGTCTAGCTCACATCAACGAGGTCCCTTCTTGAACACAACCGAACAGTAGAGCTCACTTGTTGAGGAGAACTTTGATCAGAAGTGATCAAATAACTAATTATATAATTGACGGCAGAACCACCAGATGGCAGGTGGTCTAGAGCTGGAGGTCAAGGTGGTTACCCACTAGGAAGTGGCTAACCAGGGTTCGGTTATAAGTTATGTTTTCACAGTTTTTAATCCGTCGACACGGGAAAGTGTTTCTCTAACTAATAAATATCCAATTAACTCTCCGCTTAGTCTGCGTTAGGTTATGACGTTGACATGCGTGGTTGTTCAGCCAGTTCAAAGGCAACTGAATAGCCGCAGTACTGTTCGTTGTGTTCTCGTGGCCAATAGGACCAGCTGTCTGCCATGCGAGTGGTCAATGTGGGTAAAGGGAATTAATCTATTCCATACAAAACATGAATTTTATATGTACTTATGCCCGTTGCACATAACAGGAATTGACTTCATTATTGTACATCTTCATAGCTATGTTATTGGATGAGTGAAGTGTTATTTGACATTTGTAACGTTATTGTTTTTGTTATACTAGATACAGAACAACCTCAGAAAGAGAGAGAGAGAGAGAGGGGATCATTCTGTTCTCACTTTCTCCGTAAGCAATGAATTGCATTTGTAAAACCACATTGTTTTAATCTTTACACACCAAAAAGCCAGTACTGCGATTCTGTAAGGATAACCAGAGTCTTGTTATCGAGATATCAATCGCTATCACCGGTTTGCAAGGCGGTGATTGGGTAAACCGCGGGATAGCGATTGATATCTCGATAACAAGAGTCTTGTTATCCTTACAGAATCGCTTGGCTGTTACACTCACCGCTTGAAGCCTTAAGGAATAGTCAGATGAAGAACTAAAAAATCACCAATTAGTCATTAGTACATGAAATTCAGTTATGTGTAAAATACAATTGATATAGGTTGCTTCAATGCAAGAAAAAAATAGTGAACAATTAGCTATTCTACTAGATTCCCTTCGGCAGCTCTTGCTGCTTTTTTCTTCTAAAGCGTAGTGTAACTGTATCGGTTCTGAGGTCGCTGGCGCCTTCCCGATAGACAGAGGACTCATTGTGTTATACGAGACCAGCCCGCGCTCCGCGAAACGCTCGGCGACTGCGGACAGTACCGCTCAAAACAAATTGCAACTTTTCTACTACATCATGACACAAAAAAATTAATTGCAGGGCATTTTGTAGAAGTAAACGTTCGTACTAAGAAGCATGTTATCGGTAGAGAAACGATGCACATTAAACCTCCTGATCGATTTTTGATCAGTGCCCTATTTTAGCGGTGGTTTTACTTTCTCAAGGCAACATTTTTTTTATATGGGAATTACCATGAGAAAAGTTTCTCGGTGCTACTTGGTAGCACCAAACCAAATAATCGCGTTTTCTTTAATTTTTTTAACCGCCTGCTTTTAAAGTATGGTATCTTTTAGTCTTGTTTTTCATATTTAAAGGTGGACATCTACAAATGGTAGTTCTTTAGTTTTTCACCCGACTATCCCTTTAGGCGCAGCTAGTAAACATTTTATTTGTGTGACAAGTTTTTCAGTGTGTCATGTTTGAGTGCGAGTTCGTCCTCTCAGTACTTGAACTTGAGCTTGTCCTCCCACCTGATTAATGTAACTGCATGTTTAAGGTATTGATTAATGAGATTAGTCCTCCACTCCGGCTGAACTGTGTTTCGTCATTTACTTTGAACCATGCGTTTTATTACTGACACGAGCCCATTCACACACTGAGAGTATATAATTGTTTTTACCTTCAGTACCGCACTAAGTTAAACTAAGTAGGCACGACGAAAGAAAACATGAGTTATGAAAGGTCTGCAGAAACACAATTTTACCTTTGTGCTCCATTTCAGAGATACATCAAGCCTGAGTAATGAGTATGGACCAGAGCCATCCTTGATCAGAAAAGGTTGGTTACAATAACAAGTGCCCTTCTCAGTTAATATTTATTAGGTTCAAACGAGAGAGCATTATAAAAGATTTTCACGGTGACTGTATCACGGTAGATTTACTTCAAACCGTGCCAATGAAAAGCCTTAGAATAAATACCATATTTCACTTGTTAATGGACGTCCGGGAACAAGGAGAAAAGAAACTCCTCATCTTATACCCTGTGATGGTTTGTTTACGGTTTGGTAGACCTTAAAACATCTACTCAAACGGAAAAACTAAAAGAATTTATTTGAATACCAAACTAAAACAACGATAAAAAACCCACAGTTGGTAGTTCCGTGAAGTGAAGTTGTGCCACCCATTCCCCGTGTCACAACGCGGATGAAGGTAGAGACAAACAACTCACAACTAAGATTGGGCCATCCATGTGGTGATCGGAGTGACCGTTAAAAACTGCTTTATTATCATACATCCTGTTAACTTGTGTGGGTCAGTAATTTGGTCAGTGGAATCACGGTACTTTGTGTTGAACGTTCGTCAGACTGAGTTAATATCTCCGCTTCCTAAATCTCCAAAATATGTGTTCCGTCACGTTTGTTACTATAAATAAAATATGTATAAATTATGCATTTTAAAAGTAAACGAAACTTTGAACTGTGTACTAGGCCTACTGAAATGATCAATGTGCACGATATCGTTCGTATGGATTATTGTTATGCAAACGCTGATTATCAAAAAAGAGTATTTTAACTTTTACTGCGAAATCTACCTAATGTGAAAGAAATTGGAACTGAAAAATAAAACAGTGTAGAAGTGATGAAA
Organism: Isoperla grammatica; assembly: GCA_945910005.1. Classification (NCBI taxonomy): domain Eukaryota; kingdom Metazoa; phylum Arthropoda; class Insecta; order Plecoptera; family Perlodidae; genus Isoperla; species Isoperla grammatica. The sequence goes on along the minus strand of OX246738.1, from coordinate 39,412,284 downwards.
GGTTTCACACAATAATAATAATTTTATTGAAAATATTCTTTTATGGTAGCCTATTTTATGTTATTTTGTAACCTCAAGAATTATTAACAAAACACAATTTTTGTTACAATGTTTTGTAGTTTGACAATATAGACAATTTAGAATGTCGTAGGTACACTATTATCCTGGGAAGAATATGTTTGTTGACTACTGACAATATTGTGGAGGGGTGGTCAAGATACCCTTACCAAGGTGACCTTGGGGTAGATTATTGCAAAAAACAGAATGAACTATGTTATCTTTTGCTATCTGACAACACGAATAATGAATAAAGTGATCTATTTCTTTGGATATGTCCCCTAATAGTGACTGTCTACTGAAATAGTACATTGAGCAATTAATGTACAGTTAATTCATGAACATGTGTGGATGCAAAAAGGTGGTAAACAGACTGTATTTATTGAGTAGAATGGGTCACAAGTTGTGAACACGTAGACATACAAACAAGAGGTGAGCTCATCAACTCCACTCATCAATCCACTCATGAGTAACTCATGATTCACGCGTAGCTCACGACTTGAGTAGTAATTGTGCGTGAGTTTTCACGGACTTATAAGTCGTGACTGCAACTTGGGTGTGACACATCATCATGTTTTATAAACATTTTTAGGAATACATTTTCCCCAAGATGCTTTGGCTTAGTTGCTTTATTTATGCCCACATATTGCTGCTGCTTCAGCTTTCTTACACATGTGTTTCACTTTTTGCTTCTAAATCTGAGGTCGAAATCTTGGTCTTTCATTACTGGAATTCGAATTTATTTTTACATGTTTACGCCTTTGTGGGTGCTGTATATATGTATCAAGAATAAGAAAAAAGTATTTAATTTTTTTAAATAGCGCATTAAAACGATTAAATTATAATTCTGTATTTATGACTCATGAGTCATGAGTGAGGTCGTGATCGTGTCATGCGTGAGTGTTATGATCCACTCACGCGCTCACCTCTAATATAAACCACAAATCATTATAGACCCTAGGGCTGGCAAGACAACTACAACCTGGTGAATGATGATAACTGCAACTAATTCCGCAACGGGATTCGCGCTAGATTAGCACAGTAGACGCTTAAGGCCCACCCGAAAAATGTTTTTCGATTTGTGTCAGCTTAAGAGCGAAGGATACCTTTACTTCACAAACCGGAAAAAATTTTCAATTTTTAATTATATCTCAAGATTGAAACACAAAATCGAAAATCTGAGTAATCATAGCGCTGTGGTTTGGTAAGCCCTACAGACTGAATGATAAATGTATCTACCGTTATCATCAGTTTGACTGTGATACTTATTTCATTAGCAATTTAATGAAATAAAAATCACAATCATACTGATTATAATGTTCAATACATTTATCATTCAGTCTGTAGGGCTTACCAAACCACAGCGCTATGATTACTCAGATTTTCGATTTTGTATTTCAATCTTGAGATATAATTAAAAAATGAAAATGTTCTGCGGTTCTTGACGTAGAGGTATCCTTCGCTCTCAGCTCCTCTCCCCCAATTTGGTTTCACCCTTCTACAAAATTAAAACCCTGGTTATATCACAGAACATTGGGGCTAAAGTTAAAACCACCAACGAAAAATCTTTTAGTACTCTTAGGCTGACCGAACTGAAAGCCACATATTCCGTAATCGCACTATTATCCCATTATACTTTTGAAAACATCTCGTGCGATAAGTAGAAGATTGGCAACAAGTCGATGCTTATCAAACGTTTACTGCAGTCAAAATGAGTGTATTTTTTCTTTTATCGTTCTGTTTAATAACACTGCAAAAAAAATCAAACGGTTATACCTTTCAGTTTCGCAAGACGTTTGAAAGCATGTGCTTAAAACCTTGTAAAATAAATGCTGTTATGAGGTCTATACCGTTGAAATAATGTCTGTAGGGCACAGGCTAATGTATTTTAACCTCACGTGAGGTTAACACAAGCCCAAACGATTAAATATTGCAAAAAACGTGCACTTCCCTTGCAAGTGGAAATTAACCAGTCCAGCCACTTTTAATACCGATTATAAATGGTGTTTAAGTTATAAGAGACATAATTATTCAGCGGCATAAATGCCGTAATTGAGCGTAATGTATCTGCCGAGTCATCAAACGGTTTGACATGCAATGTATCTGCCGCGTCATCACACGGTGTTTGCTATACAATGTATCTGCCGCGTCATCACACGGTTTGCCATACAATGTATTTGCCGCGTCCTCAAACGGTTTGCCATACAATGTATCTGCCGCGTCATCACACGGTGTTTGCTATACAATGTATCTGCCGCGTCATCACACGGTTTGCCATGCAATGTATCTGCCGCGTCATCACACGGTTTGCCATACAATGTATTTGCCGCGTCATCAAACGGTTTGCCATACAATGTATCTGCCGCGTCATCACACGGTTTGCCATACAATGTATTTGCCGCGTCATCAAACGGTTTGCCATACAATGTATCTGCCGCGTCATCACACGGTTTGCAATACAATGTATTTGCCGCGTCATCAAACGGTTTGCCATACAATGTATTTGCCGCGTCATCACACGGTTTGCCATGCAATGTATCTGCCGCGTCATCACACGGTTTGCCATGCAATGTATTTGCCGCGTCATCAAACGGTTTGCCATCCAATGTATCTGCCGCGTCATCACACGGTTTGCCATGCAATGTATTTGCCGCGTCATCAAACGGTTTGCCATACAATGTATCTGCCGCGTCATCACACGGTTTGCCATGCAATGTATTTGCCGCGTCATCAAACGGTTTGCCATACAATGTATCTGCCGCGTCATCACACGGTTTGCCATGCAATGTATCTGCCACGTCATCACACGTATCTGCCGCGTCATCACACGGTTTGCCATGCAATGTATCTGCCGCGTCATCACACGTATCTGCCGCGTCATCACACGGTTTGCCATGCAATGTATCTGCCGCGTCATCACACGTATCTGCCACGTCATCACACGGTTTGCCATACAATGTATCTGCCACGTCATCACACGGTTTGCCATGCAGTATATCTGCCGCGTCATCACACGGGTTGCCATGCAATGTATCTGCCGCGTCATCACACGGTTAGCCATGCAATGTATCTGCCACGTCATCACACGTATCTGCCGCGTCATCACACGGTTTGCCATGCAATGTATCTGCCGCGTCATCACACGTATCTGCCGCGTCATCACACGGTTTGCCATGCAATGTATCTGCCACGTCATCACACGGTTTGCCATGCAGTATATCTGCCGCGTCATCACACGGGTTGCCATGCAATGTATCTGCCGCGTCATCACACGGTTTGCCATGCAATGTATCTGCCACGTCATCACACGGTTTGCCATGCAGTATCTCTGCCACGTCATCACACGGTTTGCCATGCAGTATATCTGCCGCGTCATCACACGGTTTGCCATGCAGTATCTCTGCCACGTCATCACACGGTTTGCCATGCAGTATATCTGCTGCGTCATCACATGGTTTGCCATGCAATGTATCTGCCGCGTCATCACATGGTTTGCCATACAATGTATCTGCCACGTCATCACACGGTTTGCCATGCAATGTATCTGCCACGTCATCACACGGTTTGCCATGCAGTATCTCTGCCACGTCATCACACGGTTTGCCATGCAGTATATCTGCCGCGTCATCACACGGTTTGCCATGCAGTATCTCTGCCACGTCATCACACGGTTTGCCATGCAGTATATCTGCTGCGTCATCACATGGTTTGCCATGCAATGTATCTGCCGCGTCATCACATGGTTTGCCATACAATGTATCTGCCACGTCATCACACGGTTTGCCATGCAATGTATCTGCCGCGTCATCACACGGTTTGCCATGCAATGTATCTGCCACGTCATCACACGGTTTGCCATGCAGTATCTCTGCCACGTCATCACACGGTTTGCCATGCAGTATATCTGCTGCGTCATCACATGGTTTGCCATGCAATGTATCTGCCGCGTCATCACATGGTTTGCCATACAATGTATTTGCCGCGTCATCACACGGTTTGCCATGCAATGTATTTGCCGCGTCATCACACGGTTTGCCATGCAGTATGCAGTATCAGTTATTTAGAAAACAGAAGTCAGCATACAGTTGTTGGTGAGATTTCATCAGATGAAAAGGAAAATTTGTTTGGGGTACCTCAGGGTTCAGTTCTCGGACCTTTACTTTTTATAATATATATTAATGATATGTACACTAGTGTAGAATTAATATTTCTTAATTTGTTTGCTGATGATACCCTTATTTCTTACTCTGCAAAAGATATTCTCAATGTCATTCAAATTATAAATAGAAACTTAATGAGACTGTATAAATGGTTGTTAGTTAATAAGCTTAAACTTAATACAATGAAATCAAAATGTATGATAATACTAGGAAACAGCAAAAGTGTGATATTACGAGCAGAAACAGAGCATTTAATCAGTATTTATCCTATATTGATTAATGAAGAACAAATAGAATTAGTATACGAAATTAAATATCTAGGATGCATTATTGACGACAAGTTGTCTTTCATGAGTCATGCTAACTATATGATAAATAAAATTAGTAAGAAAATTGGATTTATGTCTAGAATAAGTGAACATTTATCAAGTTGGTCATTGAAATTAATTTATAATACAATGATCTGTCCACATTTTGAATATTGTAGTAGCATAATGTTAAGCTTAAATGAGAGAGAAATGAATGCATTGCAATGTTTGCAGAATAAAGCAATGAGAGTAATATTGAAATGTAATAAGTACACAAGTATAAAGATTATGTTGAGAACATTGAATTGGATGAGTGTAAGACAGAAGATTCATTACAATGCACTAGTATTTATATTTAAATTAAAGAATGACTATTTGCCAGCATATTTTAATGAGTTTAGATCATACAATAATAATGTACATAATCATATAACAAGGTCAATTAATAATTTCAATGTAAAACATTTAAATAAAACTGCAACACAAAAGTCCATATTTTATGCTGGATTAAGAATGTTTGACCATCTGCCCGGACATATAAAAAATATTAAAATAAAAAACTTTCAAAAATTTAAATCAGAAGCAAAAAAATATGTATTTGAACATCAATTGTACAATTAAAAATATTTTATGGTAAATATAATTTGTAAGTATATTGTATATTAATTGATAGTAATAATAAGATAACTGTGTAAATGTATGTATGTATGACAATAATAGCTGGTGAAGCTAAATAAACACAATCTTATCTATATATATGCCACGTCATCACACGGTTTTCCATCCGACCGTCGCAACTGTGGACAATACACAATAGCAGCATTGAGTCCCTCTGGCGCCATCTCAAACCCCTCCTCGTTTCTGCAGACATATCGAATATGGTTATCACTTATCATACTGGTTTTTTATTCAGACCAACATCGAGTTTTTTCTTTCTGGCCGGTAAAATTACTATCTGAGAAGCATCAACTAATTCTAATAACTTCCAAGAAATTATATCCAGTTTTTAAAATTCCATGACCTTGGTCTCAGAAGCAGAGCAGTCAATTAAAACGTATTTTTAATGAGAGCTTGGAAGTTCTTGTTTACATTTCCAGCTAGCTCGTTTTACCCCTCTCTTCCGCCCCCTCTAAAACACATCGGAACAGTTTTGGTCGGTGTACTCGTTGTTGAAATTGAATACATAACTTGTGTCCTCGACTCAACGTTGTTGTTGTTATTGTATGTCAGTGTATTTTAGAGATGAGATTGTTGATAATGATGGGGATGGTTATCATAATGATGTCTTCGTTCCGATTGTGATGTTTGTTTATTCAAAATTATTGAAACGAGACGTTCGTTATTACAATAGGATAACTAAGATCTGTTCCAAATGAAGTTTTCGTACTAATGGAACTATTATACTACAAAATATCACAGTTGCAATTTTTGTATCAAAATGTAAAAATGTCGGGCATATTTTAGAAACTAAAAAGTGTTGTAAAATAATTCGCGGAGCGAAACTAGAACTGAATACACTCTTAAATAAAGACTAATGAGAATAAATACAGATTACATGGTTATGTATGTATGTATGTATGTATGTATGTATGTATGTATGTATGTATGTATGTATGTATGTATGTATGTATGTATGTATGTATGTATGTATGTATGTATGTATGTATGTATGTATGTATGTATGTATGTATGTATGTGTGTATGTATGTATGTATGTGTGTATGTATGTATGTATGTATGTATGTATGTATGTATGTATGTATGTATGTATGTATGTATGTATGTAATGTAATGTAATGTAATGTAATGTAATGTATTTTATTGCCATAGATCGATGAGTGACTCTATACCTTGTATGTTGTTTGACTAAACCTACGTCATACAGCCCCCATGAAGTGAGCATACCTGCCCTTTACATCAGCTGCAATGTTATTATACAGTCAGTTGCCTATCAATTAGAGGGACAGGAAACGGTTCAAGTGGAATGATTTGTAGCACAGTAATTAGGAGATCGTGTTGCCAAATTTAATGTGTAACTTAGTTAACATTGCATATTGCCAAGTCTATTTCATGACATCATATTTTGGCTGTGCGCTGTTGAGAGGATTTGAACGTAGCTGCGGATAACAGGTGGTATAATATGTTGCATTACTCGAACTACCGTCTCCATTTCGTCATGCCTGCACTTGCGAAGCCTATAATTACACGGCTTGCAGTTGGCATGTGTAGCCTGCAGGGCAAGCGGTGTCACCCCCGCTTGGCCACGGAGGGCGTTTTGGCACAAGGGAGGTCTCAACGGGGTAATTCAAGCTCATTGTTATGAATTGTTTCAGCCGTGTACTACACAGTTAGAAAATCTTGCTCTTGGAAATTGACCAACATAACTTTGAAACTTAATGTCATAAAAACATGAAGTGTTTCATTTTCTCTCCTAGTAGATTAGCACACATGCTCGCGTAAAGATCATTACGCTTTGCTTGTCATTCGATTGGCAATCGTATTGCAGTAGATGCCCTTCGCGTATCCATATCGGGTTGACTTTTACCAGTAATGTTTACGAGGCGTTTAAGTGTTGTAAGAATGTATCAATATTTGCTTTGGATGCATTTAGATGTCCTTATAGGTCAACAAAGTTACCGTCTCGCAGTAGTGTTTGCTTGAGTAATCAGCGAGGAAATGCTAAGTTTCATTCATTGGTTGTGGGTGGTGCTAACCTCTTTGAGCGTGAATGTATACGATTAGTGCAATGAAAATACAGCCGCCTTGTTAAAAGCGTTTAAGTGCAAGTCATATGCCGAGATGTAGCAACCTCAACACTGTAGACTCCCAGAGCCAAGAATGCTAGATGGAAGCCATCCAACGGGAGTGTGGCAATATTATTTTGTCTTCATCAATCGTTTCCTTAATTTTAGAAACATCTGCCCTTGGGGTGCTGGTTGGATTTGGACTCGAAACCTTGACATATCATCAGGTTGCTCGCACATTTCAAGGGCCATCTTGGTGAGTTATCAGGTTATAAAGTGCTTCTCGCTTCCTGTTGTTCGCCCGCTTGTCCTCGCGCTGTCCCTTTCAATGACTTCCACCCACGTCATTCAACTCGGTAAAATTAATTTTTAATTAGTTTACTATTGTTGTTATTATAATGAACTGAATTAATTTACCGAATGTTTTTATATCGTAAAATAGTTGTGTTGGGTTTTAATGGTCAATTACCAGAAACCCTGTTCAAAACTTCGTAAATCATTTCCACATGTTGTTATCTGTTAGGATCATCTTCCCACAGCGGCAATTACACGTGTAAACGTGAGGCTCGAGTCCTGTTCCTCGGACTGTGTCCAGTCGCCCAGCTTAACAGTGTCTGGAGATAAGAACATTTGATTCACACTTCCAACTCCAAACCTGTTCTCTCCCGAAGGCTATAGAGGAGGTAGCACCGTGTGTGATAGGGGCCGCATTGGTGTGCGTAAACTGGTACCCGTCTTACAAGCTCAGCGTTCCCCCCAACATAAAGCTTGATCTGCAAGATAATCATTTCATAACACCATAAATTGTGTTGTATATTTTAAACTGTACAGTCCATAGGCTATAGATAGAGATGCAAGAAAATGGTTTTATTTTTCTTCACTTTTCGTTTTAAAAACTGAGAATTATGGTGTTTTGCGATGTTATTGTTTTTTTAATCAAAAATCGTGTTTTTACATAAAATCATTGATAAAACTAAAAAAGGTTACCTTTTCTAAACTATTATAATATGTGTATGCCGTATGGCCCTAAATGTATATACATAGTGATGGGCGTCAAAGATTAGATTAGACTGCAGAGAAGTAAGTGGTGATGATGCGGGCTTTTTATTTCGTAATTCTTGTGAAGATTTGAACAGAAGGGAATACAAAATTACGAATTACTTTTAATAATGGTGTTATTTTGCTAGAAAGTGGCAATTATGGACTATGGTGTTATATCGCGAACAAACTCATAATTCGTTTTATAAGTATTTTATGGTGTTATTTCGCGATTTGAATCTGAATCCCAGTGACGCATAACGTAAAGAAATGTTGAAACCAGCACTCTAGAGTGTTTTGTTACACTTTTCGTTTTATCGTGCATTGCGAAAAACTTGCATCTCTAGCTATAGAACATTGAGTGTGGTTCTAATTGCAGGAAATGGTACGAAGATAAGACTGGTTGTTGGTACTGTATAAGTATTTGAGTTTTTCAAGGGCATCGTAAATATATGGTAAATTGTAGCTCCTCCAGTCAACACGAGGTCATGCGATGGGACCCGATGGGACCCAAAGGAAATCGTGAGTGGGACGCAAGCCATATGCTACTATGAGACTTGCCTGTTCGTTAGCATGAGCGGATTAGTTTAGCCCAATGTTGTAACACGATTTTGGATCAGTTTTAGTTTTTGCTCAGGCATTTGCTTTCCCTACCTTGAGTTGAGGATGAGTCTTTTTCACTCTGTTTTTTAAACAAATACTTAAATTCTTTAGTATGTTTCGATTAACTCATTTTTTTGTACGATACTGCTGTAGTAACCAGTGATACCTTACAGATTATTATCAAGGTATGTAAGGTATGGGAATGGTTGGTAAGAAATGCCTAGGGGCAATATTATTCATTTTGAGACTAGGGTTGGTATACGTTGGAAAAAACTTCTATCCGTGCTGAAGGTTGAGGTGGGAATAACATGGGTAAGCTGTAATTATTAGTAGATGCTTATTGATGGAAAAGTGGAATTATTTATGTAAAAAGTTAAATTCTCATTTCTTTCTGAACGACCGTATTATATAGTTTTGATCATACAGCGAGTGCTAGAAATGACCCATTGCAACCATAGAAAACGGGTGTCCCCCCCCCCCCCCTGTTAATATTATGTGGGCGCAGACAAGTGAACGTAAGCAACTCGAAACACAAAATGTGATATTACTCAAAAATCAAATTAATCTCAAAACCATGTTTTGAATTACATAACCACCGCGTACCCTACTTACCAAGAGGACAACAGTCCAAGCGTGCTTTAATACGACGCATTACACAATTAATATCAATAGGATTACATAAACACCATTGAAAGTAGTGACGTCATCAGAGCACATTTGTTTACTTGATGGGTTGTGAGAAGATGTGTGATCATCAGGCTCGCAACGGGTGGTCCACCTCGCTTTCACTGAACCTCATCCAGATTTCAATGCCTTACGTATTTTCTTCTAATTCAGCCGATTGTTTGGCCTGTCCGGAAGTGGCCCCTCCCACACGCATTCCCCCCTTCCCCCCCTTCCCCCGCGCTCCGGGCGGTACTTAGGTGCCTCGCGTGACTGACGCCGTGATCATTCAGACCGAGGTCACACTGTGACCGGACCTCTTGCGTCGTGAGCAACACGGGGACTTGTGGTTGTCACTCATCCTAGTCTCATTATTGAGTGCTACTCACGGGGACTTGTCTGGTGACTCATTATTGAGTGCTACTCACGGGGACTTGTGCCTGGTGACTCATTATTGAGTGCTACTCACGGGGTCTTGTGTCTGGTGACTCATTATTGAGTGCTACTTACGGGGACTTGGGCCTGGTGACTCATTATTGAGTGATACTCACGGGGACTTGTGCCTGGTGACTCATTATTGAGTGATACTCACGGGGACTTGTGCCTGGTGACTCATTATTGAGTGCTACTCACGGGGTCTTGTGTCTGGTGACTCATTATTGAGTGCTACTTACGGGGACTTGGGCCTGGTGACTCATTATTGAGTGCTACTCACGGGGGCTTGTGTCTGGTGACTCATTATTGAGTGCTACTCACGGGGACTTGTCTGGTGACTCATTATTGAGTGATACTCACGGGGACTTGTGTCTGGTGACTCATTATTGAGTGCTACTCACGGGGTCTTGTGTCTGGTGACTCATTATTGAGTGCTACTTACGGGGACTTGGGCCTGGTGACTCATTATTGAGTGCTACTCACGGGGACTTGTGTCTGGTGACTCATTATTGAGTTCTACTCACGGGGACTTGTGCCTGGTGACTCATTATTGAGTGCTACTCACGGGGATTTGTGACTCATTATTGAGTTCTACTCACGGGGACTTGTGCCTGGTGACTCATTATTGAGTACTACTCACGGGGATTTGTGACTCATTATTGAGTGCTACTCACGGGGACTTGTGCCTGGTGACTCATTATTGAGTACTACTCACGGGGATTTGTGACTTATTATTGAGTGCTACTCATGGGAACGTGTCTGGTGACTCATTATTGAGTGCTACTCACGGGGACTTGTGTCTGGTGAAACATTATTGAGGTCTACTCACGGGGACTTGTGTCTGGTGAAACATTATTGAGTGATACTCACGGGGACTTGTGTCTGGTGAAACATTATTGAGTGATACTCACGGGGACTTGTGTATGGTGAAACATTATTGAGGTCTACTCACGGGGACTTGTGTCTGGTGAAACATTATTGAGTGATACTCACGGGGACTTGTGTATGGTGAAACATTATTGAGGTCTACTCACGGGGACTTGTGTCTGGTGAAACATTATTGAGTGATACTCACGGGGACTTATGTATGGTGACTCATTATCGAGTGCTATACTCACAAGTACTTGCTTTTTTCATGGCAATGAGTATAAACCATGCAAACAAAAATGAGTATAATTATACCATGCAAAATAAAAGGTATTTTATTGATATCGCGCCAGGACGCTTCAAGATATTAATTATGCGATTTGATAAAATAACTACAATAGTCTTGACTTCAAATGACTACTCTTTGCAATTTATTGACTCTATTGCAAACTTCTGTAATATGCCCCTATCTGTAGTGGGCTAGAGGTAGATGATCGGTGAGTCTAGTTTGGGCGGAATTGTTGCCGGCTGTTCTTCGTATTGGATGGCATGTTTGGTAGATATCAGGTTAGTCTGGATGAAAAAAGGAAGGGCAACCAGTTTAGTTTAAAATTATTAAAGTATCGAGCATGAAGTTAGTATAGCAACAAGACTGGGAGAAATAATTTTCACGAGCTGTTTGAGGTTGTTTCAAAGTTGTGTGGGCATAGAAAATATTGTCTTACACATTGACATCGAAAAAATAGTGAAAGTCTACATTGTTATCAATCTGTTAACTAGAAATTGATCGTCCATTTATTTTAATTTAAATTTCATTCACGAAATTGTAAAGCAGGATCTAAATTTATGTTAATTTATTTTATAGGTATAGTTTTCCGATATTTTAATGAACGAGTGTTATCTGTATAGAAATCTGTGTTATTATTTTAAATGGAACATGCTGGAAGATATCAAGTAGTAAAACCTTTATCGACTGACTTGTCTACTTCAGAATCATGAAAGTGAAATATCTAAGACGGTAGCTATCGGTGTTTGATTTAACTTTTTTACATGCATGAAACTGATCGCAAGTAGCAACTAACGCAGTTTACAGGTCTACTTGGCAAATCAGAGAAATACATTTAGTTAGTATAGCTAAAGGTGGTTAAGTAACGAAAGCAGAATATATTACGTATAAGTAACAGAAACTATGGATAATGATGAAATAAGTCTTGATTTGGTGTCATGTTTATAGCAAATGGAGATAAGAATAAATGTGTTATCACATAATGTACATGTGTTTCAACGTAGTTTATTATCGGAATTGCATTTCAATTTTCAACACAAAATTGAAATAATCATTAAGCTCTTTACACAGAATATACCGACAGATAAATACTAAGAAGACTTGATTAAAATCTACATACGAATCAAGACAAAACAAATATAATATATTACACACAAAAAAGTGTATATATATTATAAACATAGAATCTGCACGAATCAAAAGCACATAAACTCTTATAGACCATAATATTAGTATATAGCTTTACATTATATAGTGTAGCACATCAGCACATCCCTAAAACTAATTTAATAACATTTCCTTTTGGTTAATTTCCTCGACGTAACAGTTTTAAATGCACTCGGCACCTCCACCAAAATGTGTTTTTTTTTCGTTATTTATTCTTATTCTTATTACTTACTGAATAAGCACCGTCCCTTACTGTCCTCACTTACTTACTACTGTCCTGTCTTACTTAGCTCTCTTTAAATCGGGACATATAAATAAATTTAAACTTTGTGATGAACCGTGATAAAAAAAATTAATATTAGTAAAAATTAGTAATTAAAAAAAAATCTTTCACAATACAATTGAACTATCACTAAAGTTTTTTTTATCTATAACCTATACAAAAAATTGTTACCGAAAAATGATTTTATTACAGGCTGGTCCACACAGATTTTTAAGAACGCGTAGTCGTAAAGTTGGATCATAGGAAACACGTACTGGCGTTCACACAAAGTTTTAGTTTTAAGACGTTGTTTTCATTGTTGTTTTTAAAACAACGTCTTAAAACCTTATGCATTATGTTTTCAAAATCTGTGTGGACCAGCCTTAACAAAATTAATATTTTCAAATAATCAACGTAAATTTTTGTTTGTGAATTGACCACAGCCTTGAGCTGTATTGTTATTTTTATCAAACAATTGCCTTTTGACCAATTATGAAAACACGTTTTGTGTTAATCCACGTAGTTAGGCGTTTCAACATACCTGGTATATACCGAGGTATCGCCGATCCCTTTGTCACCACATTCGAGTGTTCTCTGCGATATGTTACAACGCAAACACGCGTTTCACATACCTACTTTTTTGTCCGTGAGAATATAGAAATTTAATATAATTATGCGTATAACATCTAATTCAAAATTCTAACCAAGTCATCAATCTAGATCTAGTTTTATCCGAGTGATAGAGATGCCGCAGCGCAAGACTCCAGACTCTAATTCGGAAGGTCGCCGGTTCGATACCGGCCACTGCCAGTCATGACTGAAGGTTTTCCCGAACTTTTCCTCAGTTACAAGGTGAATGCTGGGATTGAGTCATACTACCAGCCTTCGGACATTCTTTTCCAATTTTTACAACTATCCATGCTGTAACATGTATTTGTTAAATATCAATACAAACCTTCAATACCGTAATGCTTATAGTAAGTCACCTGAAACATGCATTGTTCCATGGGAACTTTTTCTACGAAGAAAAATTATTAGTTCTATCCGACTTAAAGCAGTTGGTGTACATTTTTAGTTATCGTTTTGTTTTCTGGAACCATCATGTTTCGTCATTTAAATTCCAATGAATACGTTGATATAATAATATGGTTATTTCCCTCTCTTAGAGAAACTCTTGAAGCTGATAAAGAAGCGATCTAAAAGCGTGCAGTACTTAGTGTTCGTCTCGACACCAAACCTTGCAAAAAGCAGGAGCGAAAACAATAACGAGTTGTTTAGCTACATACGATATGTTAGCCGACTTACTGACGCATTTCGGCGCGTTTTTACCAGGAAACGTCTGCTTTTCTATAAAAACACCAGATTGCGCGATATTCTTGCAGAAAATGAGTTAGTAAATCACATTTCCTTTGCTGTAAAGACCCCAAAATAACTTTCCAAATAAGCATTGATGTGCTCGTTTGATTTCATTAAACAAACTCGATCTGTTTGGCTTGGCGCCTCCAAATAAAAACGTTTCAAAGTTACTTTTAGGTGTAACTTTCCAGTGTCACTTTAAAGAGAAACAGAGGCAAAAGTTTTCCACCGTTTTTCTACCTCGTGATTTGTGGATGTGGGGTGCAATAGTTGAAGAAAGGGAGGAAATTCTTCACTCTCTGGTCTTCTCTCTGTGGGGATGTTCGAGGGAGATTGACATCAGCTTGTTTATATACCTCAGCCGTTTCTACTGTGGATGCTAAGATTTATTAGTTTAGATTGCAGGGTTAGTGGATTGGGTTCTTTTTAAATTACACCTCATTAGCATCAAAACGTTGAGACCTATTGATTCATATTTTTTGATAAACTGGTACTTGGAAATACACTGAATGATTCATATTGATTTATTAATAAAACATTATTTATTGATGAACTAATAATAAAATTTGATATGCAACGAATATAAACGTATAAATTGTTACTATACGCATTGCCCTAATATCCAACGTAATTTGTTTAGTATTATTAATAACAGCATGACAATCATCTTGTATAAATATCTGTGTCGTGGATGTTTTCTATTAATCTGATTATTAATATTCCATGCTTTTATTAAACTTAAAGTAAAGTCATAATAATATGATACATTCATATGCATTAATTACAATTTACTTTTAAAATATTTGCATACCTTTCAGACACACCTATGACCTACCAGTACCACCTATATGAAAGAAATCAACGCTAGATTTGTACCTGGCACCTCCACCATTGACTTTATCTGTGCATAGAGGACACTTGTCCGCCTTTAAAGAAATACATGGTTACTACCTAATAGATAACATACTATTTTCTATACAAAAAACAACTCCCTATCAATAATGTGAGCTGGGTTTGGGGTATTTAATTGTTCCTATACGCATTTCCCTAATAACTAATGTCATTTGTTTAGTATTAATAATAATTATTAATAACTAAAGGTGTGCACACATATTTCCTCGGTCAGGTCATAAAGCGAACACTGGATTAGAACTCTTCAAAGAGCTCTGGGTAGTATATTTCTTAACTATGCAAATGACAACTCGCTAAATTTATGTGTTTTATTGATATCTTGAGAACGGTTCAAGACAAAAAACCATTTCTTTGTTTTTTGATCAGCTAAACCATGTATTTGGAAAAGATTTTTTTTATTCGTTACTATTGCTATTTTATGTATCAATTAATTATAAACTATTGAATGAATAAATTAATTAATTAACAGAAATAACCCTCGTAACAAATAACATATTTTTAAGTTTTTAAATACATTATTTAGCCGATACAAAACCACATCCGGTGTATGAATAACTTTTTCAATATCTTAGTGTTCTCCAGATTTCAATAAAATACAACAAACAAAATGGCAAAAACAATAATAATTGTAATAGAAATAAGAATAATAATAATAATAATAATAATAATAATAATAATAATAATAATAATAATAATAATAATAATAATAATAATAATAATAATAATAATAATAATAATAATAATAATAATAATAATAGTAAAAATAAAAATAATAATAATATTAATAATAATAATAATAATATTAATATTAATAATAATAATAATATTATTAATAATAATAATAATAATAATAATAATAGAGATGAGTCATAGGATCCGACCACGCCACGCGCTCAGTGACTCTCACATGTCCTTGGTAGATCACCGACTGACCGACTACACAGTCTATCTCGCCCCGGGCAGGTACCTCTCTCTTCTCTCTCTCTCTCTCTCTCTCTCTCTCTCTCTCTCTCTCTCTCTCTCTCTCTCTCTCTCTCTCTCTCTCTCTCTCTCTCTCTCTCTCTCTCTCTCTCTCTCTCTCTCTCTCTCTCTCTCTCTCTCTCTCTCTCTCTCTCTCTCTCTCGCTCCAACTCCACAGCCGTTCGGTTCGGTCACGTCTCATCGCACTCATCTCCACAATCATATATTTTATTTTACTGTCCATTCATCATGAAAGTTTAGGTATTTTCCGCCCAATGTTCTTCGTCTATCTCCGTCTGTTTGCAGCGTGGAATGTTGAAGTCTCCTTCTTTATTGACGAGGCCTAATTATTAGTTTCCTATGGAAGTCTCATAATTCGCCCAAACTGCCCCCCTACGCTAAAGGATAACCTCGTATGTTTGGTGATGCGAACAGTCTATGGTTAGTTGACGAATTTCGAAAGCTCCGTGTCAGCAGTTCTTGTTCCACGAGCTTCTTTGTTCGTCAAGCTTAAGAGCGAAGGATACCTCTACGTCAAAAACCGCAGACAATTTTCATTTTTTAACTATATCTCAAGATTGAAATACAACATCAAAAATCTGAGACACCAAAGCGCTGTGGTTTGGTAATCCCTACACACTGAATGATAAATGTATTTAACGTTATCATCAGTATGACTGTGATAACGATTTCCTCAAATTACTAAGGAAATCGTTATCACAGTCATACTGATGATAACGTTAAATACATTTATCATTCAGTGTGTAGGGATTACCAAACCACAGCGCTTTGGTGTCTCAGATTTTTGATGTTGTATTTCAATCTTGAGATATAATTAAAAAATGAAAATTTTCTGCGGTTTTTGACGTAGAGGTATCCTTCGCTCTTAATACTTGCTCGGCTCTTGGTTTGACTGATGGTAACAGTAATGGCGTCCTCGAGGACAAATGAATGCCAGTGTGTTCTGAAACGAGAACGTGCAAATTGGCGTTCATTAGGACTGGAGCGAAGTCTTCTCGGGGGAAAAGTAGGTAGGTACACTATATAAATTAGTGAGAGAGGTGGCTTCGTAGAGGTACAGTTCACGGTACTCTGATTCGAGAGATTATGAGCTCGAGCTCGATTTCCAGAAAATACTTACCTAACAAATCTGGGGAGAAAAATATATTCATGTATATCATTAGTATCGCAATAACATTCGCATTAACATTTCCTCTAACATCGAGCTTACCAATATTGCTTCATTAATTTAGTTTGAGTTTTGCTTTTTGTTGTACATTTTGGTGTCACTCAAAAGTAGATAGACACATCATACAAAGACGGACATACCCGCGCTTTGGGTAAATAAATTACACTGTGCACTTTTTCTAATATTATTATTAATAAATGAGTAAATGATACCTTCTTATCGCTGAATGACCAAGTGAGCAAATCTTATAACAAACAAGGGCATTCCTAGATATTCATCAAGACAATATTATGCCTTATTGTTCACTTATATCCGCATTCACGATTCATGTATGATATTCAACCAAGTTGCTAATCAACACATGTACAATTCAATACTAGTTCCTAGGTTCTAAATAAGTCTACTCTAATGTAACGGATATAAGGTTCCTCTAAAAACAATGTTATGGATCGTTTTTAGCTTTCGATTAATGTTTCAATGTTCTGGGCGTAGCGTAATGCGTAACTCAGCCTCGAGCAGACTACGAAAAAACTGGCAATGTGTCGCCATTAAACGAATATAATGTCAATTTTTTGTGCCAAGCTTGAGTGACTAAGCCAAATTTGCCAGGAGATGGAGTATTTTTCCAAGAAGAGAGAAAGACTCTATTCCAAATTGAAACTCATCCGTGTATTATGTAATTACAGGCCCCGCGCTATCTGACCAAGCAAAGTGGACTTGTGGCTTGCGAGTTAAATTGGCCGAATCCTTACCAGCGATGAAAAGCCAGCCAACCCTAGACATCCTCTTAGATGAAAACTTTATCACCTGGAAGAGAAAGAAGTTTTTATGTTTCTCTCCTGGCGCAAATAAAGTAAATGGGCTTTAGACGGCAGTTGTTCTTATAGCCTTGAACGGCATGCTGTGATGGATTGGGGCATGGACCAACTAACTGCCTTCCTTGAATCAGGGTCAGTGGCAAACAAGTGGTCAGCGGTTGTAATTATACCACTATTACAATAGTAACAATTTTGTTTAGATTAGATAAATGATGAGGAAATATTCTTAAAACTTTCTCACACTCTCATTTGTTGCTCAATTGATTAATTGCGTTTTGTCTTGGCAATGGCGGCCGTCATACGAGCCTGATAATCCGTGTGGTTGCTACATCCCTGTAATATCCATTAAGATCAAAGTGTGAGCAGCAGACCCACAAGGGACCGTAATAACATTCAACACAGGGAGCTTAGGTACCTTGAATTTCCTTCTAAAGACTCCGAATTGAGTTTTCGGAAGTCTTAACTGCTAATATTAAGTCTTATTATCTTGAAAGTTCTTGGGCTCTTTATAGTCTTTATAAAGTGAGCTAAGAATCCTTTAGATAAGACGCGAAACGGGGAAGGCGAACAGTGTATAAAAGTCTGACAAGGTTTATAAACACACTGCTTGAGGGTAATAGAAGTAGGAGTATGTCCTAAACGCCCCCAAGGACAAAGCACGCACAGAAGAACCCGTCAAATTATTATGGTCGTTGGAAAGATCACGTTGTGATCACAACAGATTTCGAGGTGGAAGGAAGACGGCTAAAGTTGGGCTAAAATGCTGAGAGTGAGATGTATAACTTGTGTTGTCGCCACTGGCTGGCGTGGCGTAGTGTGTTGTGTTGTGACATGGTGCAATTCTTGCACTCGACACTCGTCTTAAACTTTGTCCGTGGCAAAGCTGAGAACGCCGCAGGGTATTTTTTTCACTGCATTTATAATTAGTTGTTTGTACACCCCGAGTGCGACCGCAGTTTCCTTGAATGGGTCCGAACTGTCAAAAAGTAATCGTTTGTTTGTTGTACGGACGCCTATTATTTGACTAGATGTGCACATGATTGAACTTCTGTTATGTCTTTAGGTAATGAATTTGGGTATTTCTTTTCGTGTTTGTGTGTGTGTGTGCATGTTTGTAGTTTGTAGTGTGGGTGTATCATTTGTGAAATGCTAAGATCGACGAAAGATCAACTGATTGTCTTGTTCTCAACTAAGCCACGGTCCACTGTATGTTGTTTGTGAGCAGAGCATACGGAGTGCGAGCAGGGGTCCCTTCCACCACTTGTACGCCACTGGCAAATACAGTCATCCTAGCAATGAGGCACACATACTGCATTCCTTTCACTGGAAATCAATTTTATAACCGATTTACTAAACAATACACACAGGGTGCATTTCAGTTTTATAACCGATTTACTAAACAATTCATACAGGGTGCATTTTGAGCCAACTATGAAAGTTATATGAAATCAGTGGGTTTGGTGACGATTGACGAATGCGTTCAGTTATCGTATACTTACATTACTTTATTGTATTTAAGGCCAGTGTAGGGCACAATGCCCTCTTTAGCCTGATGAGTTATGATTGATGAATGATAAGGACGAAGGGAGGAGGGGAAACCTGGTACCGGCACGTAGCCTACTCCCGTCGAAAAGTACCAAGGGGGTGAAGAATCTATTGCGCTTGGTTGACAGCTTGAATGTTATTGCGTTGGGAGCTTTCGAATTGGTAAAGGTCAAGGAAATATCGTCCATTAGATGTGTCGTGTAGTTACTGTAGTATATTTCCTTGTTCCCCAGTTATCTATAAGATGACGTGATATAGATGGATGGTTTTGTCAACCAAACAAGCATCCCCCCATCAACCCTAAACATCAACCCTATAAGCATCATTACCGATGCGTTCGTCATAGAGGAGTAACTCTTGACCAACCAGACGTCGATATTTGGAATTGGGGTTCGCTGGCTGGCCAACAATTACTCGTGTATATCGGTTGGTTGAGTCGGAACAATTTCAACGCGTGAATGCACGCTGAAGATAAGTCTCATGGGTCATACTACATCCGCTCATGGCCTCCGCCGCTCAATCCTCCTAGCGTAGTTTCGGCAGACATCTTACTTATGTCATCGCAACCATCGTTATGGGGTTAGCGTCCTGCTTTCGTTGTGACCTAAACCCCTATGTTTCTAGAATCTATAGTTTCTTTTAGTGAACATTTATATTATTATTTTAGTTAATATTCTACAATTATGCAGTAGTGAATATGTATTATGTAACAATTTGTGACTCCATTTTGTTTTGTTTGCTATTGTATTTAGAGTACGTATTGGTTTAGTTTAGTTTCATTGGTAAATACATGCATTAGGTACACACGCACAAGTCTTCTGACTTATGTGTGTACCTAATAGCAACAACATAATGTTTTATTCTAATATGAAGTACATTGTTAAATACATTGTACAAGTACCATGCCAAATAAATAAATATTACAATGACATGACAAAGATATATTATCTATTGCAGTAATAATAAATGCATAGCAGTATTTTTTTATATTTGAATTTTGAAACTAGTTTCCTTTGAATATGCATCGGAACATGCTAATGAAAAAGCTTGAAACATTGAAAATTTGTTCATTTCACACTGATTGGTTACTTAACTACACATGACGTCATGCCCTGTTACTGAGCAACACTTCCTCAGCCAGGCCTCAGTCAGATTGTACGCTGAACGCGCTCAAATCCCCAAAATGGCGACAATTGTGGAACGGGTGGCGACCACGAGTTGCAAGTATAGCAAGTACATTACTTTACTTACTATATAGTTCAAAATTGTTGGTTGCAAATTGTGACGACCTAACTTTGTAGATTTGCTCCACTGCCATCTACCTAGAGAACCTTACTTTTCCTCACCAAACTTCTGCATTCAAGTGTATAAGTTTTTGACAATTTTAGAAAAATAACACAAACAAAGTTCGCTTCTCTGCCGCCCGCCCGGGGCTCCGCTCCAGACCTGTATCTTGTGTGTAGAAAGGTTGACTCGTGACCTCTCAGAATATTCAGAATACTCAGAATACTTTCGCCATTGAAACACGCTTCATTAAATAAATGATGATTCTTGTTGTTTAACATCTCTTTTATTGCAAAAATGCTATTCGAGACGATGAAGGACAATTTCAAAAATCCATGTCTTATGCGGAACTAGAACACACGCTCCTATAGATGATGTACGCTTAGGACCTGCGCATCAACCACACGAACCACTGTGGATGGCTTCATACCATAAACTACATCGCTTTAGCCTAATAAACAACAGTGTAGAAGAGATTACAACTGTATGGCTGATTTCGGTGTTGGTAAAAATAATAAAGCAAAGAATGTTCGTTTATGCATCATTTAAATAAGTAAAAATATGGCAAATGATTTCAATTAGACGAATAAGAATAGTCCTTCTTCAAGGTCATTATGCTAATGGACTAATTTGGGAGTTATAGAACCACTAGTTAATGCCCCACGAGATACATGCAAACCATAACAACAACAATAAAGACGAGTAAGAATAATTTATTAGTAATTAAACACTCGTGTAGTTTCGCGTGTTTTGTGACCGTGAGAAATGGGGTGTTTAAGTGCCTTGATGAAGGGGGAACCTACACGATGGCCAATAAAATGCAGGTGATAAACTAAACACTGGACTGAGTACTTTCGCCTATAGCGTTCGGTTGCGAAGTGCTCAGAAAGTGTCCAAGTTTCAAAGTTCAATAATTTCGAAATAATAAAATGAAACTAATTGTAATTACTAATTAATTAGTCATGTAATAAAAACACGAGGGCCAGAAACACAGTCATAATTATGTTTAATAACGTTGGTCTAGTGGGTTTATTTCTGTTTCCAATCAAGAATATCCAGGGTTCGATTCCTGGTTCGGACTGTTCTCTTTTAACTTTGGAACTGGTCGCAACCTATCATACGATACCTGAGTATATTATGTAAACGGTGACTTTGGACTCGTCATAGCAACGAAGCACACACAAAATGGTATAAATATCCCCCCTATGAAAATCACTTCTTGTAACAGAGTGGGTAGAGGTATAGACTATAAATACAACTGTTTTTATTAGATATTATGCTCACTTAACAATCCATTTGTTTCTTGATATTAATGACAGTTTTCGTTTAGTCACGACCTTGGGATGGGCTCGTTAACCTTACATAAATAAAACATGCAAACACACAAACGGACGATCACACTGAGTCATCATCGACATAAAGGCTTGTTTACTCTTACCGTTCCAAAAAGTACTGTACACACACATGCTTGTCATGTGATGAATGATTGAATGATTAGCAAATCGATCTTCAAGGCATACAACTACCATGCAATACTAAACATGTCATGAAGACAAAAAACTAACAGTCTAAGAGATCGAGTTTAGCTCGTACAATAATTTCTTTATCTTGATTATAAAGATATGTCCAGGAAATTTCCCCAAAGAAAAAAGCTGTGTCAGGTATGGAACCTGTACGAATAGTTGATTTTGTGCGGCCTTGAATTGAATATCGAGTTATGTGCTAGTTTTTAGAAAGTCATGATTTGAACCTGTAAGTGAATTTACGATGAGCAATTATAGGAGCAATATTATTTCAATTTCAATTTTCAATTCAATTTCCATTTTCAATTCAATTTCAATTTTCAATTCAATTTCAATTTTCAATTCAATTTCAAATTTCAATTCAATTTCAATTCATTGTCTTGACAGTATACAATATATTGGTTAAATTACAATACAATTCGTGTTAATAACAATGGTATCATACAAATAAAATAAGCTTAAAACGTATTGCATGTCAGTGATCACTGTTTGCATTTTGCCCCTAATCGTATTTTATTTGTGGCTCCTCCCCAAATTTTCGCATTCCCAGTCTATAACTTTGTTGGTTGTACTCTTACGAATTGTTAAGATGCCAATGCAAGGTTAAAAAACTAGTAAAGATAAGATCATGATCTTGTAATGCAATACACGAAATTCCCGTATGTACACGGAGAAGTTAACATTTTTATTTCATGGTTATGCATTTTACGAAAAATGTAGAAAACATTCTTTAGATCCGTATCTATCGTTATGTCAGAAACAATTAACTTTTTCAGTACAGTTGGCATGCCAAAGTATCAGACGGAATTTAGATCAAGATTTGAATATTTACATTCGGTGCGGCAATGAATATTTTTTCTTTGAATTCTAAATATATTGTTTGAAATGGTAAGAAAATGTCTGCGGATTTTGATACACATTTTTTAGATATTGATATGTTTTAAGAATTGTAAAGCAATATTCAACCAACACTATATTAAATATCTCTTATTATACCTAAGTTCTGCCGTGAGAAGTAGGCCTACCACTGCCGGGGGACGAGACCCAGGCATTGAACCAGCGTGCGGGGATGACACTGGTAGGGAGTGTAGGGGTGGTAAGGGGGGGGGGGGGTACCTGTTGGCTTTGCTCTGGGCACTGAGATCTCATTTTCTAGCCTTTTACCATCAGCACAGGTATTGGCCACTCAAAATAGACTATAGATGCATTTTGGTGGCAAGAAAATAAACTACTGTAATGAGGAGTTTATCTGTCAAGTGTTCATTGTTGTTTTATTGTTAAATCATCAATGGGGCAGATTCTATTAGTCTCCAATACCCTGGGGCTGGGCCAAATTCTACCCCGGGTCCATGGACGGAGATCTATACATTATAACATTATTTTTATTGAAGCATTCCATTTGAAAGCACATGGCGTTCAAATAACTTCAAACGTCCGTAACTTTAGATAAAAGCCCTCTTTACAAGTTATTATTCTCAAGGTCCCATTCGAAAAATATTCCAATACATTATAAATTTCAAAAATGTCTAATTCGATGCTAAGTGTAAACCAACTCGTCGGCTAATGCATTGGCCCATTAAACAGCACGCCTTACAATAACAGAGAGTGGCGCGATGGGCCAGCAAGCTGCGAGTGATGGGGCTTGCGTAAGGCAACGGGCAAGACGTAGTCATAGATTAGACCAGGCGACGGAAGGTCCTCGCGCCGTTACTACATTTATTTGACACTAATCGTACAAGGAAAATTATTTTCTGTTGATATTCTACACTTACAAAAGAGGTAATATTATGTTCTATAATCCCTAATCCAAAGATGTGTTCATAGGGATTTGTTGACGAATTATTTATAGCCGGAGCAGCAAGCACCCTTGAGCAGATTATAAAAAAGTAACCCAACAAAATGTAAGAAAGAACCTGGAGACTGAAAATAGTTTTCAAGCCGTTTGGGAGGCAGGTTATGAAAGTATTTTTAAAGACATTTTGTTGGTCCTGTTTGAAGGCTAAACAGAATGATGGACTAAATCAGCGTGGTGGCTGGTGGGTAAATTAATGAGAGTATTATTACCTTGCGTCATATGAATCCTGAGCTGGTTCCAGCAGGCGGTCTAGATAAATATGGGTGTATTTATTGTCTGCCCACTCGCCTTCAAGAGTTGATGTTTCAGTGGAACACATTATACAATGTATTGCTGCCTCGTTGCTTTGCGCTTCCCAAGTCACCGTTTATCAACTACTATCCGAATGTAAGTAATAAAATAATCTAATTTCCAAAACTAAAAACCTATACATTAACCTTGAATCGAACCCGTGACTCTGTACTGTGGATGCAGAAAGGTACAGCCGGTCCACGAACTCCCAAGATATCCTGGGTATTAGTAAATTGGGACAGTTATGCCTCTTCTAGAATACACTGATGATCGGATGCAGGACTGGTGATTTTTGTAATGAAAGTCTTTACTATTTTCAATTTCCATGGCGATCCAGGCCTCTAGTTTGTGATTTTCTGGAACTTGATATAATCAATAGACAGCTGTTGTTGGTTCATGTATTTGTTTGAGTGCGTTTGGTGACAATAAGTTATATATTAAAAGATTCACAACATAACCTTAAATTAAATTAAATTAATCAAACTTTAAATTATTATTATTACTTCAAATAAATGTGCCTCTGTTGTCACGCAGAAAATATGCACAGGTTCATGAATATATAAACAGTGTTGTCGTTGAGCCCTAATAAATGGATTGTGTGTGTGTGTGAGCAATGCAAGTAGGTACCCAGTAAACACAGGAGCTCTTTGGGAGCTCCCAGTATTATCCTTTCTAATGCCTTGTAAGGAGCTCCTTCACAAGATGCACAAAAGATATCCTAAGGGAATCCCAAAAAGGATGATCTTATATGACGATATCCTTTGGAGATCCTTCTAAGGAGCTCCATCAAAAGATGTACAAAGGATGTCTTAAGCATATCCTATAAAGGATGCCCTATTTTGATTTTATCCTTTTCAGATACTTTAAAAGAGCACCTTTGTAGGATGTGTAAAGTACTTCCTTAATTAATCATAAACAAGAGATTTACCCGGATCGTTGAAAACATGTTTTCTCCCTCATTTTACCATTTACAGGATGTATTACTTTCAAAATGACCACAACAGACAAGGAGGCGACACAAAAGACTTGTGGGTACATACATTTGCTTTAAATTTACCTCTGGGAAGTTCAGCAACGCTCAAGTCAACTCCCTGTTTAATATGTTGTGTATTACTTATTTAATTGTGAAATTAGTTAAAAAATACTCACATATATTAATTTAATTAATTTATATTTTTATATTATCAAATAAGTTAGGCCTTAATAATCAATGCACGTGCGGTTCATAATAATATAAACGCTAAATAGATTAATAATGGCGGGTAGCCGACTTCCGACTTCCATGCAAAGCGTGTTGAGAGTGTTTTGTGTTTCGCCGTTCACATCGACGCGTCGCGTCTACCAGTTTCCAGATACACGATATGCAGATGCTGGTAAGTACTGTATATATATTATAACACTTTTAAATAATCATTAATCGGTCTCATTAAAGTAAGGTTAGTTGCCACTTGCCAGTTATTGTGTGGAGCTAGGGCCCAGATCAAGTGGCATGTGTACTGGATCCCCTAGCCGATAGGCATTGTGGCCTAGGATACAAAGGCCGTGAGGACATGTTTCTAGGGACGTGTAGGCCTGGGCCTAGGGTAGGGGTTTGTATTTCTCTAACTATTGAAGTGGGATGATCAAGCTGATATATATGTACCTTGCATGCCATAAACACAAACATAACCTCAAAGGTGATCTGAGCATGGGCTTATATTGTAACCGAGTTAAGACCTCTGTCTAAGCAATATAAAGAAGGCAGAGTATATTCTTACAGCATAGGCCTAGGCCTAGGTTCTATCGTAAGAATTACTAGACATTATGGTCGGTGCACAATAGCCCGGGAAGGAGCTTCCCGTTAGCGTTAATGTTACCGGGCAATGGTAAATTATAGCGAACTTTCCCGTTACCGAAGATCCTTCCCGGGCTATTGTGCATAGACCTTTATTCGTACGGTAGTTTATTGGTTGTCTCATCACGTGACTCACAGGCGCGTACATGTGAAACGTATATGTTATAGGCAGGCATAATCTAGGCCCTATAATTTCAAGGACTAGGCCTATGCCATATTTAAAGTAGGCCTACATTATAGGACAGAGCTTAATTAACGATGGAAGCTTTTTTCCACCGCTGTGCATGTAGGGCCTATGTACCATTAAGGCTAGGCCTTATTTGCAACTCTGGACACAGACTAGGCCTACGTATAGGCTTATTATTAGAAAATAACAAAAACACGTTTTAAAATGTAAGTAAGTAAGTTTATTTCCAACACAAAATGCATACAGAATATACACATACATAGTAATAGTACATATAGTACACATACATATACATAGTAAATACACATTTTGCCTTGACCCTTAAGGTAGTTAAAAAACAAACCTTGTTATTTAGGGTGTTTGGAAGGCGGTGGACATAATTAAATGATAGTGAGAATATAATAACAAAAAGAATGATAGCTGTGATTAGTAACATGATTTTAAAGTTCTTTATCTTGCAGGAATTCTTCAATCGAGTAGTAAGCTTTGTTGCATAAGATTTGTTTAAGTTTATTTTTGAAGATACTGCTACTAGAAATGTTCTTTAGACTTGTTGGGAGCTTGTTATAGAGTTTCGAATTAATATAAAATGAGTTGACTTGTGATATGGTTCTTTTGTAATATTTTGCATGTATGTTGTTGGCTTGCCTTGTGTTATGATTATGTATGTTTTTGTTACTTTCCTGATTGAACATTGTTTTTTTTATATTTAAGATTGATTGATATATGTATAGACTATAGAAGGTGAGTATTTTGTGTTTGATAAAATGTGGCTTACAATGAGGTTTGACATATGTGTCTTTCTTTTGTTTGAGTCCTAGAATATTTCGAAGTGCTCGTTTTTGAAGTTTAAATATTGTATCTGCTTTTGTTGATTTGCCCCATATTTCAATTCCATATCTCATGTGGGATTCAAAATTTGCATAGTAAGCTATTTTTGCTGTTTTTATGTTAGTAATTAAATGTATTGTTTTTAATGAGTAGCATGCAGAACTTAATTTATTGGCCAGCATTTCACAATGTCTGTGCCAGTTCAATTTTTCATCTATATATATGCCTAGGAATTCTGTTGTGTTAACTTTGTTTATCTCAGTATCATCCACCACATTTTTTATGACTGCTATAGGCCTATTGTTGTTATCACTGTTTGTTTTTTTAGGACAGAACTCAATAAAATTAGTTTTATTAGAGTTAAGTAGAAGCTTGTTATTTTGGAACCATTTAGTCACTGCAGCAAGTATTTCCCTACTGATTTCTAATAAATTTTCATGTACTTTACTTCTGCTTTAATGAAAATGCTTTGGGCCAACTCGGCTTGGAAAGCATAGGCCTACATAGACTATGTTTATCAAGTGAGCCGAGCTCGGACTACTCAGATCGAACTCCTAGGCCTATGTATGGTCTCGCTACGGTACGTGTTTATCACGCACTTTCAGATCACACCCCCAAGTTCAGGCTCTGCACGCTTGATCGATCGATAGGTGATTACGCGATAGGTAACAGCAACATGCCTCGGACATTCCTTCATAACTATTCCTAATCCGCAACACCTAGTTAGTCACCTAATTTGGGACATGGATTGTCACTGGGTCAACCTACGAAAAATTATTATTACCATTAATGTTTTCAGGTAGGCCTATATTCTCAAGACAATAACTTGCAGACCTGGTGCCCTATGTACTCACTACCAACCTACGCCCTGGCTCGTCTAATCTCCACGCCTTTCTTCAACTCATTCACAGTCACAGTCCGAGAGTAGACTGGTTTGTTCACTGGTAAGGCACCTTCCTTGTAGATATATAGGCCTAATCTTCTGAAGAGAATTGTTTGATTTTGATTACATTTTTTCAGAAAGAAGTTTTCTCTTTTTATCTGAGCTTTTTCACGTCTGCTCCTGTGTTTTATACTATACTCGTATGTTGCCTACAAGTTAATTATTAACTATTAGAGCTTGGGACTTCTGTAAAGGCCCCATGCCTCAGGGGATAATTTGGTTTGGAATAATTTAATATAGGTCTATTGATTTGATTTTCAATATAGCCAAAACGGTTTTGGTGTGCCCACCAACCAGGGGTGTCCAAATATGGCACTGTAAATAACTCAACTGGTTTGCTATTTTTGCATGACAGTTGAAATAAGAAATAATTTTTTAATTATCACTAGATTACACAATACAACTTTATTTTTTGTGTGTACATGCACATGATGAGGTATTTCTATTTTTATCATTATTAAATGTAGCCTACAGAGTTTGCTGCTCTCTATCCCCCATCCTTCCCAGAGTGGAAGGTCTGAAAATGTTTTTTAATTACCTATGTTGATAAATTGGCTGACAATATACAATAATAAATAAGCTATTGTCATGCAGGCCTACGTGGATACAAAACGTAAGCAATTCATATTTGCTGATGTTATTATCACAACACATATCTTATAATATACTCTATTTTGTATAGCCGGCCTACTATTTGTTTAACCTCAACCGAGTCATGCTATAGGGCCTAGCGTAATATAGAAATTTCTATGTTTATTTGTTATTTAACGTAACTACCGGTTTAGATAGGCCTATGCATATGACTTTTAGGTCTAAAAGTGAAAAGTGCCACATTCATAAATTGTGACTTTTTAAACTACATTGCTTATAATTACATGTATTCATTTTTCCAGGCAAAAATGCCAAAACACATACTTAAATTGTGTAAAAGGCAACAGCTAAATCGAGTAAAAACCGCTTTTACTGATTTATTTAGTGATTCTGATGAGTCGGTTAGCAATAGCACCAATTCAGATACATTGCATGAAAATAGTGAAGGTCCATGCCAAAGTTCAGATTCAATTGAACACGAGGAATGGCAAGATACTACCAGATAGCAACTCATTGCCTGTTGATCCCTTCACAACTCCTTTATTTTATAGGCTACATGTAATGTAAGGTGGAAACATTTTAACTTTTATGACAATGTTATTTAATTTCAGGGTGCTACTGTTGAAAACCTGCCATGATGGTATACTTCCATGTATAGTTCATTTTGAAGAATCGGAGGAAGTGGAGATTGCTCCGGATGCTTGGTTAATAGATTCTACCAAGTGCTTTTGGCCAAATAAGAAAAATGTCCCACAATCCTGGGTGAAGAGTAACAAACCTCCTGAATCTTTCTGGAAACAATACCCATGTATAGGATATTGCGCACATTTGACTCATTTGATAAAGCAGGGCAGGGCGTAAACAAGCAGAAGACACCTCCGATTTAGCCAGTGAAACAGTGATTATTATTGTCGCGAATAGTGAACCTCCCGGGACACGAACTTGAGTAATAGTCGGGGCTAACTTTTTCGACAATTGTTCTATCGCTTCACAGTCCTGTTTGTGTTTATTGTACATACGTACTTGTAACAAATGTTCATAGGCCAAAAACAATGTTTATACATGCAACTATAAATTTCCTAATTATTCCACTGATTGAAGGGACTATAGTATAGGAACATCCAATGGTGCTAAACCATGGACTTAATGATTGTTAGGCTTACTATTATAATCCAATGATTATACCATAATTGAAGTACATTTCTTAACATAATTTTAGTGGAAAACTATACAAATAGTTCCATAGCCTATGTATGACTATGTTATATAAAGATTTTATAACTTCATTTCTTATGCAAGTGAGTGTTAATCTTGTCCAGTAATTCCAATTATCTGTATCCCACGGAAAAGGTTATTAATAGCTTTTCATTAATAACTGAAGTTCAATTGTTGACATGTTTATGACAGTCTGCACTCAGAATCTCAATTTGTCATACGAATGTGGAAAATGCTATAACCTTCGCCTGCATAGTTGTAAGGTAGGCCTACTGTTTTTTTACTTTAATTCCAAGTATTATTTTTAATAAGGGCTGGTTTCACCAACCTTAAACATGAAGAGTGATATCGACTCCCTGCCTGACAACCAGAGCAGGCCAGATCAAGAAGCTAATTTGTATTGGATAGCGAGAAAAATGAATGGCTGAAAGGTCATCATTGCATAAGAGGAAAAAAAAAAATAATTAGCCGGTAATGAATAATTCTCTGCGAACAAACGTAGCGACTGCCATGCATTTTGAATGCAATATTTTGTTGAAACCATATTACCAAACTGTGGTTACTACGTCGGAGCCGAAGTTGGTGAATTAGATTCTTTGAGGGATACTCGGAAGTGTAAACACCACAAATGAAACTAGTATTTTTTAATCATATCTGAAGAACGATACACACAAAAAAAAGGAAAACCATGGGCGACACGTCAGTTTGGGAAACCTCGTTCGTCCCTTTATTTTGTGGTTCCATAATTATGTGTTAATTCACGATAGTATTTTCTGTTTATATTAAATCATTTAATTGTAGCTATGTAGACAAAATATTGGCACCTTTTCTTTATAGAACTGCCATATTGCAGTAGGCCTACATATGCCAAACATTTTGGGCTTATACCCATACAAAATGGAGACTGTTTTATTAATAAACCATGTTTTTGCATTTTATTACATTTTACCACTGCCCTTATTATTGTAGTGGTGTTGTCCTAGGCCTATCCATTTATGCCCATTTACCTCTTGTTTCCAACATATTCCCAATCCAATGATGGTATGTATGTACATTAACAGGGAAGGATACCTCTACGTCAAAAACCGCACACAATTTTCATTTTTAAATTATATCACAAGAATGGGCTTCGAAATCGAAAATCTGAATCAACAGCGCACTGTGGTTTAGTAAACCCTACACATTGAATGCGCTAAGTCGTGACTTAAATTATAATCAGTATGTTTTTTTATAAATAATCAATTTAATTACTAATTATCGAATTATATTCAAAATACTACGCTTATGGTTATAATATTTTATTCAATCTGTAGGGCTTACCAAGGCAAAGTTGGCTGCTGATTTAGATTTTCGATTTCTTGTTGCAATCTTGAGATATAATTTAAAAATGAACATTTTCTGCGGTTTGTGACGTAGAGACTATCCTTCGCCCTTAATGAGACTAATTTTCAAATCCTTTCAAGGAACATTTCAATACATGATAGGTCCCTCCTTTAGATTGCCTTAATGTATCCTAAATGCTTCCTTGAGCACATCTAAAAGAGGTACTTAGGTCATGTACCAAGGAGCTCCTTAGGGTTGGAAATAAAGTAGTGAAAAGGATGGATTAAGGAGAGAAAAGCACTTTAAAAGGAGGGCTTTGGGACCTCCTGTATCCTTTTTAGGAGCTCATAAAGATGTCTTAAAGAACTCCTTTGGTTTACTGGGTAGTGCCTTTCAAGAACAGTCAATTCGATGTTTCATACATTACGTTGAATATATTATACATATTGTGATATGCTGTACAGATATGCTCTAGTTTTCAAGACTGTTTTAATTTAACCGATCAATTTGAGAAAGAAGAACTCGCTCTATTGACCTATTTCTTTTACAACTATATTACAAGGGTAACCAAATGAATCTGTACTTATTACTTAAGTTTAATACTTATGTAATCGGTGGTTATTCAGAGTTAACAAGGTCGCTGGCGCGACCTTGTTCCCTCGCCAGTCATTTCCGGGGCATATGTTACAAACTAATCAAATACTGACAGTGTCACTTGTTATAATTTATAAAACGACGTGAAGTAAATAAATATTTTAAAAAATTAATAGTTGAAAGAAACACATTTCGCCCTCCGAGATACCAGGGTGATGTAATATTAGCTCTAAAAGAACATCCACGAGATTAAAAATAATCTGCTGATACGATGATTCGATTACATTAATTAAAATCGTGATACACAACTCTTACAACACTATATCGACAACATTAGGATTATGATTTTATCTGTAAATGGACTTATGCCATTTACTGTAGGGCGCGATCAATTTAAAAAAAATATATATAATGGAATTGGAACGTATATAACAATAGAAGCTCATTTTCCCCAAACGTAAATAGGACCCATCATTTCTTAAAAATGAATCATATTTTAAAATATTAAAACGGTCTTCTGCTATGATTTTAAATTGCCATTTAACCAATAATAAAAACTAAAAAGTGTGATAAGATAATCATTATAAATGTTTACGCATATTGACAAAATGTAAGGATAAAATTGAATTGTACACCATTTCATTTACCGAACTACTTATAACTCCAGTCCTCCAGACAGGCTTTGTAAGTCCCTGTCTCAACTACATACTGCACTTATGGACTACTCACACTAGGAAACGCTCTGTTTGACGCGTTGATAAACGAGCGCGTCCATATGTCCACGAACTTTCTGGCGAAAAGTTCTCAAAGCCATCGTTATTGTTCAATGAAAGTGACAAAAATGTGGAAAGATTTGAGTTTTTACTGTTATAGTTATTACACTTCCTGCCATTGTTCAATAAAAGATCGATTGTCCATATAAATTATAGCTTGGATGTTTCGTTGTCATAGTTACTTCACTACAATTCAGCAATACAAAATTGTAATTTGTACCTACAATTCTCATCGGATCGCGTTGAAATTTGTATATTCGTGACCGGCTAGAAATTTACTAAAAAATGGCTATCTCACATTTTGCCGCCATTGTGTTTAGGAATAACTTTGTAATAATTAAATTGTAACTTTGTAACTTTTCAACAGATTTGTCCACAAAACTAATGACGTTAAATCCACATCGAGGCTTGTAGATGGTCCAAATTTCAAATTGATCGGACTTTTCGTTCGACCGCTATCGCGAAAAAAAAAAAAAAAAAAACAATTTTTTTTAAACCCCGTTTAGTCACCCCTGAATAATAATTGTACGTATTATTTAGTTTTTTCTATCACACACGACTGGATTTACAATATGAATGTGTATTTTTCGTAACAATGCATAAACATTACTTCAGATTGGCCATAAAGTGTAAAACCAAAAACACACTCTAAAATTGTATGAATTTTCTGTAACACGTAGCGTCGCACAAGTACGATCACACGGCCTACACATGTGTTCATACAACGTGCACAAACAAAGACAAATAAATATAACACACACAAGGGTGAAGTGAACACCTTAAACGCAATATCCAATAATCACTTCATTAATGTTGATAGCACACTCATAGATCGTCGATTATACAAATCACATGGACAAGTCAACACGCACCCATGCACTCGCTGTGAAGACTACTGCATATGTGGACGGATTTTGTTCTCATACTGATTTTAAGAAACAACCCCCCTCACGCCACATAAATATCGGAAACGATAACGGCCACGGCCAGGCACAAATTCTGTGACACTTTCCAGATGAAATTTGATCCTTACAGTCAGCCCCACCGATTATAGCATGACCAAACCATTACGCGGGCCACAAGGCATCTGTTTTCACAGCACAAGAAATTCCACACAAATGGGGGAAATTAGGACATGGCAATAGTCCGTAAACGATATACCAGGAAACATAGAAATCGGTAGGCCTAACGAGTGCATCAAAAAAATCATACAATACATATCATATTGCACAATGATCATAAACTTCATGAAACAATAAATACAACAGATTTCGTAGATATTGTTCTAAGTGCGATAAAACAATTTGAATTCAGTAAAACGTAATGCTTTGATACTTTGACTTTTGGGCAAGACACGTACTACATACCAAAATTATGAAAATAATAATTATTATTGGTGAACCAATAATATTAAAAATAAAATAATTAGAATCCTGAGACACAACTCCCATAAAACAATCTCGACATCATTAGGATTATGATTTTTTACCTGTAAATTGGACTTGCAAAAAGGAGAATGAATGCTATTTCTACTATATGAATATATTAATTTCTTTATGCATGTCATGTAAGGGCTGAAATTTATAATCTGATAATGTTTCTACATACTGTTGTGGCATTAGAACATAGTGACGAACAGTGTCCAGATAGGCAAAATGAATTCTATCACGGCGACACAGTCAAAACTGCGAGCTATACGATAATTTAGGTGCATGTTCCGTTTTTTGTATAAACACATGGTAAGATTCCCCCTCCCTCTCCGCCTCTGTGAAACAGACCCCGATGTGAAACAGACCCTCATAATTCACTTACCACTAAACATGATGCCATTAACCAATAAGCTGGCAGCGTGCTTTTACAGTGAAGCCACAGTTTACTGACGTTTCGTCACACAACATATCAATTAACTTCAATTAATTAAATACATACAGGGGGAAGTCGGAAGGGTTTATTTTATATCCAACTGTCCGGTTTGAGGATCACATGGGACAAGCTAAGAAAGTGGACCGTATAAAGAAGCATACCTATAACTCGACTATTTCCTATTATACGACCTATTACAATCTTACAGATATCGGGGTAATAGGTCTTATGATAGTTGATAGGTGCAGAAGAACCTGGTTTTTCGAGACGTCCCGAAAATTATTCAAGCCGAGTGCAAGCTTCACCGAAGATATTTTTTATGCATTTTACGTTTATCTATTTCTATTTTTAGGCATCACTTTCTTATTAGCTTTTTAAAACATACATTAAGTGTTAATTGCTTCAGTTTCAATTTTTGTTTTTATTAGGGCGCGACAGCGGCCTTATAAGTTTGCACCAGATTTATGTATGTATGTATGTATGTATGTATGTATGTATGTATGTATGTATGTATGTATCCGTTCGCATTTCACGCGCGACAAGAAAGATGTATTTATTTGAAGTAGAAGATATTAACGAATATAAATAAAACTTGTCAATAATGATCTCAGTAGAATGACGTATGTGTTTTGTAAATCTCAATATATTGAGCCGGGCGTAAGTACCACTAAGTGCAAGTTTTGTAAGACAACAAAATTTGTTACTTTGCACATCGCTACGGTTTTTTAAAAAATGTCTGCTATCAATTTTGCGTTATCATTATGAAACTCAAACTTGACCTGTAGTAATCCTTTGACTTTAGAATGGCGTAACATTTACATTTCTGACATTTGTATTTGAGACGCTACGTGTTACAGAAAATTCATTCAATTTTAAATTGTGTTTTTGGTTTTACACTTTATGGCCAATCTGAAGTAATGTTTATGCATTGTTACGAAAAATACGCATTCATGTTGTAAATCCAGTCGTATGTAACAGAAAAAAACAAAATAATACATAAAATATTATCCAGGGGTGACTAAACAGGTCAAGTTTTGGCCCGCATTTTGGGCTCGGCAAGATAAATGAATTTATTTCTGGTTGAAGATTGCAACCCATATTACTGATTTTTTGCATGGCATTTGTCACTAAAGGAATGTAATAGTATGTAAATTAGCAATGCTATTGGTTGAAGGATAGATGAATAATTCTAGTTTGAACGATCCTCAGCTCAGCCTCGCGCTATAAAGAACGACAAGTGGAATGCTCGTGTTTACGTGTGCGTGGACAAAATGTGGAATGACTGTTGTAGTACACTTACGCAAATGAGTCTTCCATTGTTAGATGCCCAATTACTATTATGGCAATGCAAAAACCGAGGATTTGTCCGGTGATACAAAAAGCAGTCTGGCCCAGATCGTATGTCGCCATGCTTCAAAGCCGGATTATATGTTAGTCACTCAACGATACTACCCTTGCAAAATGCATATGGCTGTAATTGAAATAAAACCGTGAAAGTTATAATACGGAAAACTAAAACATGATATTAATATTACACAGAGCTGTATTTATTTGGTGTAGGCCTACACTGTAAAGTGTAGGCCTATATTACATACTAAGATTTTATTAAGTGTGTACAGTGTATCATTTTTTCTTTCTAATATTTGCGGTATGTACCCGATAGCGCAATTAGCAAGAGATTTGTATGTACGGCCGGAGTTAGAGCAGTTGCAACTTTGTAGTATACTTTCGTATGACACGACAGCGATTATCAAATTGGTTGTATTACTTTGAATATTATATTTATTCGTATGTATCACTGATTAATATTCGCAAGAAACCATGCACGTACCTCTCGTAACCAGAACATCAAACGACTTGATGATAGTAGAACCTTTATTAACAATATCGGTCTCTACAGCCAAAGCTCTTGCCATTCGACACAGAACAATAACAAAACATTTATTAAAAACAAAAATTGAAATTGAAGCAATTAACACTTAATGTATGTTTTAAAAAGCTAATAAGAAAGTGATGCCTAAAAATAGAAATAGATGAACGTAAAATGCATAAAAAATATCTTCGGTGAAGCTTGCACTCAGCTTGAATAATTTTCGAAACGTCTCGAAAAACAAGGTTCTTGTTCACCTATCAACTATCATAAGACCTATTACTCTGATATCTGTAAGATTGTAATAGGTCGTATAGTAGGAAATAGTCGAGTTATAGGTATGCTTCTTCATACTGTCCACTTTCTCCGCTTGTTCCATGTGATCCTCAAACCGGACAGTTGTTGGATATAAAATAAACCCTTCCGACTTCCCCCTGTATGTATTTTATTAATTGAAGTTAATTGATATGTTGTGTGACGAAACGTCAGTAAACTGTGGCTTCACTGTAAAAGCACGCTGCCAGCTTATTGGTTAATGGCATCATGTTTAGTGGCAAGTGAATTATGAGGGTCTGTTTCATATCGGGGTCAGACACAGGAGGCGAAGAGGGAGGGGGAATCTTACCATGTGTTTATACAAAAAACGGAACATGCACCTAAATTATCGTATAGCTCGCAGTTTTGACTGTGTCGCCGTGATAGAATTCATTTTGCCTATCTGGCCACTGTTCGTCACTATGTTCTAATGCCACAACAGTATGTAGAAACATTATCAGATTATAAATTTCAGCCCTTACATGACATGCATAAAGAAATTAATATATTCATATAGTAGAAATAGCATTCATTCTCCTTTTTGCAAGTCCAATTTACAGGTAAAAAATCATAATCCTAATGATGTCGGGATTGTTTTATGGGAGTGGTGTCTCAGGATTCTAATTATTTTATTTTTAATATTATTGGTTCACCAATAATAATTATTATTTTCATAATTTTGGTATGTAGTACGTGTCTTGCCCAAAAGTCAAAGTATCAAAGCATTACGTTTTACTGAATTCAAATTGTTTTATCGCACTTAGAACAATATCTACGAAATCTGTTGTATTTATTGTTTCATGAAGTTTATGATCATTGTGCAATATGATATGTATTGTATGATTTTTTTGATGCACTCGTTAGGCCTACCGATTTCTATGTTTCCTGGTATATCGTTTACGGACTATTGCCATGTCCTAATTTCCCCCATTTGTGTGGAATTTCTTGTGCTGTGAAAACAGATGCCTTGTGGCCCGCGTAATG
Organism: Isoperla grammatica; assembly: GCA_945910005.1. Lineage (NCBI taxonomy): Eukaryota > Metazoa > Arthropoda > Insecta > Plecoptera > Perlodidae > Isoperla > Isoperla grammatica. The sequence goes on along the minus strand of OX246738.1, from coordinate 39,374,638 downwards.
GTTTGGTCATGCTATAATCGGTGGGGCTGACTGTAAGGATCAAATTTCATCTGGAAAGTGTCACAGAATTTGTGCCTGGCCGTGGCCGTTATGGTTTCCGATATTTATGTGGCGTGAGGGGGGTTGTTTCTTAAAATCAGTATGAGAACAAAATCCGTCCACATATGCAGTAGTCTTCACAGCGAGTGCATGGGTGCGTGTTGACTTGTCCATGTGATTTGTATAATCGACGATCTATGAGTGTGCTATCCACATTAATGAAGTGATTATTGGATATTGCGTTAAAGGTGCTCACTTCACCCTTGTGTGTGTTATATTTATTTGTCTTTGTTTGTGCACGTTGTATGAACACATGTGTAGGCCGTGTGATCGTAAATACATAGATAGTACTTGTGCGACGCTACATGTTACAGAAAATTCATACAATTTTAGAGTGTGTTTTTGGTTTTACACTTTATGGCCAATCTGAAGTAATGTTTATGCATTGTTACGAAAAATACACATTCATATTGTAAATCCAGTCGTGTGTGATAGAAAAAACTAAATAATACGTACAATTATTATTCAGGGGTGACTAAACGGGGTTTAAAAAAAATTGTTTTTTTTTTTTGATCGCGATAGCGGTCGAACGAAAAGTCCGATCAATTTGAAATTTGGACCATCTACAAGCCTCGATGTGGATTTAACGTCATTAGTTTTGTGGACAAATTTGTTGAAAAGTTACAAAGTTACAATTTAATTATTACAAAGTTATTCCCAAACACAATGGCGGCAAAATGTGAGGTAGCCATTTTTTAGTAAATTTCTAGCCGGTCACGAATATACAAATTTCAACGCGATCCGATGAGAATTGTAGGTACAAATTACAATTTTGTATTGCTGAATTGTAGTGAAGTAACTATGACAACGAAACATCCAAGCTATAATTTATATGGACAATCGATCTTTTATTGAACAATGGCAGGAAGTGTAATAACTATAACAGTAAAAACTCAAATCTTTCCACATTTTTTTCACTTTCATTGAACAATGACGATGGCTTTGAGAACTTTTCGTCAGAAAGTTCGTGGACATATGGACGCGCTCGTTTATCAACGCGTCAAACAGAGCGTTTTCCTAGTGTGAGTAGTCCATAAGTGCAGTATGTAGTTGAGACAGGGACTTACAAAGCCTGTCTGGAGGACTGGAGTTATAAGTAGTTCGGTAAATGAAATGGTGTACAATTCAATTTTATCCTTACATTTTGTCAATATGCGTAAACATTTATAATGATTATCTTATCACACTTTTTAGTTTTTATTATTGGTTAAATGGCAATTTAAAATCATAGCAGAAGACCGTTTTAATATTTTAAAAATGATTCATTTTTAAGAAATGATGGGTCCTATTTACGTTTGGGGAAAATGAGCTTCTATTGTTATATACGTTCCAATTCCATTATATATATTTTTTTTAAATTGATCGCGCCCTACAGTAAATGGCATAAGTCCATTTACAGATAAAATCATAATCCTAATGTTGTCGATATAGTGTTGTAAGAGTTGTGTATCACGATTTTAATTAATGTAATCGAATCATCGTATCAGCAGATTATTTTTAATCTCGTGGATGTTCTTTTAGAGCTAATATTACATCACCCTGGTATCTCGGAGGGCGAAATGTGTTTCTTTCAACTATTAATTTTTTAAAATATTTATTTACTTCACGTCGTTTTATAAATTATAACAAGTGACACTGTCAGTATTTGATTAGTTTGTAACATATGCCCCGGAAATGACTGGCGAGGGAACAAGGTCGCGCCAGCGACCTTGTTAATAAATGTTTTGTTCTTGTTCCGTGTCGAATGGCAAGAGCTTTGGCTGTAGAGACCGATATTGTTAATGAAGGTTCTACTATCATCAAGTCGTTTGATGTTCTGGTTACGAGAGGTATGTGCATGGTTTCTTGCGAATATTAATCAGTGATACATACGAATAAATATATTCAACGTAATACAACCAATTTGATAATCGCTGTCGTATCATACGAAAGTATACCACAAAGTTGCAACTTTTCTAACTCCGGCCGTACATACAAATCTCTTGCTAATTGCGCTATCGGGTACATCCCGCAAATATTAGAAAGAAAAAATGATACACTGTACACACTTCATAAAATCTTAGTATGTAATATAGGCCTACACTTTACAGTGTAGGCCTACACCAAATAAATACATATCTGTGTAATATTAATATCATGTTTTATTGTTTTCCGTATTACAACTTTCACGTTTTTTTTTTCAATAACAGCCATATGCATTTTGCAAGGGTAGCTTCGTTGAGTAACTAACATATAATCCGGCTTTGACGCATGGCGACATACGGTCTGGGCCAGACATTGTTTTTGTATCACCGGACAAATCCTCGGTTTTTGCATTGCCATAATAGTAATTGGGCATCTAACAATGGAAGACTCATTTGCGTAAGTGTACTACAACAGTCATTCCACATTTTGTCCACGCACACGTAAACACGAGCATTCCACTTGTCGTTCTTTATAGCGCGAGGCTGAGCTGAGGATCGTTCAAACTAGAATTATTCATCTATCCTTCAACCAATAGCATTGCTAATTTACATACTATTACATTCCTTTAGTGACAAATGCCATGCAAAAAATCAGTAATATGGGTTGCAATCTTCAACCAGAAATAAATTCATTTATCTTGCCGAGCCCAAAATGCGGGCCAAAACTTGACCTGTTTAGTCACCCCTGGATAATATTTTATGTATTATTTTGTTTTTTTCTATCACATACGACTGGATTTACAACATGAATGCGTATTTTTCGTAACAATGCATAAACATTACTTCAGATTGGCCATAAAGTGTAAAACCAAAAACACAATTTAAAATTGAATGAATTTTCTGTAACACGTAGCGTCTCAAATACAAATGTCAGAAATGTAAATGTTACGCCATTCTAAAGTCAAAGGATTACTACAGGTCAAGTTTGAGTTTCATAATGATAACGCAAAATTGATAGCAGACATTTTTTAAAAAACCGTAGCGATGTGCAAAGTAACAAATTTTGTTGTCTTACAAAACTTGCACTTAGTGGTACTTACGCCCGGCTCAAAATATTGAGATTTACAAAACACATACGTCATTCTACTGAGATCATTATTGACAAGTTTCATTTATATTCGTTAATATCTTCTACTTCAAATAAATACATCTTTCTTGTCGCGCGTGAAATGCGAACGGATACATACATACATACATACATACATACATACATACATACATACATACATACATACATACATAAATCTGGTGCAAACTTATAAGGCCGCTGTCGCGCCCTAAAAAGCAAATTGTTGACCTACAATCTACATAACATAAATAAAAACCATTTACCATAAACTCTACAAGATCACTAAATAAACATCTCTGTATGATATTGCGAGTTCATATCTGTTTATTTACGCCCCACTCTAAACCTTAAAGTTGGTCGTAAATATTGATATCTCTCGCCTAAGTGACGCTGGTAATTAATCCGGTCGGCCGACCTGCCGGGATCAGTGGCCTCGCGTCAAGGTGTGAAGTATTAGCCTTTCGTTTGTTCGTCGGTTCCTCGGAGTCTCTCGAGTGTAAAAAGTTGTAAATTTCATCTCGAAACTTAGGTAGATGAAAACAAGATTGTTTACGACTAATTTAGCAAGTTGGAAGGAGGCGGCCGGAAACACTAAAGGTTTGGGGCAATGACTTGACGATAACGAACACGAATTCTAATTTTTATCGGCCACCATGTTATTATTAGTATATGCGTATAACGCGTGCATATTTTAGTTTATTACACATTCTACCGCGGCAATCTTTTACAATCGTGATTCGTGACCAAACCACCTTGACTGTAATTTAAGTTTTATAAACAACTTTTTAATAGATAAATGTTTAATCTTCGTTGCCAATTGGCCCCAAAAAGTGCAATTAATTCTTATCTATTTACGAGAGAGGGGAAGTTGAAAAATGTATCATTAATCGGGTGTGATAGTCGGTGTCGAAGTCAAAGTCATACATTACATAGTGTTGTCATATTGACAGAAATACGTAGGTTAACAAAACCCGAACCGGGAATCGAACCCTGGGCTTTTCTCACTAGAAGCAGCAGTAAACCTCGCAAGGATCTCATTGTCAACTGGAGCCAAAACAGCCAAGTGGTCTATAGAGATGGACTGGCTGACCCTAGCTTGTTAGTTGTGACTATCCGAATTGTTCACCGAATATGCCAATTCTGTACACAGTGTCATCTGTATGACATCTCCCCCAATAGTTCGGTGCATACAGTTTTTATAGTACAACTATGAGTGTGTTTGAAAACAAAATGATAAATAAATTAATAAAAATACATCAGGGACAATTTTTGATTTGTGATGTCATTTTCTCAATCAGCCTAGGCACAGTTACTTAGAGAAACGGGGGGTGGGGGGGATGGACGCATCTGCCAGATGTACTTCATTAGTCTTATCGTCTCGATACACCTGGCGGCATGTAGGGGTAAGGTGCATTAACCCCCAGTCCAACATCTTCTCATCTTTAGGAGCGTTTGTTTTGCGTTCCGTAACCCATATGGATACAATCGGCAAAGAGCTTGTTAATATCTTTCCGTGTGAAGATCTGATCAACAGTTCCGTTTTCCACCAGCGCTTTTTAAGACCACTAAAAACTATCTTCGTATCTTTAGTTCTTTGTGTGTGTGCGGGTATCGTGCATCTTTACGCTCAGCAATGTTTAATCACTAGAACTGTGCATTCAGTTTCAAGGTGGACAGACGTGCCAGTGAGCCTTGATATACAGACGAGGGTTTATAGTAGGGCCCTGCGCGCAGCCCTTATTGAGGCCCTGAGAACGGCCCAAGGTCCGTAAATCCCCTTGCGGGGGCTCGTAGGTTTACCGAGCCTCCGCCAGGGGATCGACGGACCTTAATGAAAAAATTTGCGCAATGGAAAAAATCTGATCAGCGCTCCTGGGGTTCCGAAGCAGAACTATACGACTCGCTTGTTGGCCAGGGGAAGTGGGGAGTAAAAAACCTCACAGGGAATAACTATCTATACAACCCTATATAATATACTTTGATATTGTTTTAACAAAGATTAAGAAGGGCGTATTCACGTGCTGTCACATCGGCCATAATGGAGAGAGAAATTGTGTGAGCTGTCTTACATAAGAATTTTAGCACGTATATCCCCCAATAAAGTTTACGAAAAAGATTATTATGCCTTTGTGAACGATTAAAAGAGTAATTGAGACAAAAGAGTATTTCAAGTAATAATAGCAAACCTAAGTTAGAGAACAGTAAAATTTGCACCAAACGCTATCTGAAACAATGTAAGTACGAACTTTGCCATCGGGTCCTCCGGTATGGCCTCCATGCGCATTACGTGAATACACCCTTTTGTTTATTTTTTATTTAGGGGGCCCCTCAGTCACGCGGGGATCCTACCCCTGTTATTATGACGTCACACCAGAAACGTAAATACGTTACTTCCCTTGACTGCGGTATCACTCATCAACTGTGTTTCCTCTATGTAGCCTGGCAATCAATTACAGGGGTTCAAACCAGCCACACTATTCGTTTTGCTCGACATTTGCGCTTACATAGATAACTTTACTCATTAGAGTAACTTTCAACTAGAACATTCCAATGTAAACATAAAGACGCACCATTGAATTTACTCTATCGTAAATAGATGGATAATTCAATAGCTGTACGTAGATAATTATATAGCTATATATGGAAATGTACATATAGCCATGAGAGAAACAGGAATACCATAACATTGGTACATCTAAACATGCCACCATGTCAACATGGATATGTTTTTTTTTCTTTTCTGTACATCCTCCAAAATAATACTCGTACGCGCGCAGATCACAATATAGCATCGTTCTCAAATAAAATATGCAACGCAAAGCCCAAATATACAGTTCGTCATGTTAGTGTTGCCACAAAACAATTTCGACACTGTGTATGCCTACGCCTGTATTGAAACACACACTCAACAGGTGAACTAGGGTCACTATAGTCCAGCGTCACAGATAACGTTACCAGCCAAGCCGAGAGATCTACGATAGCACAAAAGTTGATGTTATAACTCCGTAATCTATATATCTGTCAAAAGCGGCCTATGATCTAGATTCTTTCTCAGTACGTGACACGTCATTTTTCTGTAAACCTTGCAGTTTTCTTTTTTGTCGGTTTGTTTGCATATGCATATTATTATGTTCTGCTGGAAATGTACGGACATAGGAATACTAAAGTATATTTTGCAACGCAGAGGGTTTAAAATATATTTCAGTTTTACATACTTTTCAAGGCTGTCTCATGCAGTTAGCTAAAGTGGGTTTTTGTACTGCACTGGAGTTTACAAGTTGAAATTATTAAGTTAATGTATGTTATGGCAATAGCAATACTTAGGTCAATTGGTGTCACCGCCATTAAAGGTATTTTCCATGATTGAATCGACCTGATTTACATTGTAAATATGATGGTAAGCGGCGCAATGTAAGTTAAACAATTTCGAGAGGTAATGACTGCAACCTTGATCTTTACGCCCTGCGCTTTCAGCGAATGTTTAGTCCAGCCTAGTGCGACCAGGTGGTCACAAAATGCGTCAATTTCCTCATTGTTGAACTTTGTATTTCAGGTGCAAATTATACGTTGCACGAGGCAATGCACATAGGTTCGGAAAGGAAATGACATAAATGACGGAAACCTATTGTATTTATGTACTTGGTCACAGCACAAGTAAGAAGAGTCTGGAGTTATACCCCAGCCATCGTAGACAGATTCAGCTGCTATTGGCACTAAATATTGTGCAAAAAAGATAGGCCTACATATTATTATATCATACATCGTATTTGATGAATAAAAAAAAAACAGTGTGAATGGTCAACCATTGCTGCCCCAAGACTATTTAGTGGCTGCAAAATGATGGATAGAATGATTTGGATTTATTCGAAAGAGTAACAAATATTTATACAATAGTACAACGGTCAGCTGATGGAAATACATTATAGTCATAGTCATAGGTGTATTTAAGAACAGTTTATTCGCCGAATAACTTGTTATCAATTCAATTATTAAGCAACAACTCGAAACTTTGAAATACATATTTTCTCTTGTTAAACTTGTAACATAGAGTTGAGAAACTGTAAGAATGACGGCCCCCTCCATATCCCCTCCTCAGCTACCCAACCCCCCTCAACTCCGTGACAACCCGACAAAATGAAATACGCAACTGAAAATCAGTTTGTTTCAGTTGTTCAGTTAGTTGTTTCATGGAGTTGAGGGGGGTTGGGTAGCAGTGGAGGGGATACGGAGGGGGGCGTCATTCTTACAGTATCTCATCTATATAACAATTTTCGTGAACTTTCTCGGACGGAATCTCGAGGTGGGCTGTGAGTTCGGGCGGAAAAGCCAGAAATTGAAACTCAGTGGACGCGCCAATACCCGAATAATGAGTGTAACTGATTATCTGTTTATTATTGTGTTCGTCAGCCAATACTTACACATAAAAGCCCGGGGGCGCGTTCTGTCTTCAATACATCAATCGAACAAAATTATCACCCTTATCCGAATACAAAAATGTGTTTATACTTCTCAGAATGGTCTATATGGGACACCATATATGAATATGTACCTGCAAGATCTTACCGTTGCTTGCTTTTAGGGATGGGCAGCAACACACTTAATGTACCCCCCTCTTCCCATGCATTAAAGTACTGGTTCCAGTGCTCCATTTTTGCAGGATACATCTAGTCACTTCGTTAAATGTCCGTATAGTGAACTGCTTAAGTAACAGCATAGCTGTTTGTTTTGCGTCCTAACTTATAAGTACACGAAAATATTTTCATCTTTGTAGGTCAAATACTAAAAGCATTTATTATTCTTGTCACCATTTGTTCACCAGAATTAAACGAAGTAAAGAGACATGGAACAAATGTTAAAACTGTCTACAAAATAAAGAGATGCCGTAAGGCGGAACTTAAAGCACACGTACTTGTACGGGTTGAAAGTTTATTTATTATGGTAATTTCTCTTACCCTTAGGTAGAACATGAGGGCCATTCTGGGATTCTAGTAAATTAAGGTTTGAAAGAGTATGTTTATATTCATAAAGAAACAAGTGATAAAGTATATAGAAGTTTAATAAGGAAGAACGATATTATGGCCTGAGGCTCGTTGTCTGTGTTTCAATATGTTATAGTTTAATTGGGGTAAAACAAGTTTGCTTAATTTGTGTGGACAGCTATACGAGAATCTACTAATTATTTTAAGATTTATGGTGAAACCCGTATTTAAAATTCAACTTGTTCCAGCTAAATAGCGAGGTTCATGGGAAGCCCTTAGGGTCAGCCCTGTGGTGCTTAGTGAGTAGTGACGGTGCAAGGCATTGCGAGCATATTAGACATGTACATACCATCCGACCACTGGCGTGGCGCAAGGAACCACATAGACCCCGTGGTGCGGTGGGGGGAGGGGGGGGGGGGGTCCCTTTAAAATCAAGAATAATGTATGAAAATTGTCTTATAAGTAAGCAATATCATAAAGAGTAAATTCTTTAATATTATATCTATCAGAAGATTCCAGGGTATGGTACGTACCCCTAGTTTAAAGGATTGACAACAAGAAGCCCTTCTGAATGCCAAGATGGTTGCTTTAATTTGAGATTTTTTTAATACGATGCAATATTAAGAATTTGTATCCAGATAGAGTAACTGACCTCTATCTGGTCAGACCTCTCAGAATCATGGCAAACCTCATAGAATAATAACAATAATTTCAACTGAGGCTCTGCTTCACGTCCACGTCCACGTCCACGTCCACGTCCACGTCCACGTCCACGTCCACGTCCACGTCCACGTCCACGTCCACGTCCACGTCCACGTCCACGTCCACGTCCACGTCCACGTCCACGTCCACGTCCACGTCCACGTCCACGTCCACGTCCACGTCCACGCCCACGTCCACGCCCACGTCCACGTCCACGCCCACGCCCACGCCCACGTCCACGTCCACGTCCACGTCCACGTCCACGTCCACGTCCACGTCCACGTCCACGTCCACGTCCACGTCCACGTCCACGTCCACGTCCACGTCCACGTCCACGTCCTCTATATGCTACCGAAAGTTAATTTCCGCCTTGCTTTACGCCCGTCATTATGCAACTAGTAGCAGAAAACACTTCTGTCTCCCGTGATGGATTATAAAATCCACGTGCGTGTTTAGGGAATTTCGTTCTACTAGTGATTTTTTCCACATGACAAGTGGATTTAATTAAAAATTAACAGTCGAGTAGCGGTAGATCGTATCAAATACAGGAACAAATTGTTTAGATAGTGTTTTAGGATTACAAAATTAAATTAATTTATATAAAATCACTACTTCATTATAATTAGATAACTACTATTCATAAAAATTCAATTAAAACCAAAAAACCGGTAAAACTAAAAAAACAACAGCTAATTTGCATGGATTACAAGGTACAGTATTCACCTGTTCGGCTAGGCTAGTGTCTTAGTGGGTGATTTATACGCATCGCGTGAGTCTCTGACGTCACTGGGCCGTTGTGCGGAACATAAACACAGACGCACGTGTCATGTGTTCATCTTTCAACCATGAAAACCTCTGAAAAGAAATTTCACAAAACTTACTTTTCCATCAACTATGTATACATTATTATTATTATAAGTAATCAATCATTTACAATTTTGTTTACATATTAATCAATCCTCAACAAGTGTAATCATTTGTCTCGATTATAGCTGATAGCACCATCGCCAAAAATACGTTACCCCGAATATCATCAATCAACAAGTATTTCGTGTCGCTACTGGAATCTGGACATGGGTTGTACTAATGATATAGCTTAGCGCAACAGCCTTTCCTTACCGCACACATACACTCTTTGTCTAATATATTCTCGTCTATAAGTATTTATTTCTCAATTACGTCCCAACCCTTGATAAACTTGTCTCTCAGTCTTATTTATGATTATCATATTCTAAGTTCAGTCATTATGTCGTGTTTCTTCAGTCGCCTGTGGCTGAGTCTGGACAGCATAAGTCGTTTACAATGGCAAGGTGAATCTAACATAATTTTCTATTCGTTTATTTATTCAATTTAATTCAATTCAATTCAATTTAATTCAATTCAATTCAATTCAATTCAATTCAATTCAATTCAATTCAATTCAATTCAATTCAATTCAATTCAATTCAATTCAATTCAATTCAATTCAATTCAATTCAATTCAATTCAATTCAATTCAATTCAATTCAATTCAATTCAATTCAATTCAATTCAATTCAATTCCTCCAACTAAACATTTAACACCGCATTCACCATGGCAACCACCAATCGCAGAAGCTATGAAATCGAGTTATCGAAAGTCATAAGGACCGCCATGTTGTTTGGTTGATAACATTGGTTTGGATTCAGAAGTTATCTTGTCATTAGATGAAAGATTGATAAATATCTGCATCTTCTGCCAAGTAATAGGACAATTCACCATTCGTTGAGGCCGTCATTATGAACCAGTTGTTGCAGTGAGAGTTATATTCATTGGCTCGATTGGCTTCGCGTCCCTGACTTTAATAAATAGCAACCAATTTATTTACGATAAAAGAGAGAATAACTAGGCAGATGCCACTTCCAAGTTGCTAACCATAAAACTGCCAAAGAACTGCAATCCTTTGAAAATTACGCAATGTGACGTTATAAATCGTACGCGGCATAGCCAAAGGCTTATCCAATTTAGAATCCAGCCAGTGGATGAACACGGACACGAAAAATAATATAATTTCTGTTATAAAGAACAAAACGCTGTAAATACAGACCTTTCAAACACATTGCTATTGTCTGCGAAGACGTGTTTAACGTTTTGCTATAAATTATGATTTATAATCAAACAGAATTCGTTTTTGTATGCGCTTACAAAATGTATGTATATAAGTTCGACAAGATTAATGATTTCTATGAACGACATCACAAAGTGTGTATATATATGTATGTTACACAATCTCGACGTTTCTGAATAACGTAATGCTATGCACGGTTGTTTTGTAAATCGAAACTGTTGTTACAAAAACTTTGTTAAAACAATTGGCTAGACCATTAATTATATTCGCGAATTATCGGATTATGCTTCCTCATCCAACTCCGCACAGGGGATCGGATTCTCCCCTAATACTTCTTCGAGTTTCCCGACCCTTCATATACAGTATCCGACCGTATTAAAGTTCTGAAAAAAGTTTTGAGGAGTCTGACCACGCTAAACCACAACCACGTGTCACGTTACTTGTGACGTCACGTAACTTGTGACGTCACAGTCACTCGTCTATCAATGACGTAGGCCTATAGGCTACATCGCCCAAAAATTGAAGGTGTTTGTATCCTGACTTAGCACTTTCAATTTGAATTAGCAAAACTTTATATGTATACACTACAAAACTAATTATAAATCCAATAATAGGGTTTGTGTAGTTTTTCTAAATTCTCAAGATATAAAATTTGAGAAAGTTCTCGACTTATGGGCCAGTTTCAACAAACTTTAATCCGTCGATTTTCTTTTAATCGGAGATAAAAAATGGCGCCATCTGGAAGCCATCGTGAATTTTGTATGTAATGTGTGTTGAAACCATGGTAACCAATTCAAGATTAGTAAATCGTCAGATTAAAAAGTTGAGTGAATTCGGACCTTATCAAAGCAGACATCTACAAATAAGTATACCAGAATTACTCAATTACTTATATCTTAATTTCATGACGGCACACCTAAGAATAAACAAATCTATTCGAATTACAATCCGAGAAAAACCACATTAAACACGTTGGATGTAATATCCCCATCATTCATCAGTTGTCTACTGTGTGCGGAGCGGCGCTCATGTCGGAGCTAATTACAGTCATCAGCGTAATGTAGCTTGCGGCGGCAGGGTGCATGGCTAGGCATGGCTCCTGGTCACTGGCCTGGCTTCATTACAGACCACGATAACGTTCATTATGTTATCTAATCGAGAACCCATGCTAATCTCCTCTCTTATAATGACGCACATTGTCAACTTTCAGAGATATGATTGGTGATTTCCTATATACAGGGATTTAATTTAAATGCGTTCTATTATAGACTGGTTAAAAATCGGTTCAATGACTTGCAAATGTTAAGGCCACAACACTAGGTTGGTAAATCAACGAGTTAAAAATGGTAAATACCGATTACTGTAGTAGGCCTGGCCTACCCCGGAATACACAACATGTCTGAACATATTTATAGCATTACCAACGGGGTATTATTTATATTAATCAATCATATAAAGTCATTCCAAGCAAACTTGTGCTGACGTCAGATGAGTTAAAACATTGGCCAACCAAATGTGAGTATTTGAAAAAGTCACCCGCTGATTCGCTCCGGCTCTCTCATCTATGACGTCAGCATTCACTAGATAACCACTTTATTGTAACCATTCACCGTCATATTGTCATAAACATTAGTCTATTCGCACGATGACGAACCAAGGCAGCGTATACACACTTTCCTTTACTATCTTCTCTTTTTCTGTTTACCTCTTTTCGTGGGTCTTGTTGGGAATTCAAAAATAGAAATAACAATAATTTTTGTAAACGTATTCTCTCAATATTTTGTTTTACACTCACATTACAAAAAAACTGTTATTAGTGAGTTAGAGGAAAGCGTCAAGGTTAATGTCTTACGGGTCTCAAGCACAAACTATGCTTAAACGAACTGAATCAGAATCTTGGTTGAGAATTAAGGTGTCCGTGTAGTCCTGCGGTATTAATGAAATATGTCTTCTGTTAACCTCTCACAGGAGAGTTTACACACGGAAAGTTTACAAACTTTAACAACGTTAAACTGCTTTTGAAATAGCACACATATTGTAGAAGTTATGCTCCTTTAAAACTTTAAAGTGCTAGCCATTATACAAGATTCGTTGCAAAACCTTGACATAACCTCCTATAGGGTGGATTAGTTTATAAATATTAGATTTAATACAGAGCGCTGGGGTACGCGATAGCGACAGACAGATGGTCGGAAATACAGACAAACAAGCACCACTGTGTTCTTGCCTAAGAACGCCGAAAACAATTAACCGCATACATTGGAGTACCACACAAATGGGGCTGACTCAAAACACTCCCACTTCTAGAAACATAGAAGATCTGAAGCCATACTCGTTTAGCTTTGTATCGATGATACATAACTTTTCATCCACCATTTTATAACTGAACAAAATGTCAACATAGTAGTAAAGTATTATAGAGTAAAAAGCTCCCCTCATCCCCCCCCCCCCCCCCATCATCCACACACACCCTTTATTTGCTCTCCGAGACTCGCAACTGCTATAGAATCTCATGGTTTCACCACCAACAATTAACCATCTGCCATTCAATTTCACACAACAAAATTAGATAAAATATCTACCCCAGCAGCGATGGCTTAACTACAAGACATTGGCTTGTGTAAACATAGTACTTTTATCCACCAACAATAACTCACTCACTGCTCATCACCAGTGGGCCTGCCTTCCCATCAACACTTGTTAATCGATGAGGTGTTTAATATTGCAAGTCTACTTAATTATTAATATTTATTTTGCTTTTATTTACTTTTTATTAACTTGTCATATGTGTATTTTTTATTTGAAAATTTTAATTTAACATTCACAATATGTATTCATTCTTTAAACAACTGTACAAACAGAAACAGGTATCTACGTAATGCAGTTCAGTTGACTCTTCGAACGCTTCGTTGTAAAGGTTTTCAGTTGAGGAATGAGGAATGAAGAATTAGGAAAAAAAAATTTCATACAATTCTCCCAAATTTCGAAAATGATATTCACAGTACACACGTATCGTTTGCAAATAATCTCGCGTGTATTCCGGTGGCTGCGGACCACAAACTGAGTCCCGCTTGTCACGGCCACCTTGTTTGTTAAGTGGTGTGTTCGTCGGCCACCAGGATGTTGTCCATTACTTGCGCCCCTCCTTCCACCCACCGGAACGTCGATCCTGAAAGCAAGAGATGGATTAAATACTTGTGAATACATTCTGGCCGCTGCTTACATTCGCATTCATAATGAGGCGGCCTGGTTTAGAGCCAAACGTGTTCAGGTATTCCGAAAGTGTTTTTGCCTTATTTGCTGTGTTAATTAAGTCTTCATCAATGATCAACTATATAAGCACATCATAAAAACTCAGAAACTCACATAATACTTCTAAGTTTTAATATATTTTCTGCGGAAAGTCATGAGCGGTAGGACTACTTCATATGCTACAACAAACTACAACTTTGACGTGTTTACTATTAATGAAGGAACAAAAATATCATCGTTTTGCATGTTACGCCCATTCAAATAATCACACGGGAAAGTCTTTGACATTTAGAGTTGGAATTGTTCTAGTTTTTAATTAGTTTTATGTTATATTTGAAACTGTTTGACAATAAGTTCTCAAACTTTGTATGGAAGTATCAATTTCCAAATTAACCGAACATCCATAAACAATGTGTTGTTGCTAGTTTATATCTTACATTGGTGTTGACTACAAGAGCTGAAGAAACAGCCTCCGGAATCAATGCATAATATGTCACTCTAAGTTTTATTTATAACGAGTATGTTATAATGTTTTAGAGACTTAGATGAAGCTAAGGGAATGCCATTTGTAGAGACAGAACATTTTTTCTTTCGTATCAAAGGTTGTTAAAATGACCGTAAAAACGATTGAATTGTGTTCTTTTTTACGTTGGTCAAATTAAATACATGAACAGCTTGTAAGCACGCAAGCTTGTGGTGGTCAAAGTGGGATATTTATGGCATGACACTTATATTATAATGTGTCTACAGACTTTGCATGAACATCTTTTAGATTGTGCATTTGTGATGAAATGCTTCATCAACTTCAAGTCAAGAAAAACAATGCCACTCGACAATGTTCCGACGACTGGCAGCAGAGAGAATAGCCTACTTAGAAAAGATGGGTTGTCCAATGTTACCAGTCAAACCAGAAACAAGAATATATATTTTTATTTTCAGCGGAGCTTGTTGTTCACTGCTCAGTCTCGCAGGCAGAAGAGCTATATATCAGTCACTATCAAAGCTACTGTTCCTCCACAGCCGGGCATAAAATAAAGTACCAACGCCACGCAATCCAGGACCACTCGTTCCTTGCGGAAGCCAACCCATGGAGCTGAGTGCATGGTAATTATGTTACTAAAAGTCGACTATTAAAAGGGACGTCATTTTCGAGCTGGCTCTAGGATTGTGCTATATCTTCCCTTCAGTGCCACGTTCCATAGTATACGACCGCCATAACTTTTTATTTGGCCGTCGCTTGTCGAGAGATTGGGAGACTGAAGGAAGATGCGCGCACGACGCACATAGCACGCACTATAACAGATAGGAGGAGTTGGGCTATAACTTCGGGAAATGGTTCTCTTCTCTCTGCACTTGATGACTAGACGAGGAAAGAAACATAGATAATCCCGACATTCCTCTCATCAACATCAGCATCCGAGTGTAAGACCCTCGCCCCTGATCAATACAACAGCCTCGCAGATTAGGTAATCGTTGCCAGAGGTTATGCTTCCCATGAGCTGATCGATGAGATGTCAACGATACAGTCACGTGACCGACTCTGCTGAACGGGCCACTCGTCACCTTGTTGACGGGAACGCGGTTTCTTCTGTCACATTTAGCATACAAATGGTTTTGACGTAGAAAACATAAAGCATTTTTGCTTAGCGTGGCTATTTCCATGGTGATGCCTACCGGATGTTTCTGTTACGAGAGGAAATGGAAAGCCCTTCCGAGGCAAATCATTCTTATGGCATTCCTCCGGATACAGAGTCTGAGAGCTGTTGGTAATGGCCTCGAGGCGGCTCCATAATACATGAAACATTGTAGGACTAGGCCGCACACTCAACCCTAACTAGACTATTGTTCCACAATTGTTGTTTGTACCCTCCATGATTAAATAAGACTCCCTATCAATCTCCAAGCAATGGCACAGATAACGATTCTGATGACCTATCCACTTCTGACAGGGGTTCCACCAATCTTCCGGACTTCTCTCATATTTCTTGCCTCGTGGCCTTCGTTCCCGCTGGCATCACACAGCGTCATGATTTATCTCGGCACATAAACGGAAGGAATGCGGTATAAACACGGTATGGAGGGTTGACGCTCGCTCGCGGAAATGATGATGGGTGAGGATGCTGATGATACGAGGGCGGCGCGGCGAAGAGGGTGGGTAGGGGGCGGGGGACAGTTGATTCGGGGGATGAAGGCTCGAGAATAGAGAGATGGATAGGCCGTGATAGAGAATTGAAAGAGATGTGACATGGGGAAGTGAGAAGGAAGAAGACGCACCATCCGCCCTGTACTGGTAATGTCAAGAAGCAAGATGGAAGTGTGTATACTTCAAGACAGGGAAAGAACGCCATGCCAGGAAAGAACGCCATGCCAGGTCACCGTGTATCTGGTTTTGAGTTCGCATGAGTGTACAAGAGAATTAAGATGGAGTGGGGATAGAATGATGAATGGGGGAAGGGTGGTTTCAATTGAACTGATGTCTAATCCTCGCAAAGTCATGAAAGAGGCGCCCGGGTAATTTTTTAATATAATTAGGGACGAGCACCCGACTGCAATTTAATTCGACTTATTTTGGAAGCAATGTATATACTACACATATTGATGATAGGAGGAGTATGCTGGATGGTGGATGCAATCTTGTTTGATAATAGCGTTCAGTATTCTAGGGAGAGGGTGGGCAGAACTCAGACGGGGGTACAATTGTAAAAAGTACCCCCACTTTTACAAAACAAAAAAACACACACACTCACATTTACAAAAAAAAGTTTTTAGTAGGAACATAACCCCACATTGGCACAACTTCATGAACTGAAAACAATTTATCCGTCCAAAAGCCAATACTTTGAAAATCGAGAGCGGTGATCAGTTGAAAAGATTGCACGGGAAATAAATAGCTTGACCGTCCACTACGTGTGAGCTATAGAAACGATGATCGTCTAAATAGACAGGATATTATTCTCCAATATGATTGAAAGCTGTTGCCGGTCGGTTAGGCAGGGCGACCATTTCGCATTGCGGCGTGATATGTGACTCGTGGGAAATCACATGGAATGAAGTATGTTCTCTGGGCGACCCTTGCTCGCGCACGCGCATCACAACGTGGCGATTATCACAGCTAGGGGGGCGCACTATTCAAATCATGTTTTATGAAGATGAGGCTGGACGCGTCCATGACGAGCAACCATAGAATAGGGAGTAGAGATGCTCATTGCTCATTACTCGTTGGTCGATGAGAATATTATTGTGATAGTTAGTCAGAATACCAACGGCAACACAAAGTCTTGGATGCATGATAATTATTGGCCAACAGAAGTTTAACCAAATGAGGCGAAGCGAGCATTTCCATTTTGATTGAATCAAGTTTAGATTTTGAATTTCTTTATGTAATGTACTTGAGATTATTGAAGGTAGTAATGTATACAAAACTTTAAAATAGTTGATAAATTGCAAGTAACGTACCCGTAAGACATATTTATATTCTTCTGCGTTAGGATTTGTTACATCCTTACATTCGGTAGATGTTCCATTTTCTCTGTGATATGTCTGTAGCCTACTATGTATGCAAAAAATGAAATCACACAAAAAAGAACACGCCTGATACTAATGTACTAAGAAACTTCTTTATCCGGCCGTCTTATACCCACACAAACTATAATCTTCAACACACAATTGGTCTGAAACGCCATATAAAATTGTGTTGGCAAATATTTGCTCTATGTATCGAAGAAAACGTGTACTCTGTTGCTTGCGGAAGGCGTTTCAGAATAAAGAGATTCACAAAATGTGACTTTACTCTTAGATTTAGTTATTATGGTGATCGGTAATCTCCGCAGCCTGTCCGCGTTATGTTTGAGGAGGGGGAGGGGGAGGAGGGGAAGGGGGGAGGGCAACAAACGGTGTACTGATTGTGGCTTAAAATGGCTCCATAAGCGTTCACGTTTTTATCGGTTACTTTCGGCGTAGGTCATCAAATGAAATGGGGCGACGTCGAAGGGGTGGCGATGAGGTGGTGGGGGTGGCAGCGTCGTCGTGTCATAAACATTGAGGCTTGCGCAGCACCACCGCTCGTCACATCCCGACAGCGCTGTCACATAAAAGCTAAGGGTGCAACTCAACCACCCCCAGACCCGATATAAGTAGATGGCTCCCCAAGCCTTGTTCCAATCACTGCTTTTTATTAGTTAATCCCCCTGCCATAGCCAGATCCCCATTGGAAGCAGGATGCATGGACAAGGTATAAAACTTGATTCTCAATAGAGCTGGACGAATGTGTTACGAGAAATCCCAAGTCAACGGTCTTTACGACGGGACGATAACTATTTCGCGTTTAATGTGCGTGTGCGTGTGCGTGTGCGTGTGCGTGTGCGTGTGCGTGTGCGTGTGCGTGTGCGTGTGCGTGTGCGTGTGCGTGTGCGTGTGCGTGTGCGTGTGCGTGTGCGTGTGCGTGTGCGTGTGCGTGTGCGTGTGCGTGTGCGTGTGCGTGTGCGTGTGCGTGTGCGTGTGCGTGTGCGTGTGCGTGTGCGTGTGCGTGTGCGTGTGCGTGTGCGTGTGCGTGTGCGTGTGCGTGTGCGTGTGCGTGTGCGTGTGCGTGTGCGTGTGCGTGTGCGTGTGCGTGTGCGTGTGCGTGTGCGTGTGCGTGTGCGTGTGCGTGTGCGTGTGCGTGTGCGTGTGCGTGTGCGTGTGCGTGTGCGTGTGCGTGTGCGTGTGCGTGTGCGTGTGCGTGTGCGTGTGCGTGTGCGTGTGCGTGTGCGTGTGCGTGTGCGTGTGCGTGTGCGTGTGCGATCTACACGACGCACGAATCCATGCATTGATGTTTCCCTCCATAGGTATTATTTTCGGTGGTTTTCGATAATTCATATTGGCAATGCGCGATGCGATAACGCTGTTGCGGTTGTTAGTGCGCGTCGCCCTCTCTGGCCGCGCCTGGTGTGGTGGGGCAGAGGCGCGAATAAAAATACGGAATACTTTTAGTGCGGTGATTTATCATTGTGAACATAAGCCCGCCGCCTGCAGGAGGCAGACTGCCACAGCCATAGCATGTGAATATCTAATAATACAATGTTTTTCATAATAGATAATAAATTTACCGATTGTCACGTTTCTGTTTTTAATCTGCAAGTTGATCAAGTTCAATGTGTAATTTATTTGTTTGGATAAAACATGGCAATTATTTTCGAATGCTGATGGCGTGGCCTCATACAATCTTTTGTGTGTTATTATTTTTGCTGCAGTGTTGGATTCCTCTAGTGTACGTTTATGTTTTTATTAACCAATAATAGAGACTGTTTTATATACTGTATACGCGTACGGCATAAAGAGGCTCGTTTCTGTGCACTGTGAATATAGTGGTGTAATTTGGCTGTGTTCACAAGAACCACATGACATGGTCAATGTGGGCTGTGCAAGTAAATACTGTACAGTACTTGGTGCAAGCTACAACGCAGATATACAAAGTAATGCATTGAAATAATTGAAATAGTACGTCGTATAGATGTGCTTGTTGAATAGTGGCAATGACTAAACAGCATTGAGGAACAAGTTGGAATACTTTGTTCGATATGCTTTTCTTAAATAAATTTTGATCGTGTTTTATAATTTAGAAACTGATGAAGTTCTTCTTCTAGAAAACAATAAACAAAACATAAATATGTAACCAGGTTGTAAAGAAACCATACAAAATGCGAAAATAACTAAAAAAGGAAATAGCACAATATGTAATATTTCTGTTCATTGACAACATGATGTGTCATAGACAGGTCCGTGCACGTTGTAGTGAAGGGAAGGGTTATGTATAGAACCTCGCCCACTCTCACGCTTCACTCCCTCCTCTCAAAGCCCTCGTGCCCTCCTAAGATGTTATCGCCATATTATACTTGTTCAGTCATTAAACTCATTAATAAGATAAGATTAAGGTGTTTTTTCTCGTAGTTCCTGAACATATTACAGATTTGGTTGTTTCCGCATGTTTCGTGTGACGTCATTGCAGGCTGCTCTGCGTGCAAGGTGGTGCAAACCGACAAACACGCAGACATTTCTTCTACCCCAGTCAGCGAGGGCTATCCATCATATCCCCTGATTCCTAACACGTCCGTTCCACGATCTGTACATGAAAGATGGCTGTACGCTTTTTTTTATTATTATTATTTTAAATATATATTTTAAGCTGTTGTTATATGAAGCTGTTTGTCGAGTTGGTTTTGACAAATGAGCTTCCGCCCTCCACTCTCTGGATCTCCCGTCGCCATTCTTCATCTCGTCTGCTTGCTTTTCAACCACCTCGCAAGATGTATCGCTCTTCACGCTCCAGCGGTCGCTGGCTGACCGGTGGACTTGAGGACAATATATTATCCACTCTGTTTAGAGGACATAAGACGGACAATGCTGTCTTCCTCCCTAGACGCAACAACACACAGACTTCTGTTTGCATTCAACGGATGTTTGTATCAGGGCGTCGTCTGGTTTCAGATCAGAAAACAAAGATTCGTTTGTTCGGCGTGTTTTTGCTCCATTGCGTTAAGTCTTTCATGGTTCTATTCCAAGTGTCGGGACTCTGCATACGTTCATCTGTTATCACTTACACGTAGCTTAATAAATTTAGGGGGAAATATTAAGTAATTTTGGCTGATTGTCAGAGACTGTTAAAACTTAACTTCCAAATTACTAATGGTTCTTTCAAACAATTATTTATTTATGGTTCACACTTTCCTCATGTCCGTATCCGGCCACACGGAATAAGCTCTTTGGGATATATTGTTCGAAATCAAAACAAGACCATGCACGCGTACGTAGGAAACCAGGGCCCAGATTCACAAAAGACGTCCTAGTTTAGGCAAATCTTAATCGCATAAATCACAAATATGTCGTTCTGCAATGTCTTAAAGATAAAATGCAGTCAAGTATCAACAATGTAACTAATAATAATTTATTTTGAATGTGTAATAATGCCCAGGGATGATTTAAATTGATTTATATCTATATAGCTAGGATTTGTCTAATGGTACGTTTACAGCTACGCGTTGCAAGCGAAGCGAGGGCGCGAGCTCCAATCAGCGGCCGAGTTTCACGCAAAGAAGTTAATAGTTCCACGCAATTCTCGGCCACTGATTGGAGCTCGCGCCTTCGCTTCGCTCGCAACGCGTAGCTGTTAACGTACCATAACTTAGAACAACTAAATGCTAGGCATTTTTGTAAATCCAGGCCCTGGCAACCACAAACGTTTCCAATATATAATAATATAATAAAATAAATAATGATTTAGTTGTATTTACCATCGTAGTCGCTCAACCATGACTCTCATTGGTTGTTTGTAGAAGAAGATTGTTTCTTTCTAATAAATGTTAAATATCACAAATCTGTGTGAAAAATGAATACCATGATGGTTTTGCTGGTGTAATCTCCTTCTGCAAGAGAATCAGTAGTTATAACTTATAATATATAATAGTATATAATTGTTTTGTTTCACGGACAACTTGTCTAAATGCTTAGTTTGTATGCAGACATGTTCAAGACTACTCTCGGGCAACTAAAAAAATAATGATTAATGCGTATTTAGCTGCTCAGTTAGAAGAAATGATTTTCAGTGGGAGACAGTGTAGCATTTATTATGTGGCTCGTTGCTGTGACGGCTCCAAAGTTATCGTTCATATTATGTGTGTACTAAGTAACCCCATGCTACAATCAAGAATAATATAACTCTGAACCTAATGTGTTTTAACCACAACACAAAATATATTGGAAAATAACAAAATATTCTACTCATAAAATATGGTATTATTACATTTATATTTTATATTATTCGATCAAATGTATTTTTTGTATTATACTATTTTCATTCTAATTTTATTTAGTTAGCTCTATTATTTAATTTATCACACATTTACTTAGCAAACTTAGATACAATCATAATGAATCTTATAAAGAATAAAAATGCTACTTCTACAGGATCTTATAGGGTGCGCAATAGATTATTTTCATAGTTGAGAATTAATCTACAAGGCCAGTTTTACGGACACAGTGACATAGTATGAGGAAATCTTTATCAAAATCTTGTGTAGCTAGAGGTGAACATCGAACCAGCAATTCTCGCAAATCAATACATATCACTCTGTCCACTTTCTACCACCAAACCACATTTTTAGTGGTTATTCTTCATCTGGCAACGTTTCTGAAACGCAGTTTGGATTGGATCTATAACGTGTTCACCAGCAATAAATCCCGACAATGTTATTATTTTGATTGCGATGATATCTATAGAACTATGTTAAAATGGTACAGACGTGTAAACTTTAAAACTGCGTGCGTGTCGAGAAAAATATGATAATCTCTCTAAGCAATCTGCCGAATTTCCACCTCCCTTCAGAATAGATTCATATTTCGTTCCTGGGTAAGGAAAAATTTAAAAATACATCTCCAATTTTTCTCCCATCGAGTTAGGTTGTTGTTTGGAAAATACCTTACGATGTCGTTAAAACGCGATATCGTCAATCTGGCCGTTCGCCCCCCCTGTGATAAATGGCGCTATTGATTAAAACACGGATCAGCCACTCCAAGCGGCGTATGTTGGAGTAGAATCTAGTGTTATATCTTATCAGCCGCTAAGCAAATACAGACAGCTGGAAACTATGAAGCGTTTCATAAACACAGTGAAAGAACATACACGAGTTGGGAAGGCTGGATGAGAATGAATAACTCTTGATTCAAGTATTTGAAGTTACAACTTGGGAAAATTTGTTATAACTATGATATCAATGAATGAAGTTTTGTCACACATTAATTTGCTATTTTAAGAGTCACACTCTAGAAGTTTTGATAGAATGAATGAATGATTATTGCAACGCTTATATACGCTTCACGTGTTTGTCTGTCTGTCGAACGAAATCGATATTTCACCCACTCCATGTCCAATCGAGCTGAAATTTTTCACTCCAACGTATTTTTGATGACCACACATGAATCAATTATCAGATGCACTAATTAATCAGTTATTACATCATAATTAATTAATCAAAGTTTTATATGGGAATCAATATTTCACCCACTGCCCAATGTCCGATCGAACTGAAATTTTCCACAGGCGTATTCTTGATGTTGATGACAATACATGAATCAGTTCTCAAATTCACAATTAGTCAATTAATCCATCATAATCAATTAATCAAACAAAGTTTTACATGCAGACCAACCAGTTTTCTATCCAACCAACCAGATGCAGGCTTCGAAATAACACACCCGCTGGCAGTGGCGTATCCAGGAATTGGGAAAGGGGGGGGGGGGGGTTCAACCCATATTATAGAGAGTGGAGCCGAAACATAATTGGGGTTCCGGGGGGGGGCTTGCCCGAAAAAATTCTCGTCAAGGTCATTTTAGTGCAAATCTGTGCGTTTTACAGCGGCCAACTGAAACATGATTACTCAGTTTCTGGCAACACATTTTTTCCTTAGCACCGCTAATAAAAGGAACTTCAATCAATAATTTGCATATTTTTCGTATTGCTTTTGCTTTTAATAATTACAACAATATACAATTATTATAAAGTAAAACAACTAACTGTCTATTGAAATACTGTCTTTTGATACTATCTATTGAAATACTGTCTATTGAAATGTATACGGTCATTTTCCATGTTTCCTTTGCAAAAGGGGGGGGGTTTTGTCCCCCCCCATCCCCCCCCCGTGTATACGCCACTGCCCGCTGGTTGATCGGGACTCAAAATATCCGTGACCAATGCATCGGAATATAGGTATGCGATGCGACGAGAATGCTCACAGTGCTCCAGTTGTAAGTACAACACGGGGTTGTACTTGCGTTGAGTCATTCACCATGTTTACATACGCACAGTTGCGTTCCACTCGCGTGGTTTTTCCTCGCAGTCACAGTTGATCGGATGGAGTTGGTGCGCTGGGCTGCTGCTGCTGTTATCTATCACGGTAGGAATGATTGATATATTATAATATAATAAATATATTATTGCATTGCCGTCACTGGCGGATGTAGGGTAGACCATATAGGGTTATAGCGGGACAATCAGATTCACTAAGTATAATCAAGTTATCTATAATAACCAAATAATTGAAGTTATATATGGGAAATTAGTTATGAAATCACCAAAAGATAGCGCTATTTTTTTCCCTATCAAAGTGGATTAGACTAAACTAGGCCTATACAGTCAGTGCTACTTGCGAGTTACACTCCCCAAGTAACAAAAATTGAATTTTAGAGTATGTACTTCAAGTGCTAAAGACAGTGAACACGAAATCGATTACGAGATTCGTCAAGACTAAAAAGTAGAAAATAATTTTATATGAACTTTTTTCTTTTTTTAAAACAACGGTTATATTTAAATGTACTAAGAAGTAGGAAAAAATCAGGTAACACATTTTTGCCTCACTCGGAAAATAAAATAAAGGTATCGTAAGCGCAACGCAGCTATTATAATATCGTTTTCTTAGTTCCTCTTGGCAATGCCGCGCACGTTCAACCCGAAAATATGACAGCAATTAAGTTACTGCCTCTGTTTCTTAACTCGCTATGACGTCATAAATTTGAATTTGGAAACTTGCGTCTTCCGGTTTGTGACGTCAGTTTATTATTGGGGTTTCCGCGTGCGGCGTGAGGTTGGCAGCTTGCTTTATAAATCACTCTGTTGTGGTGGTGCACTGCATTCATAGCCTCATTTATTCGATACCGAAACTACGAGATTTCGGAACACAATTGTCTGTAGTAACAATAATCTACATGTCACTTATTTTACGCATTATAACGTCTTGTTGAGAGACGACTTTCATTAATTTTTTTATCAAACTCGGAGAGCAAAACTACGTCATGGCATTATTATAATGACGTATTTATTAAAACACGACCGATATACCCAATTAGCATTTTAGCCATATGTGTAAAATGTCTGTGAAAGTGGTTCGCCATCGCTGACACTTGATACATGAACCACTTTGTGGTGTTAATCTTAGTCTCAGCGCAGCCTTGTTCTTCTGAGATATAAATAACCGTATCTACGCTTTGAAATATTAATACTAACAGAACAATAAAATAAATAGACCAGTATCAGTAAATACTAGACAGTAGTATACACACACTGTATACAATCATCTTTGCCGCTTGCGAGCAACAACGTAATTTTTTAAATGACAATCTATCGATATTTACAAAATCTATGTCTATGCAGTCCATTGAAATATTGTATTGTGTTCATTTGGATTGATTCACGTGTGTTTCATCCAGTGTGTTTACGTGGCTTTGCTATAAGGCGAAAACTGTATTTATATTGTTGATGTCTCAAGCCATCAATTCTCATTACCTAATACGCCGTGATTGAATTTCTAGCTCAGTAAACATTAACGAATAACATTCAATCAACATTTTGACAGAGAATAATGAAGTTTTAACATGTATGAAATTCCCGTGGACGTGGCTGCCAGGGCAGGAGAATAAATGATCTTTATTTGGCTTTTGTAATCACAAAAATTAGGCATCCGAATCCGAACAAGGGGAAGGAGGGGTTATTTCGTGAATGTAAGCCAAAATGACAAAAGTTATCTACGAGAAACGAGGCTTTGAAAAATGGCGAACGTGTTTTTTTTAATCCTATAGCAATTAGTACAAATGCGGCTCAAGCAACACTATCGAGTTTGAGGTCTGAAATCTGGATAGTTTAGTTTGCTGTCGCAAAGCACATTGTCTCGTTATAGAGCTTTCGACAGCAGTAGGCTACGTGCCACCCATTCCCATTTCCACTCCCTCACAACTGGAGTGAAAACCAACTCCACTATCTCATTGAGAATATCTGGTGACGTAATCGGAAGCCAAGACAGTCCTCAGAGTGAGTTTATCAGTCTGAGTTAGCGGGAAATACTTTTTCAAAGTTTGGACTCAGCTTTGACCAGAATTACGGTCTTGATGTCACGAGTGAAATGCAAAGTTTGCAATATTAAGTTAAGAAGTTTTCGGGCATTAAACTTGTGGCAAACATTCCGTCCACCATGGGCCGGATGCAACGGGAAAGTTGTCCAGATCTTGGAACGACCGTTCTGTGCGTGACACCATTGGGCACAGCCGGTGCGTGTAACGAGATTAATCGTGATGATATGACATGTTAAGATGTGTTCTCACTTCGGACTTAGTGGACCATTGGTTGTAGCCACGGTACAATCCCATCTACCGCGGCAGCTACGCACCGCGTGACAAATTAGTGTAGTGGATAGACACGGGGTGTATTAAACAATTATCACTATTTTAATAAATGTCAAAATATCAGTTAGATACCAATTATGGTGGAATGTACTCGTTAGTGTTAATGTGACCATGTTTCCCTTATTGACAATTGAATTGAGTGAATGGGATAGATTAAATTATAGTTTTGTAAGTTTATAAGTGGAAAGTTTGTAAGTAAGGTTAAATGCAAGACAATTGGCCCAACTGGCCTTAATCACGCCTTAAATAAAGACCTTATCAATCAATCTGTTGATAGTGTGAATCGCTTATAAAAGTATTATTTAATAGTTTGTTCATCCAGGTTATAATCTTATTTTACTGTGATATTTACATTCAAATACCGAGTTATAGGTATACGACGTTCTCTGCTTTTATCATTCCTGTTTGAGCACTAAAAATAAGGACAGGAAAAGTATACTATAAAGCTGCACTCGGAGTTTATTGGACTCTCAACTAATGGTAATTTAAGTTTTAATTGATGCAATTGCGATACACTACAAACAATACATTGTAATACGCATTCAGGTAGGAATTCTAAAAACCATGTAATATCTCATTACTATTTATGAAAAAGTAAAAACAAATTTATTTATAAAACAAATTTGAATAATTACAGTTAGGTCAGTTCAAGTCACGGTACAAGATGTATTTGACATGGAACTGTTCTAGGGTTGAAGGAATGGATGCTGTTGTAATTACAGAATGATTACAAATAATGACGTCTATAACCCTGTGGACAGGTTTAATTAATCTTTGGCCGATCAGTGTGAAAGGATAACCCATCATCGTTTCTACCGCTTGCTTCGCTCTACGTTAGGGGCTACTTAATTGTACTTTCCTTTCCTTTTTATAATGTGCAACTAATCATCATATTTCTTTCGTAAGAATCCCTGCTATAAGACGCACGACAGCTTTACCAGATGTGCCTCTCTTCAGCAGACAAACAGGATATGTAAGGGCATTTGTTATATTGGAACGGAATGTTCCGTGATTCGTCGGGAAAACTCTTTGGTCATATTTGTCAGTAGCCGTAATCGTGTGTTACATCTTAGATCGGTGTTGGGAGTAAGAAAAAGAATCGGGATATTAGTTCCAGTTATATTACAACATTATGAAATCTACGTTCAGGCACAGGTAATATTACAATGTTCCGTTGGGGTTACGAAGGCATATTACATAGATGATGTAGGTCTACATCAGTTACAGTTAGAAAGGGGTAAATTAATTTATCAGCAGTCATATTCTGATTCATTCATATGACATGAATGACGTGAATTCTGTCATATGACAATGTTAATCATAGGATTGTTTTACGCATTGCATATAGATTATTGTCGAAAGTATCCCCAACTTCAAATAAGATATGAATGGGCACGCAGAGAGAATTCGTACCTGTAGATAATTCCTTCTGTTCCGTGCAAAGACGTTGGAAGTAAAGGTGCGTTGCGTTAACTTGCAAGTTAGTGTCGTCAAGGATTATGTTATAGGGAAGTGACGTGTGTGACAACTACCACCCTAAATCTAGTTACATCTCGTATACGATCAACGCGTCTGCTGGCCTTGACGACACGTGATAAATGTGGGGATAATAATGCAGATAGATCTATTTTATTATATATCATCTACGCTACACATAAATTGCATGGGTGGCCTTGAGTTGGTGAATGATTATTCCAATATGTGATGATTTTATACATATACACGGGTGCACTGAAGTGGCCTATGTAGTACTGTGATGTGTACTAGACAATTGTATAGTCACTGGCTGGTGTAGTAATGCACTACTGTTCTATAATGATATACGTATTGTAGTCATGATTTCGTGTATTGAAAAAAATAAATTAAATCCTACTGGAAAATAATTAATTGCTTTTTTTACCAGCGTTACTTTCCGCTTGTCAAATACCAGCAGGGAGTGCTCGGTTTGCCACAGTCGAACGCTCGAGTAAAGAAACGAATATATACTAATAGAAATAAAGGCACACACACACTCACGTAATCTATCAACACTTATCATGAGAACATTTCAAGGTGAAACCAACACTGAATGTTATGTCGCTCATCGTCTGTACATATAGCCCCCACTTTCTACTTGATGACCCTAGTATACCTGTCCAAAGAATCGGAGTGGAGGTTACGTAACTTTACGGTTTTAATAAATCACAATCTGTGGCCTAATCACCGCAGGTGTGGCTCAGTGGTGGCGTAGGGACCCTGATTAGAGACGTTGCGAGTTCTATTCCCTCCACCCTCAATCGACTGAATGAAATTCATAAAATAAATGTTTCTTACGACATCCATTAGAGGTTAGAGTTGTCCCTGCTACTCTCTGGTTACGGTAACACGTCGAAGTAATATGAGGAAGGGCAACTATCAGACACGTCTTCTTCCATTACTTGATTTATAAATAGCTACCAACTAAAACACAAACAATATTGTCGAAATTATGTTTAGAAAAGTGGATAAGAAACTTGATTATGGTATTAATGATTTTAAATATATTATAAGTTTTTTTTAACAAATTAAAATGTGTGTATATTGTTGAGAATTTAAAAAACATGTGTGGAAGTCATGAATGATGAGTATATTTGGTAAATTTAAATTTACATCACATCCGTGATCCATGTTACTAAAACCCGTGCAACGGTGGGTAGAACTCTCGTGCATGTGACATTGTATTCTGTCGTGTAAACTACTGAGACGAGCAGAGATTTTACAACGCAACATACAAGCCACGTGGATGGATGTTGACAAATAATACAGCCTTCATCACGAGATTTCGTGTTGTCGAGATTATAGCACTGTTATTCTAAGCAATGGGTCCGGTGACATCACATTGTTACGTCTTCCACGTGACTCAATCTAGCAACTCGGAATTAATGAGGTGTTTGGAATTGATCCCCTTAATTATTCTTCATGAAAACTATTTGAATGTTTACAGAAACGGACCGACATAGTTATTTCGCGTGATAATATTAATATCTCTTCAGTGCAGGCTGTCTGTAGAGGTTATTTTATTTAAATATAATATTACTTTATTATAAAACAAAGTTCTGCCCTATGGCACAGAATAACAATCGTAGGCCTACATACATGAATTTATGTGGTAAAGAGAATGAAATATTAGTTATAAAAATGATAAATAAAAATGCATGTAACTTGTCTTTTATGCTGCCTTGCTTATGATTTGTGATTGGCTCACTTAGTTTAGCAAATTATTATACATATAGGTGAATCTGTGACGAGGGACGTATTTTTATTTGAAGGATGTGGAGGAGTAAAAATACATCCAAAATGTGTAACAATATTTATTTATCTTTTAATTAAAACCTCATATTATATTATCATTTGTGTTTGGTAGACAAAGTGAGCACGCACATGTGTAAGAAATTAGTTTGTATTTTGACAATTAAGTTATTTTACGAGGCAGTATCATAGACAACTGATGTAGTTGGGACGTCATCCAAATTTACTAGCACACAAGAATAATTTGAAGCATGGAGCCAAATTCAAATTGAATTGAATTATTAATACAAGAGCGTCATGATACAGTATCCACCGTACCACATTAGGCAAAATAACGTAAAATAGGCTAATGGGATGAATTGGAGGCTAGAAAGAAGATGGATGAGTTTGGGATGGCTTGCTATGAGCTATTTAACATGGGTTCTGGCAAACCCTCTAGTTCTGCTAAAAAAATCGGAAGTAAGCGCGTTTTTTTTTTGTATTGCTAGTAAATCTTATTCTCTGGGGGTCTTATGTTCTCACATATTGAAGAAATTATGAAAGGTATATGAATTTTTTTAACTTCTTATAAAGTATACAAATTAACATTAGAATTTAAGATATTTATTTACTCGGGTTTGAAAACCGGTACAAAAGATTGGAAAACGTAAGCCCATTGGGATTTTCTGTGACAACAAGCCTGATTTTTTCTGTTGAGCTCATTCTAATGTTAAAGTTTGTTTTCTCGGCACTTGATGTTCATATGCGATTGTTACTATTTGACATGACTACTCGGCGTTCTTATGTATAGTGTATATGCACCAACAGAACCGATATAATATAATACTATATAGTGAGTGCTAGGCCTAAACGAGTGCCGTATAATGAAACGAGAGATAATTCCGAGCCTGCGTTCGACGGATACAAATGCGATCTAGGTATAAGAGAACTTCTTGCCGGCCCGAGAACAATGCTTGTGATTACTCTTCCCAGGTCCCACTGCACGGAATGCAGCGGATAAATCATTATTCAAAGGAAACATCAGTCGAATCCCTTCAAGCTTTACGGTTCACAGTTCACACCCTTCTATTGTTACGAGATACGCGTGAAGCGGATACTTTTTCATCGGGTGAGGCATCTCTCAGTTGAAACGTATACATATCCCAAGCCAAACACCTTACATTGTATGTCATCATCGATAATAGCTCAATTTCAATTATTATTTGTATTGTTTGACGACGTACTCGACTGCTAGGACATAGTATGACGTCGACCAAATCAGATCTATCTGCACACATTGCCAGGGTCGTTGTAAAAGAAATCCATTCAGGGAGGTGGAGGTTTGAGGAATGGCTCTTCTTTGGGTTGGTGGGCGTACAGGTCGGAAAGAGGGCCGACAGGGATGAGAATGAGAATACGGACGAAAAAGGGGGAAGTGAGCCAGATACTGATCCTGATGAATGAGAAATAGGATAGAGTAATAGGATGAAAGAGAGGGATAGAAAAATATAAATACTAATAGACTGACTAGAGTGATTAAAAAGATGCACAGAGCCCTCTTTACGGTCACCACAATGAGGGGCCCACCTCTAGCGGATAATAGCTGAAGTTTGATTAAAACATGTGGAATTTTCATAGCCTACTTTGAAACATTTTTCCTTTCACTGAGTACTGACACATTATACAACTTTTTGGAAACGATTTTTTTTCCACAGTGTTGCACACACACGAGAGGTTCGCGCCTCAGAACCGTTGTATCTTGACGACGATTTTATGACACAACATTCTTTTAATCAACCGAACAAATCAAACTGTTTTAGATGTTACCCACGTACACAAATGTTAGGGACAAAACTGTTGTTTACGTTTCTATTTTGGTAGCAATGATATACATTATTGTCGTGCATAATGTGTTGTGTATATGAAGGTTATACTGGTATGGGGCTCAGCGATCCAATTAAGATCACAATAAGGATGATATTGATTAAACGCCTTAATGTCGCTTGCTAGTAAGTTTAGACCCTCTACTAATGAATGACTTGAAAGCAAATTCACCCTTATGGCATTAATATGGAACAGCATAGCAATGCTAAAACTCATAACCCATGCTATAATGAGAATCTATAACTACAAGACCTAAAGCAGTGCAAATCCCAACGGAGCTATGCGAATTGAAGCTATAATAAAGTTAGAGGGCTATCAAAAGACGTGTCCCCTACCAGTGCATGCATAGAGTAGATATGTTATCGCAGCTCTCTAGTGAAGCAAGCGTACGTACGTGTATAGCTACCCACATGGGGGTAGAGTAGGCCCGACTGTCGTGCGAAGCTAAACCATATATATATATAAGCTTTAAACACGATCCATTGCATTTACGATGCCGTTATTGCATACTGAATGGAACCCAAGCAAGCCACACTGAGTTACGATTCCACATCACTCATCAGAAGTTAAACGTTAAAATGTGACGCGACAAACGAATGATGTGAACACTAACAGCTGATTGGTGAAATGAGATGTTATCCTTGTTATATGTGCCTACCTCTTATTTTCGTTTCGTTTGGTAATCTTTGACTTCGTCTTAAATTTCTCATTTTTTCTTCTTTTGTTTTCTTTGTTATATAGGCCTATTCAGTTTCCTTATTATAAAGGAACGGAGTAGGCCTACAATCTTCTGTTCCTTATAAATTGACAAATTGATTGTTTCTATTTTGAATTTGATGCTTCATCATTATTGGCTCTCCTCTATACGTCTGCGGGCGAGGAGGATGTTGAAGCAAATACAGTTTGTGGATATTTTGTTACACATTTCAAATTCTGTGCCTACGTTATTATTTATGTTTTCATTATTGATTTCTACATTGTACGTGCGGTTGTAGTTTATTTCTAGTTTTGATAAGACGTGTTGATTTATTTCCATATACGAGGGTAAAGTGTAGGCAAGGGTAGCATACCTGAATTCATGGATAGGATTAGGCCTATACCTAACATGTTTAGTATGGTCTACCTAAGAGAAAGGTTCGTGAAACCCGCTTATCTTCTTTAAATTGTAGTTAAGCCCAAGATAAGATAGAATGCAGGAATTGGTAACAAGAAGTATACGCAAGATTTCACTGTGAAAATAATTATCACGACAATCGGCCAAATGTGGTATTGGTTATTCATCTTTACAAACATATATAACATTCCAAATGTGCTTATTTTTGTTTTTATTACAAACACAAACGGAGAATGTGCCTCAACTCATTAAATGTTAGAAAACAGGTTGTTTGTTTAATTTGCCGTGTAATTTATTTTTAAGTGTTAGTTTAAAAAATGCGTAAACCCATCAAAAGAAGAAAAGCAGAAAATAAATATACAACTGTTGCCCATAAATTATGTGAATATCGCATTATGCTGAGAATATTAACTCGTTAAGTGAGATGTTTATTTACACAGGAAACATTTCAATTGTTAGGTAGAAATATTAATTCATTTGTACATCAAAATGCCAAATCTGGGGAATATAAAATAATGGCTCATAGCTCAGTTAAGAAATAGAAAAAAATTAAGAATTAATTTTTATTTATGTTAATGCTTGTTTAATCTCCAAACATAAACGCTTGACGAGGCAGATTTTATTCCTAACGTTTTTTTATTCCTAATTTTATTCCTAACGAAAGTTATTCCTAACTTTCGGACCACGATGGGATGTGATAGCAGCTTTATAATTTTTGCTTTCCACAAGCAGTCGAACTTGAACCTTTTCAAAGTTCGAACATATTCCTCGCCACCCACTAATGTCACTCAGAGGAGTAAAGCTGGAATGCAAACAGGATATCTCATCTTTCCACACTACTGTCTGTCTCCTTCCTGCATCTTATTGCTTGATCGGAATTCCAGTGGCGTACTAGTCTTGTATAGGGAAAGACAGACGCAAAGATTCTCGTATTTATATATTGTACTAATTATTATTTTAATATTATTATCTTTCGCACGGGGAAGTTTTTCTCTGCGGGTTACAAACCAATTATTAAACATGGAAATGCTTGCAAAACAATTTACAGAAAACTAGACGTAACTTCCATGAAAAGTTATGTCTACGTTTATGAATAGGCCTATACTATAATACATGTAATTAGAATAATCATAAATGTTTTTAAAAGATGATCAACTCCATTCTTACCATTGAAATATCTATGGTATTTATATGCTAAATTACCGAACGTATGTTTTTCAAAATGCTACAAACTAATATTATCTATAAGAGCCAAGGCTTTCTCATACCATTGGGACACCATTGTATTTTTACCTTTCTGTAGCAACAATTACATTGTATTGATACTAAATCCACGTATAATACATCAAGATTCAGGCAGAGGCTGCGTTTTGGTGGGAAGAGAACAAAAGATGCTACAAAAGTGCTTTCACATGGCTGTATAAGAAGAACTGTTGGTATTATGCCGGACCCAACATTATCATTTATCAACATCGTCATAATTCAAATCATACTAAAAAATAGATTTAACTAATATATCACGTTTGGATTAAATTTGATATTTGTAGACATCATTGATATTGTGTCATATCCGCAATATACCAGCAAATTGATGTTCAATGTTATTTTAAAGAAACGAACAAAGCACCATAAATTCTCATGCCCTATTTGTGTCGGAAACCAACTTCTCATCGTATTGTCCGGTGGGAAACGTGTTCGCACGCGTTGTTTCTGTCACAAATAACCATCTTGATGGCGGCAGAACGCTCACCACGCTTGCACTAAAATGTGATTAATTGCAGGAAAAATATCGCTGAATAATTGTCCTCTTAATCTAGTTCACTACAACACAATACACCTTATTGAACGCGATTCAGGCAACATTCCATGGGCGGAGGCGTTTCGTCGTATCGTCAAAATAATAAAAGCCAAGCCCGCCATTTTCATCTACTTTAATCTGGTTTTAATGATCCAAAACGGAGTCGTAAACCCCGCCATTGTCTGACTGACACTGAAGCGAAGTTACGGGGAAGATATTAAAACACGAGCTCCGAAAATCATTAATAACCTGGCTTCTATAAAATATTGTAGGCCTATTCAGTCTTGAAACGAAATTTAAGCTAAGCACGGATTTCATAGAATATACAATATAATAATGAAAATATTTATTTTTATTTTTATTATTTTTATTATTGTTATTATTATTATTATTATTATTATTATTATTATTATTATTATTATTATTATTATTATTATTATTATTATTATTATTATTATTATTATTATTATTATTATTATTATTATAATTATTATTATTTTTATTATTATTATTATTATTATTACTATTATTATTAATTATTATTATTATTATTATTATTATTATTATTATTATTATTATTATTATTATTATTATTATTATTATTATTATTATTATCATTATTATTTATTATTATTATTATTTTTATTATTTTTATTATTATTATTATTATTATTATTAATATTATTATTATTATTATTATTATTATTATTATTATTATTTTTAGTATTATCATTATTATCATTAAAATTATTATTATTATTATTATTATTATTATTATTATTATTATTATTATTATTATTATTATTATTATTATTATTATTATTATTATTATTGCTGTTATTATTAATATTTTTACTGTACTGTAACAATGCTATATACTTTTATTTTTGTAGACCACAATAAGGATCATCTATAATTTTAATTGATGGTTAAATTATTTCTTCATACCTGTTTCTTCCCGTTAAGTCTAGACATTTAAAAGTAATTCAGTACCGGAAAATGATGAATATTCAAAAGTAACGTGTGTGCCTCATTTTGGATGTAGATAAACAGTGGTGATGGCTCCAACGCATTACATCACATCCTAGAGTTATCGCTCATTTCACTTAATTATATGATGGTCACCGAAGAGGCTGGGTGATATAATCAACTATAAAACAAATTGAGTTTTTGTGTGATTAAGGTTCAGGATCTTTTCGAAATATTGTGTAATAGAACACTCGAAAACATATTTGACCAAAACAAATAGAATACTCGGATAATATGATTATGTTTCAAAATGCAATCAAGAAACTGAGGAATGTTTCATTGGGTTCAAACGCGTAATGGCAGACACGTGGTTAGATTGTCTTCAAATATTTTGAGAAGGTGGTGATGGGTTCTACAATCAGTTTTCGAAGTGGAAATCTTTCATTTGGGGGTCTAAACACAGTGGTAGTCAAATTACAAACAGCCATTATTATGACCGGGGTGGGGAAGAGGGGGACAATAATTCTGAATGGCGCATGCAAGTAATTTCTTTCCTACAAACTTCGATTACCAAAATATCAAGATTTTACCATTGCTCTGAGGAATAATTTCGTTTATCGCTGTTTTTTTTTTATCTCGCAGTGGCCTGAACTTATTATGTACTACAGAAACATTGTCTGACGCCTTATAAAAGTCCATTCTAGTATACATAATTTCCAATATTCAGTATACAAATTTTCAATATTGCTCAAAGATGAACCTGTTACTTTTTCTAGCACAAGATTAAAGATTATACGAACTCAAATTATGAACGAAATCGATAGGATAGGAATAAGATCTTAGAAAATATGATCTATAAATCAACTTATACGATCCCAGCTTGAGATTATAGATATACTCTCGTTTATCTGTTGAGCGCATCCTCATTCGTCGCCATTCTTCTCGAAGCATTTCACGCCAACAGCAACGATGACTAAGCATGGGGGCTATGTCGTTATGAATAATGCCGATCACGTTGATCTTAAGCAGAGTTTAAACAGTTAGTTCTGAACGTACCCCGAGGATCAGATTTGTGATTTTTTGCACGGCTATTTCAGACTTGTAAATGTTATAAGACCTGTTCACAGTTCACACAAGCTCTAACTATCATATGTTTAGTTTGCAGCTCTCGGAATTTTGAGACTCCAGTCT
Source organism: Isoperla grammatica (assembly GCA_945910005.1). NCBI lineage: Eukaryota > Metazoa > Arthropoda > Insecta > Plecoptera > Perlodidae > Isoperla > Isoperla grammatica. The sequence goes on along the minus strand of OX246738.1, from coordinate 39,338,083 downwards.
TTGTGGTCATTACTATATTATCAGTTTACACTTAGGCCCGGTTTCACCAAACTTTAATCCCGCGATTTTCTGTTAATCGGAGATTAAAAATGGCACCTAGAAAAGCCACCGTGCATTTTGCTTGTAATGTTTGTTGAAACCATGGCAACCAATTCGAGATTAGTAAATCGGCCGATTATGAAGTTTGGTGAATTCGGACCTAACAAACTTTCTTTAATCCTCCTATAACACATTTTGATAAGTCACGTTTTTACATTATGAGTATTCAATTTTAAAACATGTTCTCTTTCGACGTAGACAATGTGCAATTATGTACTTTAGTTTCACTGCATAATTGTTCTTTTTAATAATTAATTTTGATACATAAACAAGAAAGTCGGTTTACGATAATTACTGCAAGTGTAACTGTAAAACATTTTGAAATAAAACGTTAGTTTCAAACCATGCACGAAATTATTAAAAGTATTAACAATGATGTATAGGTAGGCCAAGTAATAAGTCAAAACGATAAATATAATTTATTACTTGATTATGTTTTCACTCAAATATCTATAGTTGGGCTGTGTTTGATTTTAACACGTTGTTCTAGCATTGGCCTGAATGAATACACCTTTGAATTACCTCTTCCCATTGGCTATCACTATGCAATGAAAATCAAAGAAATTATGCGAGTACGCTTATTGCTTTGTAGATGTCAGAAGAAATTATGTAAACCGAACTTCAAGTAGCGAAGATAATATATATTCCTTGCACTGTTGTTCTTGTGTTGCATAATGCAGGCGGTCTGCGCGCGACGATAGCGACCCCTGATACGAGGGGGGGAGGAGGGGGGGGGGGGGGTGATAACGGTATTTAGTCGGCAGTGGCGTAATGAAACCAAGACACGTCACGCACACACCGCCACCTTCATGACAGATGAAAATATGCACAAAGTGTATAAGAGCAATCGATTTACCTCGGAAAGGTATTGTTATGTAACACGGTCGTACCTTGTGCACGCGCAATCAATTACCCGTCTGATGGACGTGGAGCTCGAGTGTAAGCCGGGCCGCATAACACAGAACAAGAAGGGACATTTGTAACAACTGTACAGCGAAATAATGGGGGGTAGAAATAAATGAGTTTAGAACTTATTCACAAAATATAACAGACGTGGATTTAGGGAAGGATTATGTGAGCTACTGCGTCAACGTCATCTACAATTACAAAACAAACATTATTCAGGAGTTAGTAAATTATTATTTAATTTCTGTGCACTATAATAAATGATGAAACTTTTATGCGAAAGTTCATTTAGGTAAGAAGTGGGTTTTTGGTCGTTACGCGCATCCCCAGCAACAGGGAGGGGGGGGGGGAGGGGGGGGTAAATTAATTCTGGAGGAAAACTTTCAAAAGAGTGAAGATAAATTAATGGAGCGTTCTTCGGAAAAAGACAGGGTGACTATCTTATTATCAACCAGAAAAATGTGTTTTGTTGTAGAAACTTTCTCCAACTCCCTTCAGGTCAATAACGTAAGAAAGTTGGGAATAGCTACCATCCAAGACATGAATAAACCCGGAACGAGGACGTGGAAATAGGACTTCAACTTCAAGAATTGTACAGATCATGCGGCTGATGTTGTAGCCCATGCAGGTGACATTGCTTCACAATCGTGTCATGTAATATTCACCCTGTACTTGCTACGAAGCTGTGTAGCCTATTAGGATGCTAAAGTTTGCTGTTCCCGCTTCACTACGACCCAAACTGAAATTTAGGTCCGTAATCATCAGCCCAGGATTGTAATTGGAGAAGGACCAGATGGTGGAAGGCAGGAAGGAAGGCAAGATAAAGTAATGAGGGAAAACAATGGACTCGGCTATCCACCCCCAGACAACCTCATTACTTTTAATTAATATTGATTGAAATAATCACATCAAAAAGAAGACTCACTCTTCTCAATATCACTTTTATCTATTTCAGCTTTCATAATTTTGAGCTTATATTTTGATTTGGAAATGCACTACAGAAAAAAAAGTTTTTTTGTCACCGAATATTTTGATGTGATGAAGAATAATTATAACTCAATAGTATTGGGTGGTTGTGGGCGTGGAAGGGAGACTTTGGAATAATGAGCCATTTTGTAAATTCTCAAACTTGTATTACCTATTAGTAGAGTGGAATTGATTGTTTTTGTGGGGGGTTGTGTCTTATGATAAATACATGTTTATACAATAAGGGTTTCATTTTCGTTTGTTTGTATTTTTTTTTGCAGTCTCGTTTTGTATTTGGCTCCAGGTAGGCCTTATATATTTTAGTGATTCCTTCAGTATTGATGTTTGGAGGGTTGGACGTCGTTTCAGAACAGTAAATTCTATCGTGTAACTTATATGACTGAATCTTGTTATCAAACGAAAAGAAATTGGGGTGTTTCCTTGGCCCATAAAACCGACTATAAAATTGAAAGGTCGAGTACAGTCAAAATCTTCAGTGTATAATAAAGATAGCTGGTTTTAAAGATGTTATCGTTTTTAAGTCAATCACTACTATGGTTCTAAGATAAAGTGGACATTCAGTCCACACTATAGTATGATACAATACCACTACCAGAGCACTGCATGAATACGCATTAAAATAAGAAATAAGTGATTAGCTCAAAGGTAAATAAGGACTTACAATGGAGAAGTCTGCAGAATCAATTTTGTTCAGCAGATAAACTAAAAAAGTACTTTGATTTTTCGAATTGTGCATCTCAACTGCTTCCAATGCAGAAGGCAACGGAGCCTTTGGAGACATAGTAGCAAAAAAATGGCATAATAAAAGTATGTAATGTCCCCGACTGAAAATCAGTTTGTAACTTTGAGTGGTTATGGACAATAATTATAAATTTACGTTATTTATTTATTTATTTATTAATTTATTTATTCAAGTGTATCTAATCAAGCTGGGTTTTCAAAACTAATTAGTAAACCAGATATTTTCAAAACCACAGTTCTCTGCTCCACATGCACGTAAAAATACAAAATCAATGTCATTTTGGTTTTCTCCAGTGGGCATTTCAGAAATATGTTGCGTATGAGTTTATGTGAATAATAAAATCCCTCACGTCGAGTGCGAAGTAGGAACTTGTTTGTGCAATCGACCTAAAGATCTCCGTGAACGAACCATGCAGGGGCTATACTATTATATGTAGGCCTACCTCCCTTCACGTGGTATAAAGCTGCGTGTTGGCTGCATGTTATTGACGTTCACCATCCCCGTACACGCAAACTGTTTGACGCATTTAGGTCCAATAACGCTCGTTTCAACTCCTGTATTTAACAAGTTTAATATTCCAATGAGGTAATTCAATTGAGTTCCATCTAAATTATATACTGGCTACTTTCGGGCGTCGCTCGTTCGCTGACGCTTGGTCTTCCGAACAGCGCTAATGCACGCCACATCACATTCACTGACAGCGGAACGAATTATTAACTATATTACAAGCTGTCCTCGCAATGAGATTCAGTTTGCCATATCACAATCACTGACAGTGGAACGAATTAGTAACTTTATTACAAGCTGTCCTCGCAATGAGATCAGTTTGCCACATCACAATCACTGACAGTAGAACGAATTAGTAACTTTATTACAAGCTGTCCTCGCAATGAGATCAGTTTGCCACATCACAATCACTGACAGTAGAACGAATTAGTAACTATATTACAAGCTGTCCTCGCAATGACATCAGTTTGCCACATCTCACAATCATGACAGTGGAACGAATTAGTAACTATATTACAAGCTGTACTCGCAATGAGATCAGTTTGCCACATCACAATCACTGACAGTGGAACTAATTAGTAACTATATTACAAGCTGTCCTTGAAATGAGATCATTTTGCCACATAACTGTCAGAATTACCTACGGTAGAACGCATTTCGAACGTTGTTTTCTTGAAAATGATGAATGAAAAAATAAGTCCTACAGTAGCTAAAATGAGAAAGACACACACGCGTGGCACAAAATAACAATTATTATAATGTTAGCGATACATTAAACGAATGTTAGCAATAGGTAAGTGTGGCTCATTGATCGTATTGATACCATCGGTTTATAGTTGCTTATTTTAAAGTTTACGTTCTCAGTTTCCGGCAAATACTTCCTCGTGCAACGCGAACGAGCTGTCTAAGTTGAACTTGGGCGGGCAGGGCAGCTACCGTGACACGGGCCTATCTGTACTCGGCACTCGCGCCTTCGTGTTGTTAAATACCATCAAGGTCATTGTAAGTTGCAATGTTTTGTTTTACACATTTAGATGCATTGGTGTACATTTTATTTACCATTTTATTTCGACACTGGTTAATGGTTAATCGCGGTAGGTACTCATTTTGTATTCATCAACATTAATTATACTTAGGTCCAGTCTTACTATGCCCCAATAACTACTTATTTGTCGAATAGCTTGTTTTCTCCATGGTCACGACCAATCAAAACCGTTGAAATCCTCCAAATAGCTTAATTGCTACAAAATAACTTTCTTTTTAGCAGATTGTAAGACCGGCCCTTACTTAGGAGGAGGACATAATATGATCCATACAATTGTACTATGAGTGAATATACTATATATTTTTTTTAAATTGTATCCACACTACTTAATAGTAAATGCAATCGATAACGGACAGTTATGTACAAATGTTTTAATTATTAGTTTTATGAATCTTTGACAAGACGTTGTGTGTTGCTTTATTGACAAACAAAAAGAGAAAAATGAATTTAAAAAAATCTGTGTACATTGATTTAACGTGTATATAACAATTTATCGGACACAAAAAATGCAATACTTCTAAATGAAATGATATAATACCTTTAAAGAGTATAACACAAACGTGTGTAAATACATTTTATTTTGATTGTATAGACATAGTTTTAGACAGTTTTTTTTAGCCATAGACATACTGAAGGAATAATTTTGTGTGCTCGTAGCATTGTTATGTCAGTCATGATGCGTGTTTGTCAGTCTAGTCACTTAAGTCAGAAGTTCTAAGCTATTCAACCTTGCGTTGAACACTCTAACCACTCGTTCCACCTGGTCCGATTCTGCAACGGTTGGCAACGTTTTCAAAAAAATAGAGAATTTTCGCGCACGAAGTTGGTGTAATTGGTTGTTTCGACATACGGCGTATCTAAATACTTAAAATGATATATTTGTCTATTTTTAAACTACTGAAATACATGCATGTGGTGTACAATGCTAAAAACAGTGCATTGAACCAGCAGCATTGTTGAAAATGAACCCATTAACCCCAATCGACTCCTCCATACATGCAGGCGTTTAACACCTGAGTGCAGATATCATATCATTTAGCAAGTTAGCATAAATTCCGTCTATCCCACACGAGTATATGTATAAAGTAGAAATCTTGATTATAGAAACATTCTGGAAACAGAATATATCTTGTAGGCACTAGACAGACAACGCCACGCAAAAGTTGAAACAATATTGCTGTGGAAATGGTATTCATTTAATACAATTAATTCATAAAATACTTTAAATATTCAATAAATCAAAAAAGTTTTGTGGAAATCGATGACAACTTATAAGTTAGTTATAAGTTAGGTAAGTGAGCTAGTGATAAGTAGGTTTAAGTTTTCTTCACTGACACGTTTAATAAGCCTGATAATTGTGTATTTAAGAAATCAATCTTTCATATAAATACAGCACATACGTCACAAATCGTCACAGCTGATATTACACGAATCTGAAAAATACTCTTATTTTATCAAAAACAAAACATGCTAAACAAAAAGTGGCTTATGTAACGTTTTAAAGTAACGTGACTTCCAACCCCGCCTACTGTCTTATTTCTACTACTTTACAAGCTATATTCACGTGAGTCCAAACGAATTTCAAGTTATAACAACCAAAAAATACCCTGAAAGAACTTCTGTACTGTATCTTTGTCTTGAGAACATACAAGAATATACAAGATTTTAGTAAAAATGAACACGTATGTGTATAGTGAACTAAACAAACTATCGCAGTCTAAATTTCCATTGAGGTTGTTATTCACACCGCATGGATGGACTATACCTACTTACCTATATAGTCACAACTTAAAGATGATTGTAAACATCAATTGTTTCCGAAACAGTTAGCGTAAGAAAATATCGAGGAAGAAAAAGAAATAAAGAATCTAATATTGTTGCGAGAGGAGCAATTATACATTGTTATCTCAACGCGGTCTTCCACAAAATAATATATTCTAAATACAACAGGCTACTTCTCTTTATCGCTGTGTTGATTTTTATGCACTCTCACATTGAAATGAATTATACGATGGCTATAAAGCCATGAAACGTTTTTGTTCTTCATATGAGCCAGAGTGAATGTAACACCATCCTCCAGCTACATCAAATATTTATTCGTTAAGTGAACATGGTACACGATTAAAGTTAGTCCACAATTTGGCACGCATACCTGGCACGCTCATATTACGATATGGGGGGTGGGTGAATGTGGGGGATGGGGGTGGGGTGGGGTGGGGTCGGGACCGACAGTAGAACAAATAGCGTGTTAGCATATTAACCTACCACCGAAGGTAGCGTAAATTATTCTTGTGTAATCTATATACACACGAGCTCACGAATTTCGACAATCAATTTGGATACGTTTCTTTTACATTCAACACTGGATGGACACTGATGTTACTTTACACCGCTTACTTTTTGTAGATAATGGCTAAACAGGCAATATGAAGTATTTATTCCATAAATTAATTACGTTGTATACTGAAAGAGATAAATACATATACACAACTATATATCGGTTATATCCCCCCCACCCCCACCCCCGCCACAATCCACCATTTAGGCAGCGCTAATAATATATAATATAATAAGTATACCGTTTATATTATTACTACTTATATTATTGGTATTATTCATAGTATGGTTTCTAAACTGACATAATCACGTTTCGGCCTGACGAAGATGTCAAATCTCCTTGAATTCAACCATTCCATGACAAGTTCTTTTATTTGCTGCGCATTTTATTTACATTTGTTGTAGGGGTTGCAGTGGAGTTGTGGTTGTAGTGGTAGTGGTAGTGGTAGTGGTAGTGGTAGTGGTAGTGGTAGTGGTAGTGGTAGTGGTAGTGGTAGTGGTAGTGGTAGTTGTCGTCGTTGTTGTCGTTGTTGTCGTTGTTGTCCTGGATGCTTTCCTTTTAGAAATCTCTCTCAGTTGTATTCGTGTTTTCTTTTAGGAAATGATTATCGATTCCCTCAAAGACGGATGGCAGATGGGTACCTCAATTACCCCTTGACACGATAACCAGCACCTCAATGCCGGGGGAAGAAGAGGGTCGTTTGCGATGAAGATAAGGGTAAGTGGGTTATCAGTCACTTTACATCCAACTGTCACTTGGAACCCACCTCATCCGACGCTGACTGTCACGAAACTATTGTAACAAGCGTTTCTTTTCGGACTGACCTAAAAACTGTATTGGTTTTCTTGTGCGTGTTGTAGTCGAGCCAGCATTGCGGTGGGAATGCCCAACTACATCGAACATATGAATCAATCTAGTCCAATGCGACGATAGTGAGGCTTGGCTTGGTACTGTTAGATTGGTGAAATGATAATGAATAATATTTGGCCATGAGCCGTTCGAGGCCGCATCAATCTTTTGGCCCACGGCTAAACGGGCAAATACTTCCTCATCTTTGCTGGTTGTTATTCATTAATTCATTGTTGATTTTCCATTTTTCATCCACCGAAGATTTTAGTGTTAAAGATACGATGTTAGAAATTATATTCCCCGTATAGTTAATAATATACATACTATAGTACGGAGACAGCTGAACTGGACGTACAGAAACAAATGGTAGTGAATTTCTGAATAGCAGGATAATTAATTGTATGGATAGACGATGTTAGCGAAGAAAAGCGAAGGTAAGGGAATTGAAGGTCACTAGTTACCGATATGACCACCCCTAGCATGAAGGTAATGTCAAGTCAGGTGGTCAGGCAATATACGAAAACATAATTTCAAACTTAGGTTGAATAAGTTCAAACATTTTGTGTGTATAGCTTTGCAATGTATTCTATCTAACAAATAATTACAATAAACGAATACAAATACAAACAATAGCTGGCTGCGTTTCCGTTGCAGCTTGGAGATATATATACGTATTTCTTCATTAAAGGCGGGATTAAGGCATGTTAGCCCTTTTTACATCAAACTTTATCAAATCTTTTATGTCTACATCATTATAATATTAACAGTATTCTCAACTTTAAAAAAAGAGAGAGAGAGAGAGAGAGAGAGAGAGATCACGTGTTTAATGGTAAGCGAGATTAAGGATTGTAAGACACCTCAACCGAACAGTTTGAAATACTCTCAACGAAGAGATATTAAATCTACGATCATCAACGTAGAAGTTAGTTTGGTATAATTTTCATTTGGAGGCCGATGTTTTCAAGTATAAATAGAGCCTTACGATTTCTTGGCAAATGCGTCGGGTCAAAGGTTATTAAGGTGGGGCTGCAGAAATGAAAGGTTGTTTCTCCAATCAGATAATGAGAAACGATTAATGAGCTTAGGTACAACATGAGTCTGATCGGTGGGTGCGATGCTCTATTGCGTTGGGTAACTGTCTATGTATAGGTCGCATTGGCCTGATTGGATTATAGCATGTTTATTAAGATGCATTATTATGCTGATGGACGTGCGTGGTAGGCCTACGCCTACGCTTCCAACCAATAAAAATGCTTCAACGCTCGAAAGTGTGAACTAAGTATAGAGTCTTTCTATCTCCAATACGATAAAGCATTTAATTAATTCTTCGTATGAATGAGACTGAAATGAGCAATTATTTCGTACTACTGTATTGTTTGGTACCGCAGTGGAAAATAAAAAAATAAAACAGTTGTATACATTTCGAGTGTTCCTTCTATATTGTTATTATTATGCCATTGCTTTCAATTTCCTGTATTACTTTGTCTGTGTTTTTATCTGGCAATTAATAAAGATACCCCGTCGACATCGATTAACTAAATAACGCAACCAAATCCAGCATGAGTTATTCACTAACTTCATACATACCATTTCAATGTTTGCCTTAGAGTTTTCTGCTAACAATTGAAGAAGAATTATATGATTTGTTGTAATCGTGGATAAGCAAAGGTTCCTAAACAATCTTATATATGTATTTGGAATTTATGAAAAAAATCACGAAGATTACGTTTTCTGTCTTTTGAACCAATCCGTAAAACATTATAAGTGATATTATTTTTGTAGCATACAGCTGAACAACGCAGTCAAGCTGCTTCTGTAATTTTGATCTAGGCAGGAGTTAACAACTTATCCAAACAATCTTTCTTACTCTCTTTTCCTCCTCTTCAGTAACTCGAGTGCCAACTTACATTTAACTTGTTTTTCTTTTACCAGAACTTATTTATACATTATATCTACACACATGATGGGGAGGATGAACAGGGATGTTGGGGGGGGGGGGGGGAGATAATAATGCACTGTTCTGCACATCTCACCGCCCCCCCCCCCCACCCCCCACCATTCTTACCTGCGTCGTTGGTGTACTTTGAGTGATCTATGATCTCTCTAATAATCATTTATTAGAACGAAAAAAATGTTGGTAATCATCCTTGAATCAATAATATTCTTATTGTATTATTGTATTACACTATATTACATTAACATATTTTTATATTACATATTACACTATATTTTATTATACATATACACTATTGAGTAGTAGGGCTAGATTATAAGTCCACTTTTGTACATGGCTACAGAGGGCAATTTGTGTCCTACGTTGGCCTTCCCGCTCTCAGGCGGGTAAATTTCAATAAATACAAATAATAGCTGTTTATAATGATACAGTCATGTCCCAGAGCAAAATGTGATCGCGAATTAATTTTACCGGAGCTCAAATATTTCACTTTGTTTTTGGTACTAAAAAACTACAAAACTACTTATACTCATACTTCATACCAACATGAACCAATAGTGCTGTGTACAACAAGCTCTTACTTTTTATGAGAACACACGTGACTATTTCGTTTAGGAACCCCGACTATACCTTTTAGTTGGTATATTATAATAAATTATGTTTTAAACAAAAGCTGACGGCCATGATTCAAGAAAATTGATTAGGTTACGCCAAGGATGGCATATTTTTCATTTGCCTTGAAAATTGAGGAAACAATTTTCTATGTTTTATTCACCAACGCTTCTATCGATTTTCAATTTTGCTCTCCAAGACGCTCATTTTCTCTTAGCTAGTTTTGAAACTTGAGTATCTTATGCATACCGAGGTTAGTGCTGTGACTTAAGTAGATACAGGGCAAGTCACGATGTGGATCCAGCTTGTTTTTAGTGTGACCTTCCCTTTTTAGCGTACAGACAGGTGGTTGAGTGTGGTGATTTAAAGATATGGGCGAGAGAGAGAGAGAGACTCGGTCATCTGATTATATACATACATCATGTCGAACCACTCATGTTACAGTCAGTGTTGTGGAAAGCGTGATGGGTACATTAGTTATGATAATTATAACGATACGGGTGTTTCTAAATTATCTCAACTAGATATTATGTTCACGTGTTACCTTGATTCCCTTTCAGGAAATTAAACCACGTGTCCAATAAATAGACACGTGTTTATGATCTCTATGGAATAGTTCGGTACTTTAAACATATGTGTTGGGCGTTGGTTCTGTACATGAATACACATTTTGAAACCAACACTTTACAGTACATTGAGTACAAGTCAAACAAAAATTTGAAGAAAATTATATTATTACTCATAAATAATTGCCAGACGTACCGCCATTTTTATTAATAATATGTATTACAAAGCAATTCCAAAACTTGCAAGATCCAAAGAAGAAAACCAAACCAACATTTCAATGTATAGGGTTTGACTATGTGCTTTCCCACAAAACAAAAAAACAAAATGAAGACAACCACATAGGGTAGCAGCAGAGATCTAAACCATTGAATATGCCTTCAAGTGAAAAACATGCTAACTATTCTTTTATCAACTCATGCTGCAGTAAAACCAAGTGGCGCCAAGACAACCCACTCACATATCGACATAGATGTTGACGAGTCTTTTGGAACGTTGTCAGCTGATGTTTGCACGATTATGCACAACTTATGTTGTTTGTTGACGTCCATTCTGATGCAACTAACAAGTTATCGTAGCCTGTTGGCACAATGTTATGAAAAATCAATTATGTAAATGCGAGAATAACGGTGTAGTATATGAACTGGCAATAATACATCGGTAAGCTTCAATGCTTCAGTAGCTTTTTATAGCTCATTACCATTACTCCCACATGAGACTAATCAGGGTCAACTGTCACACAAATATGTGCTTGGATCACTCTTGTCTCGTATATCCTTCAAGATTTTAATTATGTTTGAACGAGGGTAAAATGTCGTAGAATTCCTATAAAACGCAAGCAAAGGTCAAACAAGTTAACAAGAGGTTGTCTCGGTAGTAAAATGAATGCGACAATAGTAGCTTGAACGGTCTACGTAGGTGAAATAAAAACAGTCGGTTGATTGATTGATACTAAGGGTATTTTATCAGGTAAGTTCTTCTCAATTTTACCACATTGCATCGAAACTTGAGGATATTTTTGGCCTGAAGCTAAACTTACCATTGGTGTGAATCTGAATTGAACCAGAAACTTTCAAAATTAGAATCTGAATCTGAATAATAAAGAATGTATCTTCTGCAAACAACTATAGCTAATAGAAACACATTCTGTTGGTTTTGAATTACACATGCTTCTCGCTAAAGCTACATTGAAAAGCTAAAGGAAAAACAAAAGCTTAATTGGAAATGGATATAATATTGGAGATTTATATAAAATTGTGTTGGCTGAAGAAATGTAATTGGCTCCAATGTCTCACTATCTATGACAGTTTTAATAGACGCGCATATATTGTACCTCGCATCTCGCTTATACCAGAACGACAATTGGGAGACTTGGGAGTTATCTACGTCACACGCATAAAAACGTCAGCGCTGAAGTGAATATTATGAACTTAGAAATAATTTCTAGTTTTTCTTCCTAAGTGGAATGTGATTTCTAATATTCTCCATAATTTTCACAATTATTCATTACATTTAATGGTGTCCAGAACTTCACTTAGAGCTAGAATTATTTCATTTATTATGCTGAGTCACAGAGAAAATTGATTCCAAACATGCCAAGTTTGAAATATGAATATTTAAATCCGTCCTTAGTATAATCTTGATATACTCTGTAAATATGTGACGGTCATACATACATTAGCAACTGGGACTCTGTTCTTCTGTTAATTCTCATATATACTGGATCCAAACCCAGACCTTCATCCCCCCATATAAACAGCTTTCGATGTATTGATTAACTATCACCTTTCCAATAACACTCCTGCTGCACAACAGTTGATGAAAGAACCAAGATGAGTATTCCCCTACCGTGTGACCAGCAACCTAATGACACGTGATAGTGTTTTGTCCTGAGAGCGCGGGTCGACTCTCCAAGGACCTCCAGGACACGTTCGTTTCGTTGTGGACGCGCCGCGCGAGGAGTAATTGACGCGTGCTCAACGATGCGTGGCCAATCACACTCGCACAGTCGTTGCTGCCGCGTCGTTTCCAGATGGACGAAACACATGGCCGACTCGCTATTATTATAATTATTGATCTGAAATTGTTGTTGAAATGCGACTGTATTGTGTGTCGGTATTAACGATAATGTTGCGTTTTGTTTTCATATGTATTATATATTATGACAATCAGCGTTGCGTTCTAACTTTGTAGGACATTTTCAAGAGTTATGTCTTGGCCAATCATTGAATTGTAAAGTTTTCAGTGTTTAGTTTCATGTTAATTGAAAGTTGAAACACGTTGAACCCGTAAATGACTTAAAAAGCTTTGATGCAACTTAAGAGGACGACGTGGTAAAAATTATCCATTTAATCATGTTTGTTTATATGTATTTTTTCCATATATTTTCGTGGCGCAATATGTGTGAACTGATTTTATGGTTCAGCCACGAATAAGTTTATTTTACTCAACGTTTCGGAAAAATTACGTTTCGCATTCTCAATTTAGTCAGACAAATTATTTAACAATATGACAACAGCGTAATTAGCTTGAAAAGCTTAACGATTAAAAACTTATAATTATCATTATCTATAACAAATATTGTAATATATAATATATAACTAACCGCGGTTACGACGGTATTGTCTCTAACAGTTATTATTACTGTGTAAAGTGATAAACTGAAACGTTGTTAGAATCTTCTTCGACGATTATTATCATTTTATTCTTGTAAACATCTTGTGCGGACATAAATGTCAAGTCTTTCTATGTGCTTACCTAATTTATCTGTACTTAAAAACTAATTAAATATATCATTGTTTATTATTGTACAGTATCTATTATTTGTTATTTAACTACATACTCGGTCGCATCAAATCCATCACACATCAATCGCCGGGGTCGTCAATAGAGGAATCCAGTTTGAGGGTTCTAGAAGTTGGTGGGCGTTGAGGTCGCGAAGAGGGTTGACACGAATAAGAACGAGAAGAGCGACAAAGGGGTTAAAGTGACCAAGAATGCACGAGAGGCCTCTTTGCGGGCACCGGTCACCACGAAGAGGAACCCACCTCGACCAGTGGTTTTGCGTGTAGAAAGCCGAGGGCGATGCGCCGTGCGGTAGGGTCGAGTCGATTGAGTGGGTAGCGATATAATTACGTTCAATCAGCTTGCGGCCTAGCGATTAGAATGAGAAACCTGCAACCAATGTCTAAAAACCAATTGAATATTATATTAAAGATTCTGAGTGTATAACCTTCAAACTAAAAAACCTTGAAGTGCGATTCTATGTTTTATTCAAAGGGTATTCGGGTATTGATTACGATTGTCGTTTTACATTTTAAACACTTTTTTGTAGTCATTTATAACGTTGCAAAAAGTCAAATGCCCCAAACGATATCTATATTTGATTGGATTGCGGGTTTGTTAGAAGTATGTCGATGCTTTGAAAATATGTTCACTAACGGAATCTTGTGACGTAGACACAATTTCGGGATGTATAATGTTGAGTGGTTGGAGGGTTGCATATGTTTGTGCAACATTATTGGCAGCTCATGATTCAGCAGTAATTCACCTCATAACTTACACTTTTCTTCTGTAAGTCTTTTGGACAAATCAACAGTGTAGAACCATCAACATGGTGCATGAGACTTCGCTCAAAGTTCTAAACGTATGCGAACCAAACCTAGAAACTAAGTATTCCTTTGAAGCAACATCACTACGTCACTGACTTCTTGTGAATAATTTTGGAACTCAATGTTGTTAAAATTGTCAAGTTACAATTCACAAATATCCTAAAGAAGACTGTCAGTATACTCAGTCGGACTGCATAGGTCGGACTGCATAGGTCGGACTGCAAATATTTCATCTTTTGTGTCACCCACACATCCTCCGGATTATCACTATTCACTGTAACAAATTAATTATGACGCGCAAACCCCTAAAATGGTGGCATGGAACTTGGGATGAAGGAGAAATTAAAATTCCATTGAATTAATAATTGTTAAAAACAGAATATTCTACTTGTGAGTGGTTTTAAATGTGTTTTGTGCCAAAGAAAAAAACAAAGGAACATTTTTACAGATGTAACGACAAAGCTTAATAAAATGACCAGCACCAATTGGGCTACTTACATACGCATCAATGATTTCAATGCACTTATCACTGTAGTGTATACTGTGCACTGTATTATTGTACACTTACCAATCAGCGTGCAACACTCTGCGACCTTAGTATCACTGCAACGACTACTCTGTCTTCTCATTTTCATCTTCTAGTGTACATCGTGTAATAATGGTCTCTCTCTATGATCCTGTTTAACTCAAAGCAATGTTTGATGTCTGCTTAAGTATATCAAATTCAAAGCCAGCATTTAATGATAGTCCTCTGAGCACAACATCCACAATATGGGTTTCACAGAGAGCCGGATTCCATTTGACTTGCTTTGACGACACCGTCATGTTCCCTCTGAAACTGTGCTGGCGATCAACGTGTAATGAGCAACTAGGAGTGCTTAAGGGGGGGGGGGGGGGGCGGGTCGTTCAACCAGTGTGTTTCATAACCTAATTGCAAAAGTAGTCTTTTGTTGAGTCCCGCAGAAAGAATGATGGCGAATAGCGTAGCCAAGGGCGGCAACAGCTGACACTCGCCCGATCACGACAAAATGGCCGTGAACCAACGAACAAAAACTAACTGGTCAAGTAGCACAATGAAGCGTGTGTGTGGGGTGTTATTTTTGCAGAGAAAATAAAGAATGCAAACGTAAAAACACCGGAATTCAAGTGTGTAAAAATGCGTTGCCCTACTAGATGAAATATGTTACTCATGCGCTATGCATGGTGCAAAAGGGTTATTGTGAACTAAGGACGTATCCGAATACTACCAAAACGCTGTTAAAAATAAGTTATTTCATGAATCATAGATGACGTCACAAGAATAAGAACTAGAATTATTGTAAGTTCCCACTTGTTATTGGTTTTGAAAATGGAGGCTAGAGCGTTGGCACCTCGTGTTTATACCTTTTTGAAGCTCTGATATTGCTGGAAAACCTGGAGCGAAAACAAGAACAAGAACAAGAACAAGAACAAGAACTAGAACAAGAACAAGAACTAGAACAAGAATTATATTCGGATACGTCGATCCTTGAGGTCCGCCGTGAGCGAGACGGTGTCAAGCATTGAAACACAATATGGAAGCCATCTTGGTTCCTGGAATCTCGCATCCATTTGGCTACGTGGGATCGTTCCGTGTGTTCGACTCTATCTTGGATTACCGAACTGCCGAGTAGCGCACACAGAAGATGCAATCACGGTTCGTGACGAGACCACGGATACCACTTTGATTACAGACTAAATCGTGGCGAATTTATTTTACAGACACAGATTTCAGATAAGCATATTTACAATAAGGTAGACATGGTATTATTAAATATAGGGTGAAAAGGAAAAAGGCGTGAAAAGTACAACTATGGCAGATGGGTAAAGATATCCAGATATTGTAATGTGCCTGGAGGTGATCTCATCCACGAGATGTATAATCTAGATGAAATAAGTCGTTATTTATGTGTACATCGTTGATATTATCAAACAAACTTGTTTCTGGGTGGATCAATACTGCTATTTCGATTATTATATAATGAAATGGTTATATTCGATACAGCTGACAACTGATAAGTACCCTATTTCGAGTCTTTATGACTACAAAATATCCGTAAAATGAAATTAAAGCTAAATTAGTCGTCACTCAACACTCCTATGTTAACATTGATGTGCAAATAATTTTAACAATGGAATTTTAGTGAAAACTAGCTACTGAAACGGTACCGCACCCCCTGCGAACGGCGATTTAATGAATCCAGCTTTACGTATTTCTCTACGTCTACCACAACGTTCAGTTTTGAATAATGTCAGTGTTGTGTTTTGTGTTTCAACAATATTGGGGGTGGGGGGGGGGGGGGGGGGGTCACTGTATTTTCTGCATGTGTGTAGAATGTAGACCATGCACAATGTTCCAAGTCATTCAGGCAAACAACTACATCGCAATGTAGTATAGGGTAGTAAAACTTGACTGGCTAGCTGTTTTGTGTACCGGAAACTGTCCCGAGGGATGACTAGCTGTCTTGTGTACCGGAAACTGTCCCGAGGGATGACTAGCTGTCTTGTGTACCGGAAACTGTCCCGAGGGATGACTAGCTGTCTTGTGTACCGAAACCGTCCCGAGGGATGACTATAGCTGTCTTGTGTACCGAAAACTGTCCCGAGGGAGATATTAGCCTGTCAGCAAGTAGACTTAGGCTCTTTGTACTTAAAATACATTCCTCGACTAAATGACGATAATTAAGTTGTAAACTCACTCTGCTTCGTAATCGTTACCCGACTTAGAATCATGTTTGTGTGTGGAAACGTATAGTTCTTCTGTAGGTGTACCTCTAAGACCCTAGACTAAAGCCTTCACTGAAATCACGGTACAGTAATTCGTCTAGTTACATTTTACTTCACAGTCATACACGTACTAGACAATAATAACTGTGCAATTAAATATATTTGAATTATGTTTATTTACAAATAACAGAAATATAAAATAGGACATGCCTGTTACGAGTATTGCAGGATTAATAAAATAAGTTTTGATTTTAAGGAGTCTAAAAGTTAGAGGTTTGGTAAAATGGCCTTCGAAGAAAATCAATGAAATCACTTTCTGCAACTTCTTCGACTTCAAAACTATCATGGTCACGCTCGCCCAACTTGGGAACTCCAACATTATTTTGTTTAATTCGAACGCGTCTTAATTTGAATGTCCCATGATATCATAGTTGATCGAATCATTAAATTGGTGTTTTGTAAAACGACGATCAAGCTGCGATCAAACCGGTTTGCTAGAAAAGGGATGGGGACGTCTAAGATTAATGTGAGAATATCCGAATAGTAATTGACATGCAAGGTCATAAACAAGTTATTTCATTTCTTCTTACAACTGGATCAACAAACCATAAGGCGAGAAGTGTTCTGATAAGCTTTGAAATTAGTTTGCTCATTGGCCTCGCGCGCTAATTTGCCGCGAGGAGTCTTGAAACATCCCCATCATCCGTGTTAGAGAACAGTTTACAGCTAATACATGGACAAGGGCACTCATGCCTTCAGACATTTTCCTGTGGGGGGGCTAATAAACCTCTGAGGGGGTGAGGCTTATCTGAACTCATATGAGAATACGTTTTATGACTGAGAGTAGGCCTAGGCCTAGACCCACGCAAGGCCCTAGTGGTTCTCGTGAAGGGGGGGGGGGGAGGCTTATCTAATAAACTCATATAAGGATACGTTTTATGACTGAGAGTAGGCCTAGGCCTAGACCCACGCAAGGCCCTAGTGGTTCTCGTGGGAGGGAGGGGGGGGGGGGGGGGGGAGGCTTATCTAAACTCATATAAGGATACGTTTTATGACTGAGAGTAGGCCTAGGCCTAGACCCACGCAAGGCCCTAGTGGTTCTCGTGGGGGGGGGGGGCTTGTCTATAACTCATATAGAGACTTTTCATGACTAAAATCATCACCACACGTGTAACAGCTGCAACATGTTATGCTTAGCCTGCAGACATCGAACCTGAGATTATAATAACTTATACACAATCACACGGCTGGTTTTTTGATGACAGATCTTATTCGCGTACAATACAAGGCCGTCGGGTTTCGGAAAGATAATGGATTTAATATTGTGTTATTATTATGAATTTCAAATAAATGGTCTTCAATTAGTCAAAAAAAAGTCTAAGTTCAAGGTGATAGTTTGCACGATTTCAACTCTTTTATTTCGGACATGGTCAATGTCAAACAATCCATTTTAGAGGCTCGTTGATCACGCCCAGTGATTGTGGCAGTTCACTCGTTCCACGTGGAGATAATAGACACCAGTCCGACAACCAAAGGAGACAGAATTCCTTTTCAGGAACGTTGATTCAAAGAATTGGTTGACTATTCAATAGAACTCGGTTACATAAGACAACAGATATATTTTATTTGAGTGCATTTGAATAAAACATCTAACACGACTACCATCTCTCTGCCTCCCTCCTCCACTCCCCCCCCCCCATACTCTTCGTTGAATAATTGTAATCGTGCATTGTAATGTTGTAAGTATTGTTTAAATTCTCTGTAGTAAACTCTTAATAGAAATGAAGGCTAATTATTTTTTGCCATATAATAAAACTGAAAAAATATGTATATTCAACAAAATAGGACGTTACATATTTTGTAAGGAGTATAGCTGCAATATTAAATCTTGACAAAATAAAAAGTAGAGAAATAAGGAAGGAAGATAGTTTCCTTACAGTTCTCCCATTCTAGTTGTTCATGTGCCAGAAAATAAATGTAACACTTGACTTACTTCAAAGTGTCTTGAGTATAAACAATTAACAAAACATCAACGTATATGGAGCCCGTGTGAATCTGAACGTGTGAAGCCATGACAAGAGATGACGCAGCAGCTGTTCGTTGTGATCACAGGTAAATAAATGATCGTATGTCCAAAGTGAACGCATGCAGTGTTAACCTATGTCGTATCATTGTGTTGGGAGGTGGTAAATGGACCTCAGATGCTTGTATTAGAAGATTGCACTACGTTATTGAAGGGACTAAAAGCCTGCCCGTGTCCCTTGAGCTCGGGTATTTATGTTAGCCCGGCCCAAATTACCGGGGTTGCAAAGCACAAACCCCTTTGCAGGGTTATTTATTTAATCAAGCGCGTGGGTGAAGTTTTGTAACGCAACCCTCGTGCATGGCCACGTGTTTGTTTGTTTTGGGTGATGACCTGTGGGGTAGTTGACGGCGCTGTCTGATAAAAACGGGGAACTTTTGATATTACACACGATTTTTGTGCCCCAAAAACAAACAGTGACAAATAACGGTTAATTCGTTTACGATCGTTATACACAACATTTTTGTCGTAATTGAGAAGTATTGTGGGTTTTATTGAGTCATTGAACTAGATGATGTCATAATATTAATTCTTGATGGCCCTCCCACAAGCATTTATAGCTTATCTTATTATATTA
The DNA here is from genome assembly GCA_945910005.1 of Isoperla grammatica. NCBI lineage: Eukaryota > Metazoa > Arthropoda > Insecta > Plecoptera > Perlodidae > Isoperla > Isoperla grammatica. The sequence continues at coordinate 39,318,464 of OX246738.1, read as the reverse complement.
ATCCTTGTTCACAATTTGCCAATGTCTGTGAATATATATAATATACTCACAACAAACTCACACAAAGACACAAAGCACAGGGTTCCCATTAAGTTGTTGCTCTCCTAATCGAAAACGTAGAAAACGTTTTTACGAAGTTTCTAAAAGTCATCGGATTGTGTATTTTTCCGAATCATTATGTTAGCAATATTGTTATGTCTAGGAAAACGCTGTAAGATAAAACATTATAATAAACAATGTTTGTTTTATAATTACATTTTGAAGATGATAGCTGTAAGCAAATATCACTTCATATAAACGTCCATGCTATAAATCCTAGTCTAATAATAAACTTGTGGTACAATTGTGGAAACGATTTATCTTAGAATTGTTTGAATCAAATACAAAACGGTATATTTCTTGGCATTTTGGAGTGATAGATTGTTCTGATAAATCAATACAATTTAATTTAATTGCCACTTCAAAGAACTTCATTGCAACGACATTAAAAAAGCGCGATGAAGAAAAAGAGTTTTCAGAAGTTTTACAAGAGGGCGTACTATGATTTTCAATTATTGTGATAAAAGTGAAGAAAAGTGTTTCTCATTTTTGTATATTATGTATTGTTTGTTTATCCTATTCAGCTATGAAACTGACAACTGATATACAAATAAAAGGAGGACTATAAATATGAATAACCATAAAATAGCAAGAATAACAAAACAACAAAAACCTACTAAAAGAGAAGAATAAAAATAAAAAACAATTGAAAAAAAATTGCTATATAAATTTAAATTTAATAAAATAATATAACAAAAATGAAGATGTGGGAAAATTTATACTCTCATCACTGCTTGTGCTAGTTCTACTGGTTTTACGGAGATTTTTACCAGTTTAGTGTGGTGACAGTAGGCTGCAAGAAGTCATCTTTTACACATCATGCATTGATTTTCCTTTTAATTTATCTTCCAATGATTTTTCTTCGTGTCGCCCTACCCTAATGGTGAGCTACACATGCAGTAAAACTTGTAAAACATACGAGTCCACGCTTAGCGACCAGCATCCATCAACAGTCAAGTAAATTTATTGACTAGATAATATTTGATTGATACGAGTTTTGGTATGACGAGATAACGCCATTACTCTGCGGGGTATTTACCTGTGACCAACAATACATTGTAATGTGACATGACATTTGCCCATCAGCACACATCCCCGTTCAGTGGAGCGTATGCACGTGTGTGTGCATGTGTATGTAGATCAGAGGAGATTGTTATTGGTGGGTTCTCTCCAAACAATAGCGGGGCGTGGGAGTGGTCTATTGCTACCGGCTTTCAGTTGACACAGCGCCAGGAATTAACCAACTTATCTAGATTGCATCGGAAGAGGACTATGACATTTCAATGCAGCTATAATATATTGCATAATTCATTACAACGCGCTCTGCAACCAAGGATAACGGGAAGTTTTATGCGGCTTTGATGACAGATATTATTGTAAACGTAAACGTACGTGATTTATTTTCATCTGTCCGATGTTATAGTTTTTACAACAGCTTTCATTACGTAAATGTGAAAACATGAAATAATAGAATTGGAATCCTTTTATTTCACTGCATCGTAACGGAGAAGCGTATTTCCCTTTGGACGTTGTCTTGCTTAGTCGAACGAATAAAAATAAGTTTTTTAGTGAAGAAAAGTTAAGGGAGGTAACCAACTAGAAATTTCGGGATAAAAGAAAACGCACAGACCCACAAAAATGCTGGAGCAGAGATCGTGAGTAATATAGAGTCATGGTTTGCATTTGTGTTTGAGTTCGTTCTTTTTTATGAGTTGTGCGATGTTTTGCGCGCGCTCGAGTGTTCGTTCGTTGGAGGGAGCGCGTTGAGGATTACGAGTTTGCATACAATTAAACCAACCGTAAAAAGTTCGCGTATAATTCCGAATTCAAACCTTTTTTCTGCATATCACCCTTAGAAAAATATAGACTTCCATTCCAACATTTGTATGTATTTTCATAGCGTTACGCTCGTATTTTCTGTAAAAACTTTTGAATGCCGCGTACATTTGCAATTTTTTCTACGGCATCAAATTTTATTAGGGTGCTCGTTTTTTACTTTCCTCGTTGAGAAGCGACATCACGAGAAGGCAATGTTCGTCAAAATATTATGAAACCGTTGGACTTGGATGAAACCAACGTTTGACCAAATAATTCTACGCCACACCTCTCTTGTGAATTACTTATAATGTTTACAACTTGCCGACTAGACAGTGGCCGAGACTGTCTCGCATACACAAATTGTAGCATTTTCATAATTTGATTCCATGGCGCCCTGCCTACTAAACCTCTCTTTTAATGAATGACAAGATTAAACTTTTCACAAACTTCAGCACTTCACTTGTAATCATGCCTTTGTATAAGAAAAACAAAAGTAAACACGATTTATGATCACACAAAACTAAGCTATCATTGGTCGTATTCAGTTTGTTTAGAGGGGCTGTGTACAGACGACCCCTACTCTACTAATCCAACTTTTGTAATAACCAACAGCAACGTTCACACACATTCTAACGCTAACGCGCATGTATGTTGCTCCAACGGTTCACTCTATGACGCACGTGACTAATATTAGCCGAATCTCTGATTGTATTGAGCTTAGATCAAATTATGATGAAATTCGGTAGATAGTAGACTGTACTACACACAGGGCGTGCACTGTATTTGTTATGAATAATGATAATATGTGATTATCCAGGATTTGCAGGGCAGAATACAACGGCGAGTATTTAGGCTGCAGAATAAACCACGCTTCAGCGAATGAGTTGATGGAATCGGCTGATTTTTTCGCACATTTAATGTATTCAAGTTTCTATCCGGAGCAAAAGCTTATGCAGTAATCCTCGTTTTCACGGGGCCTAGCTAATACGAATGCGGATTATTTTAGCGTAGAACTAATTCGCGATTTGGCGAACAATATGAAATATGAATGAATGTGTTATCTTTGTGAAAGGCAAATGCCCACTCACCCACTCACTGTATTGCGGCGTATATCCTCACATAATGTATACACAGGCTGGGAACATCCTGAGCGGGGTGGCAACTCTTTGACCTGCAGCGCATGCGCTCGCCGGGTGTCGAACTAGGATTGAACCTATAATAATAGATCCATCTCTATAGTCGCTGTATTGTATGGTACTTGTGTATCGGGGACTGGAGCCGTCGTAGCAGTGAAGGACATAATAAATGGTATAATGCATATTATACATTTAAATGTTGAACTCTGTCGACAATATTACATACCATTGATAGTTGATAGATATTTCACATGTGATATGGAGAAACACAATTTATTAAATTATAAACAAGCAGGATTACATACAATCTTCCTAAAATTTCCTAAGTGGATAACGTTTAACATTTTAACATAAAATTAAGACAAAAGCATAAGGGTTGGCAATTCGAAAAGACAATACAGTGGCGTATACACGGGGGGGGGAGGGGGGGGACAAAACCCCCCCTTTTGCAAAGGAAACATGGAAAATGACCGTTTACATTTCAATACAGTATTTCAATAGACAGTATCAAAAGACAGTATTTCAATTGACAGTTAGATGTTTTACTTTATAATTATTGTATATTGTTGTAATTATTAAAAGCAAAAGCAATACGAAAAATATGCAAATTATTGATTGAGGTTCCTTTTATAAGCGGTGCTAAGGAAAAAATGTGTTGCCAGAAACTGAGTAATCGTGTTTCAGTTGGCCGCTGTAAAACGCACAGATTTGCACTAAAATGACTTGACGAGAATTTTTTCGGGCAAGGCCCCCCCCCCCCCCCCCCCACGGAACCGCTCCACTCTCTATAATCTGGGTTGAAAACCCCCCCCTTTCCCAATTCCTGGATACGCCACTGAGACAATACATATATAACATGAGGAAAAAAAGAAGTCACATGTGATATATGTTCATTCATAGCAATAGTAAATAACGATTTGAACGCATTGCGTATGTAAAAGAATAAAATAGTAATTATAAATTAATAATACTCCCCACAGCTTTCTCAAGTAACCCCACTAATGCCGCAATGTTGTTATTGACTGGTAACAAATCATGCATTCTCGGCGACCCCCAAGGTAACGATTTTCACACCACCGCTATATTCACTAAATTTTATTTATTGCTGCAATATACAGCTTTTTGATTCCATTCCAGCCATGCTGCTTCCATTGGCCAGCCCCGAAATGGATTTGTAAAGGTATAACTAACTTACTCGACGATACGAAGGAATCCTTTGAAGTTCGACTCTAAAAGCTGGTTTTGTTTTTTCATGTAACCCGTCTGGTGAAAGAGCCAATCAGACAACAGAGCTTTTACAACTCACTGAAACTGAGCGTGGGGACAAAACAGGCACAAGTGCGCGCAATTCCCTTTGACGTGTTTCGTTTTTGCATTCACTCCCGTTTGCTTTCATTGAACTTTTAGTATGCACGTTTTTTTTAGAGACCTTCATTGTGGGGTCACGTACCTCAAGTAATTTATCCTATACCCCCGCTCACACCCCTGCACTAAATCGTGCTTTATATTTACGGTGAGCATGGCTACTAGCAAACTGGGGCCGATACGTCTAGTTACTCGCGTTCGGAATAAACTATGGGCTCAAGTGAAGTACATCGCACAGATGAAACCACTGCGAAATATATTTACTCCGATGTAAAGGAAAACAATGTGTTTTTGCGTCAGGTCATAGTTTAGTAACGTGCGTGAGCATTGGTAAACACGAATGCTGGGTGGGGATCAGCCTAATCTCGTATATCAAGAAACGTTTGGGACACAGAATTGTTGATCATCATCTTTATTGTAGTTATTTTCTAAATGCAATTTTAAATAACTGATGTAACGTATGATATGTATGTGGGATTGGGTTAAGAATAGGATATTTATTAAATCAATAAATCTTGTGTGTGCAATGGTAGAAATTGGAGGGATGACCCTTTGTATTTTCATGTTCGTATTAAAAAATATGACTCCAATAATATTGTATCTAGCCGTATTTCCATGCATAATGTTGGTCTACTGGTTTCCATGTATACCATAATAGTGTGGGTGACGAAGTTTCTAACTTAATACAAACAATCAAGAAATATTTCAATTTGAAACTAAAAGGCAGAATTAAACCAACGGGAAAGCTGCAAAACTAAACTTTAAGATATGATTATTCCTTGATCACATATCTTTCTATAAATGCATTGATGTAAAACAAAAAGACTCACCGAAATGTTTGTCTCAAGCGTCTGTAACTCTGCCCCAGACCTTCCTCCGACTCTACAAATATAATGTGTAGAATAACAGTGTAGAACCTCTGTCTGTGCTGTGGCCCCCGGTTACAGAATGCTCATGACGTCCCTGAATGTGTGTGTTACATATTCCCATATCCCAGTACAACAATGATGTATAACAGTTTATATCACGCGGTTTACTGATGAGTCGACAATCTGTGGCAATTTAGCGGCTCGAAACGGAGATCATTTGTTAATACTCTAGGTACCGGTAGTTTAGACAGTCTTGCCAACGTGCTAAAAACAAAGTCGGGAACCATTCTCAAAACACAATTTTGTCTGGATATCCTTCGCCTGTGTATGATAACTTCATTGGTACTTGGTAGGTACACACCGCTACTGGAACTAATTACTTTTGACCATCATCATCATCATCATCATCATCATCATCTAATGAATCGTGTTCCGTGAAGATGAAGAGTATGATCTTTTTGAAACGTCGAACGAGGTGAGACCACAAAAACGTTCACCAAGTTCAAAAGCAACTCAGTCACTTCCTAAAGAAACAAAAACAAAAAACATAAATATGATATAATGTATAACATATCATGCATAAATAGTGCGAATATAATATAAACAAAGTTGTTTGTTCCTCGTTTTAGGGAATCCAGTTATGCCATAGGAAACGATGTCACCGCAGAAAAGGCATTTCCTCCAGAATTCTGCTCAAACATAAATTGTGTTCCAACATTCATGTATTTCGCGAAATCACACGTTTCTGTCACGTCTTGGTAGTCAGATCACAGGAGATGTTTGTACATGTGTGTGTGTGTGTGCAGTGGCGTATCCAGGAATTGACAATGGGGGGGGTCAAACATCCCAAGCAGGCAGGGGTCTGGGGCGAAAGCCCCAGCCGCCGGAGGCCAATTCGCCGAAGGCGAATTTTTTTTCTTCATTTATGACGTTTTAAACGCCTGGAAACACGTTTCAGAATAAGAGAATGTCATAGAATAGGTTTAAGAGAATGTAAGAATGACTACAAAGAAAATTTAAAAACCAGTCACAGAACAACAAAATTACTGCAAAAATAAATATCTTTCCTATATTTTTTTTTTAATTGTTGGCAAGTCTCCTCGTAACTGGTAGTGTTGTATTTTGTGGTAATATCTATAAATTTTACACGTTCCTGACGAATGTTTTAGCACTGATTTGCGTTAATTTCTGTTTGTAGCCATCTTATAAATATGCAAAAAGCTATTGGTTAATGTTTTGACAATTTTTTTTATCATTAAGTTCTGTTAATTCATGTGTTCTTTCATTAGAACTAAAAATACAATAGATACACCTTTTATAAAGACAAACTTGCATTGAAATACAATTTACAAAACCTGTGGTGTATTTGGCATAGGGTATAAGAAGATTCAATATATTTAGGATTCAATGTAGTTTCTTATACACAGTGCCAATCGTCAGAGGAGAGAGAAGAGTACCCCCTGACCCCTAGCACCCATTAGCATTTTTAAATATATTCCTCCAACTTGTCCAATTCCTCAAACTTCCTTCCCGATAGTCCCCGGAAGTCAATAGGTCCTAAAGGCAGCTCTTCCTGACGACCAAGAGCCCAAAGTCGTATGATTTAACGGTTGAGTATGTTATTAAACAATAATCAAAATAGTAGTTTCCTCTTCCCTCCTTCTTTCCTTCCTTCTCTCCGCATGTAATTTTTTTTTTTTTTGGGCATGGGGGGGGTTTGAACCCCATAACCCCCCCCTTGGATACGCCACTGTGTGTGTGTCACTTTCTCTGCGCAGACCTGTATGTTGCACTTTACATCTCCAGCACGACAGATATCATGCACAACCCGCATAAGTCATGTCCCTCCGTCACTGCATATTGCATAATGCACTATCAGTATGAATATAAATTCGTGTTGTTTTTATATTTGTTTCAGTACAAACATGGGTTTGTTCAAAATAAACAATGCTATATAGCTGGTTAACTGTCAGAGAATAAAATGTAGTCGAACAAAACAATTCCAATAGATCTTGTTATAATTTTATCATATCAATATTTCCATTTAACAGTTCAAATGTTTGGGGATATGGTTGCTGTTAATTCCCACGCCATTATGTATGAGAGAAAATTGACTGATTAATAATCCATACACATTTTGATATAAATTACTGATTGCGTGTAAGTATATTACTACACTGACCACGGTAATGAAACAATTAAAAAACAGTCACAAAGTGCGTTATTTTTCGAGGCGTCAACTTTCTTCCTCAGACGCGAGGGCACAGAGAGTAGACGCTCTCTAAAATTAACGCACTTGGTGACTGTTTTTTAATTCTTCATGACCGTGGTTACTGTACGTGTGGTATGTTATATTTAAAAATATTCTCTCAGTCTAAAAGTCTTGGTTACACCATTATACACTGATTTTCATGTGATGGGGGGAGGGGGTTGTAACTTTGCGGCAAACCAATGGCACGTGTGCCAAAATCGGCATGCAAACACTTTTTGGCTGCATGCAGAAATATTTAGGACATTGTATGAGGATTCATTTTCCCGGCAGTTAGATAATTTTAGGCACACAAATTTTCTTAGGCTTAGATCTATACCTCCTTACGTAGAAAGTTCATCAACCGAAGCATATTATTTTAAGAATCTATCCCAAACTCGTAAATCATTATAATTCCAAATCCTAGCCAAGCTTGGGTTTATTGAAAAATACAAAAATAGATTTACTGATCAAACGTACTTGGGTCTATGTCGAGAAGTTAGCACACTTCATCTGAGCCAGGTTCGCCATCCCTGTTCTGAGGAAACTGCCATCCTCTCTGTTTAGACTTTTTTCTTATATTGTATTAAAAAGCACACGCTTATGCCTGTGGGGCGCGTCCTCTTTGAATTAAAAATACATAAATAAATAAATACATACACAAGCAAAGCGTGGATGAATACATAATATCTCTTTATTGTTTCATTAATTTACGAACGAGATTTGTGAATAATTAAATCTTCGGAGTAGAATCTAGGAACGCGAACAGTCCAACGGGACCTGCTGCTCCTACTTGTCGCGGCAGTGTTGGTGGTACCCATACGGATTACCGGTACATTACATCATTTGCTAATTAACAGAGTAGAGACGTCGGTGCCAGTTACGTGGCCCGTCCCGTCCCGATCCGAACCTGATTGTATAATTATTATTAATGAGCTCAATTCGATAATAAGTAGGTATTAGAGTTATCTGGAATAATGGTTGAAGGAATGGTTCACACGACGAGTCTATGCGTGTTGGCCGTAGGTAAGAACAAGAAGGCGAAGGTAAAGCTCAGGCAGCTCTGATTATTATTATAAGGTCCACTAGTTTGAGGCTCGCCCTCCGGCGCAACACTTAAGATTAATTGGCTTCCTATGGACTCAGTGTTGTTCTTCGACTCTCCTTGGAGATCGTAATCTTCGTCTATCACTATCCACCGCCCGTGGACGACTGGCCCAGTAATTTGGCAACTAGACTCATTTGTCCACTTACGAGCAAACATTACGTGAACGTGTTAGTGGGGTTCTAGTTAAATGAGTCAATCACAGTGGACTATACGGAGCCATCAGGCCTCGAGCAGTCGTAGCTGGCGAGCAGTGGGTCACCCAGTTACCAGCCGGTCATCGCAGGGGAGAGAGAGGGGGGGGGGGGGGCTACGTGATCGGGATGATATAACAGCGCCCGCATCGCGTCACGTAATCAACGAGAGTGCAGAAAGGGAAACCGAGGACAGAATGAAAGAGAAAATGAAGGCTTCGATGGGGGAATAAGTATTTCGACGGGTCAAACCGTAGAATATCGTATGCATGGCGTTATGGGTGGAACGAATACAGACGAGCTTATTTACGAAGACTGTTTCATGGGCAATACTTGGCTAATGTTCAACGCTTCAACCCTTGCGCACGATCGTCCTCCCCGACGAAATCTGTAAACGCACTTAAAAATGGCGCTTGTTCATTTTATTTTAAAGTATCAAAATGAAATAAAATTGCTAGGGCGAGCAAAACGAGGGCTGTTTCAAAATAAAAACGGGAAGGCACATGCCATTATTTCTGGTAGCGAATGAAGGGGGAAATGAAACAGTGGAAAAATAGAACATGAAAAAAGAAATAAAGAGGTGGTAGGAGTGAGAGGGGAAGAGTTGTGTTGCGCATTATCGTGTAGGGTGATTGTAATTCCAGTCCTTATTAGCACTCGGTCCGCTAGCTGCGTTATTAGGCTCGGGGCTTCAGAGGACTATTTTTCATGGTAAAGAGGACGAGGGTGGGAAGAATATCAAACTAAAATGAGTCAAGCCAAATCATTTTACTAACCTCCTTGCAAACATTTACCATGACTTGAACTTAGTCATCAATAACCTGTAGCTTATGAACGTCTGACGTCCGTAACTCTCGTGGATATCAATTGGTATTGTCGTAATTGTGGGTAAGTGATGTTCGTAATAAATCATATTGCAAACATTCCATCTAGGGTACAGTCTACTTAAAAGCTGGCCGAAAACAAATCAGTTTACATATCCGCGAATTGTAATTACAGATGATGTGGGCTAATATCAGTGTTGTTAAGTAACGCGCTACAAGTAGCGCGCTACTTGTAGCATGTTACTTTTTTTGGTAGCGAGACTGGTAGCGCGCTACATTTGAAAACGCAGTAAAGTAGCGAGTAGCAAGCTACTTTATACGAGTATTTGTAGCGAAAAGTAGCCGCTACTTTATTTTTGCAAAAAACAAACACACGTTTGTTTCGCCCGCCACAATTCCCACCGTCACAGGTTCAGAATGACGACTGACATTGGCTTTCTTGCTCTATAGTCCCAAAACCGCCTCCCCAGCACTGAACTGTGATATGAGAATTACTTACCACCGTTTCAATAAATTGTACGTTCTCTTGGTCCTTTATAAAAAATGAAAGTAGCTGTAAAGTAGCGTCACTACGTTTTTTGAGTAGCTGTACAAGTAGCGAGCTACTTGACAAAATAAAGTAGCTGAAAAGTAGCTAAGTTACTTTCAAAGATCAAGTAGCTGTAGCTGTAACAGTGTTACTTTTAAAAAGTAGCTTTAACAACACTGGCTAATATACACAAGTTATTCCTGTGGTGATTGATGCTTGCGGCTTTTTTGGTACCAATCAAGGAATGTCTGCGAGCTTTCGGAAGTACGCTCTTTATACTCACTGCAGAAGACTGTGCTTTTAGAATAAAAATAATAATAACAACAATAATTATAATACAAAAATAATAATTTGTGTGTTCTGCTTTCAGGAAGTGGCATCTTAAATTTTGCATGGTTGTATTTGAATTGTAAACTAAGATTAAACGATACGTGCACACTGTATGTACACGTTGATTAAAAAGTTAGACTTAAAAAATGATGAGAATATTGTATCAGTCACTATTTGTACATCCTACTGGAGATCAGTATGTTTACAGAAAACGACAGAAAACAACAAATCCTAAAAATAACGGTTCGGGGAAAACAACACATTGCTTCTTGTTGCCTCATGACCAATGACAATAAATTATACTCTGATATCGATTATAAAATGACTAATCAAATCAGATACCCAGTGTTCTCCCTCCCTCACTTTGTTATCAGTGTGTGGATCTGATCGTCACATTATCTCCATTAAACATGATCTGATCGCTCCGCGTGTCCTAATGACTATGGTCATTTGAAGGCCAAACCTATTATTTTCTGTTTTTCTATGGATTCATCTAATTACAATCTAGATGGATTAAAGGGTGAAATAAAACTCCATTTACACCACTCTTATATTACGATGGTGGTTTGAATATCAGTAACGTAAATTTATAGTGCGAACGCAGAACAGTACTTTATCGTAACTAATTTGATACCCGTATAATTTTCTTTAATAATTCGCTGAATGAAGTGTGCGTGTGAGTGCCAGAACACTTATTCCGTTAAGTTACACCCTCTTCCATGATAAAGTGTGGACGCAAATGAGTAACTGCTGAATTGAGTTTAAGTAGCTCGATGAGTGAGTTGAAATGAAAACAGGGTGAATTCATTGGAAACATTGTATGAAGTTAAACTGCTTATTCAGTTTTATTGAACTTCATATTGTACTTACATTTATATGTATGGTCACGTGGCCACGACAATTATTTTTCTCCCTGCTTTTTGTACTTGAATACATATCTTGTAAAAAGCAATGTACGGTAAACGACAATTTGCTGTATGTGTGCGGTGTAATTGCTCAATTTAAACATGAAATATTATAATATTATATTCATTACCTGATCCTTATCTGTTTAAACCCAGCAAAAATCCATATTGTAATAATTTGAAGGTGTTGAACACATTTGAAAAACTCAAATTGAAATGATGCATTCAACAAATACTCGTACTGAATGTAAAGAGTGGATGCCAAGCTGTAATATCTACTACTTATTATATCGGGCATGATTGAGTCAATTTCTGCGTTAACATGATTGGTGTGGCGGTGCGCGGGGGAGGTTTGTGTTCACTGTTCAACGGAACTCACAATTACTAACTCATAAGCACTCTTCAATAAATGACGACCCATATTGACCTAACTAAAAAACAGACCCAATTACTCCACCGTACTAATTTGGCAATTCAACATAACAATACCTGTTTGAAAATCGGCTAAATTGTTAATGCATGTGGAATTCCGTTCGTCGACTATTTCTATTCATATAACCGTCCGATGGATTGATTATATCAATTTAATTAGCATACGTTATGTTTAGTATTGTGTTACTAAAGCTGATAAAACCGCTTCGGCTACCAGAGCTCGGCCAAGTGGAAAGACAAGTGGATGACAGACTCAGCCTCATGAGGCGAGAGGTGTATGGACGTAAGTCACGGAGTTCTAGGTTGTCAAGGTCAGTAAAAGAGGCGACGCCCACTACAGACTACCACTTTTTACGTCCGTTTCGAACATGGTTTCACATTCAAGTTGCTTTGGGAGAGGAAACATAGGTATACAAACAGCTATGTCTACCGCAGTCAGTATTGTTGCATTTGGGCCTTACTCAGTAAACACGTCCACAAGTCTATTTCACTTTTACAATAACGTTCACCATGCAAGAGTGTGATATATAGCCTACTGGAAGTGACCAGCCACTTTTATAATGCTAGGTATTCATTATTGCTGATCTCAATACAAAATCATGTCAACCAGTGTTTATCATTGAAATATTATGGTTATGGTCCCGGAATTGCAAAGCAAACTTTTGGATTAAATTACAAATATTTTTTAATTATTGTTAATTCACACTATAAAAATTACATTTTAAGTGGGCTCATGTTATTGAAAAAATCGGCAAAACGGGTAATTTCTTCATCTTCGTAGGATAAGCCAATTGATGTTACTCACAACGTGATCTTGTGTCTCCCGTCATACGAATATGTCAGAATATTCATCTTACATCTATATATTGTGTTTATCTGGAAATGTATTCTAAAAATTGTATTAACATTACATTTTCTGTTCAGTACGTGGCCACTAATCTCAAATTTGAAAAAACATAATCCGTCTCTTTTAATGCTAACTTATTAATACGTGTGAAATTAATTGGGAGGGGGGGGGGGGGGGGGGTCTACATTCCACCTGTACAAGCTAATGTCGTGCTAAGCTACGTATACAAAAACTCGCCTCGCCTCTTGTCTTTCCAGTCCTGCAGTCTGACGTGGTGTTTCGATCGAGGTGAAGCGTGGATTTAGTAACACAATACGTGTGTATGCAAATCGATTAATTTACATACCAATCTACGACACATGGACGCTGTTCATATGAATAGATGTCATCACAGGCCAGCGCACAGTAGTATAATAATAATCTTCAGATTTACGAACTAGTTGGTAAAAGCGAAATAGACAATTTTAACAAGAATACACAAATGTAACGGAATGCAACTCACGCCCGCTGAGGAACCCTCACTGGGATTGAACAAAAACCTGTGACGTGAAATATTATCAGGCCTATATGCCCAATTCCTTCGAAAAAGTATATGAAGAAGTCAATGTTCGAAAAAAGTCAACGACGCAAAAAATAAATATCCCTTCTATGCTAGCAAACACATGCTATGCTATATACTGTGTACATTCGCAATATATGAAATCATAAGGTAAACAGATGTGTATATATGTTTCAAACATTATATAAGTCAAAACAGTAAAATGCAATACAAATAACAATAATAAACATACATAAGACAATATAATAAGTAAACATAATAAAAGTGATAACAGCTACAATAAGTTTTCGTAGGAATGCATGTTGTAGGGCGAACACCAGCTATATACTCGATGTATTATACTTATCTTCAGGTGAGTAACTAAGCATGATATAGGTGTTTGTATTGTTAGGATGGAATGTCCATACAAACACTCGTCTTACGGTTGAGGAAAACCTGGGGGAAAAACTTCGGTCATGATTGCTGGCGGCCGGAACCGAACCAGTGATCTCCCGAGCCTCGCGTAATATAACTGAGTCACATTCTATCGGTTATATAATTAAATTATATTAAACATAATTTTGATGAGATAGCAAATGTGAAAAAGTAGTAAGGTATTGTGAGGTACAAGTATAGAAAATATGCAAGTATAAGCGGATTGTATTAGGCAACACATTATTATTGTTGGTATATATAGCTTTGGCTCCTCATACAACTAGCAGAGCTACCCTGTATCTATTATATACTGCGCCCAGGCTGACTAGAACACGGTTATTGTTTAATAGTGTAATCATTGAACGGTCAAGATTCTTGGACGGTGCCGAGGGGGGAATGTCGGGATGATTGCAGACGTTCACATTCCGGGTTAGCAAGGAAGTAGTGTTGACCCATTTTCAGACAGGAAAATAAACATAAACATATTTAGTAAACTACTGTTCATTGATGTGATGGTGTGGAAGTGATTTGAGTTTGTTACATGAACGGGAAAACTATTAAGTTCGCCTTGTTTACAGTTTATATTAACTAAGTTTATATGAACTACAAGTTAAAGTCAATTTATTAGTTAGTTAAGTTCTTGTTGACTGTTGAGTTAAGTCAGTGCAATGGCTGTGTTTCAACATATACTAACCGATAGAGCTGGCTAAGCGGTAATACGATGGGGCTCTGTTAAAGAGGTCACCGGTTCGATTCTGGTCACCGGCAATCATAACTGAGGATTTTTTCGAGGTTTTCCTCAGTCGTAAAGGCGAATTTCTTTGGACATTCATTCCCTACTATTCAAAAATACCTAGTTAGTCGCCTGAAGAGGGGTAGGCCCTACACCAGATAAAGCTGGTGTACCCTCTATAACAGCTTCCTCCAAAATTTTCTTATTCTTATTAATATAATATACTTTCTTCGTAGCTTTTCTTTTTAATGTAGTCTGGATTTACGGCATCGCCTCGTAGTAAGACATCGTACCATTACCAGGTGGTGATTGGAGACATATTTTAGTTTCGCAAATTGCAGTCCAGTGGGACGTCAATTGGTCTGATTACAATGTAGATGTGGGGTTCGAAGGGCGAAGGTAGGAGAAACGACACTTGCAACAAGAGTTGGTCCTTACGCTATATTCTTTACCGGAAGTGTAACTTTAAACCTTCCAACTGGCTAAACACAGACCAACGTTTATAGCAAAACCCCTACGATGTACGATCTATGTTCACAGATTAAACTGTAGTTTGTTGGAACCGGAAATGATACGCTTTTAATCCGGAAATACGTGTTTTCAACTTTTCATAGTGTTTGTACAATGGGGAGTCGGTCAGTTCAAGAATTGTTACGATTATCATTACGTTTGAAAATGTAAAGAAATTAGTTTATCAATTGTATTGTTTTCTACTATCACTTTTGTCTGACATGGTTTGTGTGATGTGTTGTTGTTTGATCGCACATCATTTGCTGCATGGTTTGATTGCTGCAATCAAATTACTGCAGTAACGCTCATTCTAAATCGTGGTTTACTATATAGATTTTGTTTTTATAAGTAAAGATAATAATGTACAATAAAACTTTAATGTATGTTTGATGTACCTGATCTGAGTTTGTCCGGTATTATAAAATCCTAAAGGCTATAAGAAACGAAGTGACTATGCAATTATCCGTAATTACACTTACTTACACAGAAGGTATATGAATAAAAAGGGTAATTACAAATTACAATCGAGAGTAGTAATTATTATAATTTTTTTCTCGACCGAAAATTAGATTTAAATTCAGTCTTAGTAGATGTAATAAAATTACTGTAGGCAGTTTATCGTTGATTAAAACATTATATATTAAGTGAAGAACAATTACCCAGTTATACGATGCATTGCATGTGTAATTCTATATAAGTACAACATAAGCATTATGTAATTATCTTCTAAATGAATACGATATGCTATAGACTTTTCCACTGAAAAACTAAGATGATGATACAGAACAGAATGCATGCACAATTTGCTCGGCAAGGTCTTGGCTGAAGCTATTTTGATTCTAGTTCACCCTTGACGGACTACATCGAATCCCATTCACTTATTGAATGTTGTACATTTGGGGGGGGGGGGGAGAGGGGGGGGACAAGGTGGCACATAGCTTATAACGAAGTAAACACACTACTCGATCCAAAACAGTTTTGTAGCTTGCCTTATTTATTTGGGTTGACCGTTAAATTTGTAAACATGCCTAATACAAAACAATATACGAACGAAATATATTTGTTGTCTTTAATTATAAATTAATTTAAACATTTGTACGAGACAAACTACATTTTTCAGGTTATACACTCACAGTTGTTATTTGTTTTCTGTAATTCAAGGGACAGTTTTACTTGACAAATCTTATTTTTTCATTAATTAGTAATTACAATTTAATATACAAATATAAATTGCACTGCTTTTACAGAAAAAAGTCCTTAACATATAACGTGCAATACAACATAAATATAAATACAATTACGAACACAAGACAAAAAACAGAAACTTTAAATACCCACACATACTCTTTGAACAGCGCTTTTGAATGTACTCAAACACTTTGCGTTCTCCTGAAGTAATGGTGTCAACTTGTGTACGGCGTACTCTGAATATTCACTAACTAATTAAAACACCGAATTAAGGTAGATTAAAAAACAAAAATTCTAGCTCATCAATCAGCGCGGCTCCAGTCCAACGTTTTCTAGTTCGAAGTAATCTCCAACCATAAATTTAAAGCAATTAGCTTAGCTTAGCTGACCACTGATACAGAGATTCAAAGCAGTGAGTACCGTAGCATGTTGGTTATGCACAGGAAGTTTCAAAATTCCAACCTTGAGTACATTAAAACACTGCTCTATAATTATTAGAGTACTTTATAATAGTAGACTGTATAAAGACAAGAAAAAGTGTTGTCTTTAATGCCTACTTTTGTTACGCCTGCTCTAATGGGGTGATTTCGGGCTTGTAAAGTCTCCAAAGGAAGAAGAAAAAATATTACTTCCGTTCAGTTCTGTAATTTCTACAACCTGAAGTGAGATTAACATATTATTACTTTCTTCATGGTTGAGATAGGATCTGATCTTCTTCACTTAGCGGTGGCAAAAAACAAGCGAGCCTGTGTATATATAGTGTTTGCGGTCTCTTCAGACGAGTGCATGCTCTCATCATTATCACACCGACAAGAGTATTTCACTCACCAGTCACCACCATAGCCGCTATCAAGACACAGAATCGGTATTTCACATTCAATGATTCAGTTTAATTACATTTGCGCTCCGCTAAATGGAATTACGAAATAGCGCATCATTTGTCACACATGTCGGCAAATCCAATGCATGTCCTGTGTCCGTTAGGGGATGTATATTATATGAATAATACTGTCTGTCCGAGTACCACACTCGTCGTGCACAAAAACCGCAACTATGATGTATTAAAACAGCGGTGAGCGCAGAGAATAATTGGTTCGTTGTTATGACGCACAATAAGATAATTACTGGTTGTAATAAAAGTGCACTTACGGAAATGAAACCTGTGATTAAACAAGGTTGTAATAATTAGCAGATGTAAACATTATTCTTTGGGTTAAATCATATATTATGTTATGTATCGTGAACAAGTTTAATGTAGGTACCTATATATACACATATCTGATATTATGGTACATCTTTCGTTTTTGGAAAGTATGCACTTAAAACTGAGAGCGAGCGAGTATTTATAACAGAATCCATTATACTGTAAAAGTGCGCATATATCAGATTCCATGTACACAATACACAATTGGATCAAAATATGAAATGTTATTATTAGCGTCCGTAATAAACAAATACAAAATGTGTTTAAATTTTGAAAACCCACTCAACTACAATAAACTGAAGTTATGTGACGTGCATTAGGTCTATACAAGTTAATCTTTCAAATTTGTTTCAATGATATTCGAAATACTCAATAGGGGGCCCCCACCTCCGTCCCCCCATCCCAACACGCCTGTCAGAGCACATCCCATCTTCTTATGTCATCTCACACAATATGCATAGATTTTAGATATGAATCCCCTCTCATACTCATATATTATTCCTTTTTGTATTGAACCTCACGATGTATTCCCTTGATCCCCTACCCCCCTTTGTCATCAAATCAACTTGTATCTTCCACATGTGAGTGATGTGACTGCCAATTAAAGTTGGGTAAGTTACTCGAAACAAGGAACTAAAACTTGTTGTAGGCTTTCGCGGCCCGAAAGCCCAGCCGACAGCCAAGAATTATTAATAAGGAACTAGTTACCAAAAAAATTACAAATAATCAAACGCTTTACTTTCGTTAAAGTCCTGCTCAACATTGGCGACTAGATTAACCAATATACTACAACGAATATCATCTAAGTTTCTTTTACTGTAACTACACATAAATATTCACGTACAATAACTTTCAACATTAAAAAAACAGTACAGCAAATTACTATACTCTGAATTGATAAATAAATACATACATACATCTACATACTTTGTTTTATTTTGTTATACCATTATTATAAAGTGGCTCGTTGCTGCTCCGTAGGCCTATACTCATCGTTTATATGTGTACTAGTTTTATGTTAATATACTGAGGTCTAATCCATGAGTTAAACTCGAACCGGGAATCGAATACCAGGCCTTCTGCATTGGAATGAAGGTTAACCTTGCACTGTATCAACAGTCCACAGTTTGTTCACTTTGTATTGTTGATTTTTTTAGAATACTCAATCATGTAGTGACCTTAAATATCTATACTGAAACTAATACTTTATTTCTGTCAAGTCGCCTGTGGCTGGTTTTAAGTCAGCATAACTCTTTTCCATAATATGGTGGTAGGTATGTGTGGTAATCGGATGCCCTCGAGAGAAAGTGTCGTCATCAGTCATCAGTCATTCACTTGTTGATCGTCTCGATAACACTCATGTTGTACGTAAACAGAGGCGTTAGTCCTGATGTCAATCATTTTTCAAAATGAAAAATTTGAAAAATTAAGGCTTGTGGGGCGTTTTGCTGCAATTAATACTTGTCTGTCACTCAAAATGTCTAAAGTGAAATTAAAGAATCTTTTTTCCGTACGATGTTGTTGTTGATGGAGTAAACTCAACTTATTGTTGCATAATTAGAGAACATATTAACAAACTTGTTTCATTTCTTTTAAAAACCTCGTACAAACAGCTGTAACCTGGTGATACGGTGTTTTCAAGCATTATTAACTTGCTTGTGATTCTTTAGCATCTTCGGACGGGTGTTTCAACCCCCCCCCCCCTCACGAACTCTCCGTTCTCATTTTCCTTTTCTGGAAGTGGGTTCTAGGTTTCTTGACATGTAAAAAATACATATACATCAATTTAGTATATTATGTATTTATTTGCATATATGTCAAGCGGTATACATCTATTCAAAGTTGATAACTTAAATTACTATTTTGACTCCAGATAAAGTAATGATGCTCCATATCAAAACCCATTCAACGCCTCATCGATTAAATGTACCTTCTTTCAATTAGTTAATTTTGAAGTAAGAAGTAAAGATAAACATAATAGATCATTCGTATCTGGGGAACCTTTTCAAAGTTAGTACCTATATCATGATTTAAAAGCAGTGTTTGAAATTAATTTGAGTCATTAACCAACCTATGCATTTCAGATTAGCTCTTCTTTTTCCAATAGAGAATGCAATAGATGGATCGCGTGACCGGATATGGCCACACGCTAAATCGAAAACACCTAAAAAAAAGTTGCATAACATAACATTGCTTGTAACTATCGTGATGGCAAAGGAAATGTTATCGCTTTTCAATAATCAATTACATAATAAAATAATAACTACTCCGTACCACGCCATATTCTATTGTGTGATGTTTCTAGTGTGGAGATTACAAAATTATACACGGGGAACAAACAACAAAGTCAATCTACACGTTCATGTCTTACTCTTAGTAAATCCAATAACATGTAATTAGCTCTAAAAAAAAAATCTACAATTTTAATTTCTTTTTGCATGCATGAGCCGTGAAAAGTTAGTTCTTGTTTAAGATAACACAGTTAGATGAAGGCAAGGCTAGACTGATTGGAAGTAGCCTGAACGAAATGGGTGCAAACATTATGAACGCGTGCGTCCGGGTATGTGAAAAGAAAGTATTCAAGACTCAAAATTCCGATTTTGAGCTCTTCTACTTGTGAGAGAAAATCACTATTTTATGTCAGAATTATTATTATGATTCCAAATTCTGAATTATTCAAATACGATCTTTGGGTTCAAAAGTCATCAACGAAAAAAGCGTTTTACAATACGAAAGTGCGGTTAAAAATAAAATGAAGCGTTGATAGAGGCCGTAAAAATGAAAGATTAGAAAGAAACAAAATAACATTGCTAATGATATGAGCTCGAAAGCTGTATTAACACTACCCGTTTTATCAATCCAGTCTACTATCAATTTACTAAGACACAAAATGTCATAGTTTTCAATTAGCAGCACACTTATATACCAGTTATTATTTCCAAAAATTAAAATGACAGCACTTTTACTTTCCTGTGATTACAAAATTATACATATCCAGTCTTTATTGTATAGTAACAGTTGGTAGTTATGTGGCAGAGGGGAGGGGGGGGGGGGGGGGGGGCTACACGTAGAAGACGCGACTACTTGTTTGAGATACAGAAGCTCATTGGTATGTACAGATGTACAGGCCTCGCTGTATTTACAGTTATGATTGTCGCGATCGATTGTATAATTATACAATGATTGTGACATGCGCACAAGTGTCTGCGCATACCCCGTGGGCGAGTCCTAACTGAAGACCGGTGTTATTATAGTTCATTGTTGTCGTCTCTTCTCAACCTATTTACAATAACTCGTTGAAGTTTACGAAGAGGTGTAAATTAGTTAGAAGAAAAACTTGATTGTTTTGTTATGTTTATGTAAATGCGAGGAAAGAAATATTCCTTCAACAATAAATTCGTCATGAATCATGATCTTGAACCGTGTTTTCTGTATTTTAACCAAGCACTAAAATCTCTTATCTTTAGTTACGGGTTTATTTAGTTGTCACTCAGATTTCGACATGGATGAGATGTTTGCATTTAGAGCGGACTACATTTAAATATTTCCAACACTAATCTCGCAGCCAGTAACGAACTTCCGCGCGTCCGCGTCCACCTAGAACTGCCAGTTTATGGCAGGCATTATATCTATAAGACTAATCGTACCACTTTGGTGTATGGAAATGCTCACATCAATTTTCTCACTCCGGCACCGTAAAGCAATAAAACCATGATGTGTAACAACTTATTGGGCGCACTGGTAGCATGCTTACAGACTTAGATGAATAAGAGATAATGCTTCCACATTAAGAGGACATGAGTTTCAGTAGGCGCAGGATTAGATTTATCTCTTAGGTTAATGGATACATTTTAACGTGATCAGTGAATGATTGCACATAACAAAAACAGACCCCAAAAAACTCTACTCGCCCTCGCTTTGTTGAAGCTCTTCCTCACTCGAGTGATTAACGCTGGCGTAGTTTCTACGAGAGACAACAGGGCATCTATTAATCAAAACCTGTAGCACGGCGAAGATAAGAGGAGCTTCTAGGGTACAATGGTTGGTGATTAGCATCATTTGTTAACTGCAGCTTAAATTAAGAATGGTTCGTTATATATAATACTACTCAAAAGGCACATCACGTATTGCCGATTATACAGTATTGCAGGAATATAGAACGCGTACACAAAGGAAATGACTTCCTAATTCTTCTCATTCGCTTCAACAACGTTGGGGATTAGAATGTAAACAGAGAACTCATGCTTGGAGCTCTGAGGTAAATGCAAATTAAACATATTTTACTGTGGACGTACGTGTGGCAGGAATAAGACTATTGTTAGTTGAATAACCTCAAGGTGGGAAGTAGGGAATGCCCGGAAATTTACATTATTGATGCCAGTACATAAACGTGATGGATATTCATCTACCATATACAGGAACACATTTTTTAATTTTTAATTAGTAAAATATTGTTGAAGCTCTATATTCAGTTAGAATTTTTACTTCTTTCTCTCTAATACGACACGTCACGGTAGCCTCATGTTTACACTACCACTATTACTACACACTGTTTACATTATAAGTACAACTATAAACTTATTTAATTTGACGATCCTTTGATAAAATCTTATCAAAACCCAGTTTTACATGAAAATCTATTAATTTAATTATAGTCGATGGATTTCTTTGTTTTATTAATGAATTTGCGGTACCAACTATTTTGACCATTGGAATCAAAATTAAGCTTAATTGCTGTGTGATAATTGAAATAATAAGCAATACAGTGTGCTGTATACTCGATAATTTTTATCAGAGTGAGCACAAGCCATAGGAACGATGTTATGCCCGGTTTCCCGCCATAATGACAAGTGAAATAACTGCCAACTAGCTTTTACGATTGAAAATAATATATATTTTTGTTTTACATCAAAAACATCGTTGTTCAAAACAAACAAACAAACAATCGAAAAAATTGTTTTTCATCAAATTCAAATCTTATCAGAACGTAGTCTCAAGTTCAGTAGAATACAAAATTATATTAGCATTCCATTTTCCCAAGATTCGTGTTGATATGATCCATAGCATGATTCAAACACGACAATTCAAAGAAACACATATATCAACGGATGAAAACACGCGGAACCAAAACTAATAACATATTGTTTTACTTGATTGTTATTATGTAATGAATAAAGGTGTGAGGAAGAATGAAAGCATACTCATTATTTCACACACTATATGTATGGACTCAAAAAATATCTAATGTAAAAAAACTGGGACAGTAACGTGTTTAATAATGGGAAAAAGAACTGTAAAAATATCACCCGCTGTTTCTAGTCTTATACTCTTGTTTCTTATTTACATAATCAAGTCCACTACACGTAAAGCGGACATCGCCTAACGTATTCCCACGAGGTTAAGATTGTCATTAACAGACTAATGCGATATTAATGTATCGTTACGACTTGCGAGAAACAAGATTGCGTCAGGAATTATTTACGTAACGAATTTTACCAATACTGCTTTTATTTTACATGGCCACGCGACTGCTAAAGAAAATGTTATGCTGGAAATATTCATTTATAATAATTTAAACGTCAATAATTTAAAACAATTTTAATGTTGATCGGGTTATTTAACAATAATAAATAGCTGAGATAAAACTGTTTATTAAAACAATAATTATGATAAAAGTTTAATCCCGACTGGGGCTGTAATACAGAATTACCTTTATCCTTTGCTAATCAGCTTTATAACTGAATATGATTCAAATTGCATAAATAACCATGCTGCTATACATTTCACACAGGCGCTCTAGGGATTAAAATACAAGTGATATTGTTTTGGATTTGAATTGTGTACGGGCAAAGTAACAGTGAAATAAACTTTTTCACGACAATAATTTGTAGTAAATGAAATATAGGACTGGTATGCAGGGTAGTCTTCAATCGTAGATAGAAGAGTTACATCTTGCGTTTGTCTTCAATTCATCGAAGCACTAACGCAACTATATACTATCTTTAATTGTGATTCGTCTCAATCAGAAGTAATAGTTACTGTAACATTGGGGGAACGTTCATTTATGTTATAAGAGGTTTGATTATAGTCTGCGGGTGCGGCAACGCAGAAGGTAAACTACTTTATAAATAGTTTATCAAGCAACGCAAAGGAAATAATGTTTTAAATAAGAGCGTTTCATAAGAAACCACCCACTGTACTATCCGTATACCGCTTCAAGTATAAAGTTGCTGATGTTTATAAATACATGTATATCTTAAAATGGTGTTCGCTATTTATAGCCACGTATTTAGTCGTGTGCCTTAAATTAAAGACCTGCAGAAAAAATATGTTTCATGAATTCATTGCAATTTTAATCAAATTTTATTATATTTAATGGCGTTTTTAACCAAGAATAAATAGAATAGCAAATGTTTTTTTTTTCATACACTATTTTAAAATATTTTTATGTAATTATCGTATGATCGATTCTGTCAAAGATAACAAAGATAACTTCAAATGAAGATTATACATTTAAGAATAAAAAACAAATCCATAAAATGGCTGTAGAGAAAGGGTAACCTGACCTTAAAGCACGCTAGAGTGCAGAGTGCGCACTATACGAGCACCCTACAGGTAGCCGCGAATAATTTATGGGAGGTCAAAAACTAAGCGGGTTCAATTGCACTTGTTATCGAGCGTGTCTTCACAACTGTGTTCTCATTGAGGAAGTCAGTAACTGCAATCAAAAGCGTATCATTCAGAGTAGGCCTACTGACATGCGTGAAGTTACTTCAAAATTTTAAAGGACATATTGACAATAAAAATACTGGGATCGTAACATTATAATATCATGTTCAAAACTAGCTTTATTCAAAATAAAACGTATTTGCCCATTTTGGAATTTTTGGCCTGCCAAAAATAACCGGTTTATGGTTAGAGTTTTTTTTATATAAATAATTATATAGTAAGACCTACTATATAATTTTTTATTTCAAAAGGCATAAGCCACGAGACTCTAGCTCGGGAGGTCGCTGGTTCGATACCGCTCGCCGGCAGTCCTGCTGAAGGTATTCTCCGAGGTTTTCCTCAGTCACAAGGCTGATGCTAGAATTGAGACCTACTAAATACCCTCGCAGATTCTTCCCAACAAATAAAAATACCGCAATACCTGGTTAGTCACCTAAAAAGGGACATGGATTGTCCCCTGGGCAGGTTTTTCCGTAGAATACATTATTTAAATGAATGTCGTCTTAAAGGATTGTGAATGTTGAAGGTGTGGATATAATTCCTCTCAAATGCAACTGATCGCATGTGGTTCTCAATCATATGTCCACCTCCTCCCCCCCCCCCCCCCCCTCCACCCACCACACAGGCACACAGCACTTCCCACGCCGATAGCGTTTAGTTTAGCGTGCAGCATCATTGTGCAGTACCTAATTAATTATTTATAACTCATGCAGTAAATGCAGAAGCACTCGCCGTGGTTATCAATAAAGCAATTATTAATCTAGGGTTTATTATCATATTCTGTCTGTGTGCATTTGCAGTTGTGCTGAGCTGTTCTCTGCGATGTATCACGACCCGAGAAACGTGTTTGGTTTAAAGCTATGAGGTGTGAAGATGTTTTACCACGTGATAACTAGACGATCTATCATCTGAGTACTACTTAGCCAGAGCCAACTGTTCGTCTCTGTAGGTAGTAAAAAACACAGTTGGGTATATTCACATTAAATAAGTAGCGCGTATCATTCAAAGACGAATATTCGTAGATGAGTTGTTTTTCGGATTAATGTTTAGTTTAGTTTTAGTTTTTATTTATTTTTCCCATTTGTGTATACATGGATGATACATTATGAAATTTGTATGCTCCAATAAGATAACACTTGAGGCGGAGCATACTTTTTCTTATTATGAATATAAACAATACATGAACAATAATGGTAACTGGGTAGCACATAAAACATTTTAACGTATACACATACTATAGTCATTTCTGTCGTAAAATAGATTAACGTACAGCAAACTATAACTTATCTTAAAAATAATTATTAATAACTAACTAAAGTTAACGGTTAACCATTTATAAGTATTAAATGGAAACATAGTAAGTATTGGTAGGTTATGAACAGGTTTAGATTTAAGGGTGGCATGCTTACAGGAGCATTAGATACACATATTTAGTTCCAGATATTTAAAACTTTCCTACAAATTATAGTTAAATATTCCTAAAGTTAGCTTTTTCAGTGTGATGAACAGTATTTTTGTTACAGTAGTTTACGAGACATATATCACGTGTTTTATATTGACTTAGTGAATGATTTACAGTTTATAACATTGTTTATAAAGCTTATTGACTCTGTAAGGAGCCATTTCTTTGAGTGGAGATTGAATAGTTGCTTTGACTTTATATTTCGGGTTTGTATTGGTAAGATGTTGTATAGTTTCGGTCCTAGGAATGTGGCATGTCTTTGTTGGATTCCTTTATTTACCCTGTGATTAAATATTTCTTTATTACTTCTCGAACGAGTGACTAATTTATAGCTTTGTGTAGGGTCTGGAGGTAGAGCTATCTTATTTGCATGCATACTGCGAAGCAGGGACAGTACATATAGTTTTCGAATTTCTAGGATTCTGGTATTTATGTAGAGGTTGTTGGTGGGGTGATACCGATCTAGTTTTAGAATGATTTTTAGTACAGTGTTTTGTAAAGACATTAATTGCTGCATGTGGGTGTCATATGCACCTCCCCAAACGATAATTCCATACTGAAAGATGGATTGAATTATTAGAGCAAAGTATACAATTTTTAAGTTTTCGAAAGTTAAAATGTTCCTTAGACTGTACATGCTCGTCATGGTGTAACGTATTTTCTTAGTAATTAATTGTATGTGTTCTTCTTTGTTAAATATCTAACCAATCGAATCAGTTGTTTATTTATTTATTAATAATCACTATTCATACATAATAAAAGGGTTTGGCAGAAAAAAAACTCACCTCAAAACACTTGTTCAATTATTTAAGACATACCGATCAATAACATAACTCATGTTATGCCGAGCACTCAATACTATAGGATCTATACTCAATACATGGATCGCTCTAACTTGTTTATCCAATCTTTCTCTACTTTTGTAAACACCGTAATATAGTCTTATAGGCACCGAGTTTGGCCACCGAGGGCGCAAGTGAAAACGAATGAAGCGCTCAAGTGGGAATGTCACGCAACTTTCTGATGAAGCAGCGTTGTTCTTCCTAAGTCGATAGTGGCAAAATTGTGAACATTGCTAAATACGGGTTTTAAAATTTTTGGGTGGATTATGAATCCCATCAGTCCATCTTTAAAGACAAGGCGCCATTTAAATCGAGACATGTTTTAGACTTGCGTACAACAAACAATACAAAACAAACACAAACAAAACCAGACAATAAAAAAACAAAAAGGAACACAAAACAAAACAACAAAACAAAATTAAAAACACGTCAACAAGAAAAAAACAAAAAACAAAAAACAAGATATTTCATAATAGTATCCGGCACTATTTTCAACCGCGGAATGAAATCTTCACCAATAAGTTGCTACATTTGATCACATATAGCGCTGTATGTACTAACACACGGTGCCTTGAACATTGTACACGGAAACCGTGACTAAATTGTGCATTTATAACAATGTAGGTTACGATGATGTTCACGATTCCAATCCAGATGTAAGTGGTTTTTAATTGGGATCTGTCATGAGTTAGCACCTTACTTTATTTACGTTAATAATATTAAAAACAGATCGGGCTGTTTCACCGCGGCGGTGTTGTCACTTGCTTGTCATGTCCTTGTCATGTGATGTACGTGACAAGTAAGTGTCAACGCCATGACGATACAAACCGATTGGATTTTATTTTATTAAGATTAATCCGGGCCACGAAAGCTTTAGTATTTTAATAACTTTATTTATATCGATGTGCCATTTAATAGTACAACAATATTAGTACACACAATTCTTTTCTATTTAAGAGTTTTTCAACATACCTAGTAGAATTACAAATACAATCATGCATACTTTATACAGAATTCAACCCAAGTGGCCTTACTTAGAATCCTTATCTTATGAGCTACTGCAGACGACTATATATACAACCTTAACACAATAAAGTATATTGCTATAACAAAACATTAAATTCACTTCCAAAACTGTTGCGTCACGCAGTGTGGTTTACGAAGAGATTTACGATGGTAGAAACGATATAACTTCAAGTTTAAAAAACAATTATCATTGTTTTGGTTACTGACCATTATCACGTGTCGGTTGTGAAGCTCATTATGGTTTGATAATGAGGTGCCCCGTTGATAAACGAATAAATATTTATACAAGTTCTTGGGAGCCGTGAATTAAGTAGGGACTATACAGGATGCAGGTACGAAACAATCATATTAACACTCGGTTCAAACTGGTTTATTATATATATATATATATATATATATATATATATATATATGTATTAAAATGCGAATGCTTTCGTGGCCCGGGTTAATGTCAAAAAAATTAAACACATAGCGGGTTGTTCCGCCACGTCGGTCACACTCACCAAAATTCATGTTGACGTGTTTCAGGACCACTCCGACCCGGAAACACCGTGAGCGCCTGAAGGGACCCAGGCGGTCCTGAAACGCTGAATTTTGGTGAGTTTGACCGACGTGGCGGAATTATGTTTTATGCCTTTAATTTTATTAACACACACACACACACACATATATATATATATATATAATATTATATTAAAAGAAAACATTTTCCTGGTTCACGGTTAAACCAAATTTTTTTAGAAAATCACACACACACATATATATATATATATATATATATACACATGCTATCAATATATATATATATATATATATATATATATATATATATATATATATATATATATACCTACAGCAATAGAAGTACTTTCAATGATAAGACAACCAAAAGTGAAATTGTTCCATCATAATCGTCTTACTATCAAACAGTGGCCAAGATCACCCTCGTTTTCCAGTTGGGCTGGTTCTAACGTCTAGGAGTTATCTGTCTGGATACCTCTCTAGAAGAAGACATGGTGAAAGTTATCTGTAATGATTTCTGAGGTAATACAATAGCCGTGTTTTCTACACCAGCTGTCCACCCAACATTACTAAACATTAAACAACCGTATATTTTCCATCCTACTAGCACATTCAAGTTATTACGTTTTCTCATACTCTCAGAACGTGCTTCAAGGTAATGAAACTCAAACATTAACCTTCAATTTAATTTTATAAGCCTCTTTAAAACTCCGGGTTGTCTTGATAATGATAATGGAACATAATCCAGGAAAATGAAAGTTTAAAGCGAACCCAAGACAATATTTTTTCATTGCGATAATACACAATTTTAATAAATGTAACATGACAGGGAGGACGAGCAGCTTGAGTAAAACGATTGAATGATGTGAAAGACAAAAGTTGGAAATCCATCATATCTACGACTGGACTCAAATACTGATATGGTTCATGAATGTGTTCCCAGTCTGCCTATTTATAATATGCACACAAACAAACCTAGTACAGGTAGTGTAAAAGAGTTATAAGGCAACGGGATACCTATAAAACATGCAATCCCCATAAAGCAAAACCTTTAAAAAATTTGTAAACACGTACCCAATTAGAGTGCAACTTATATTATGTAAGTAAAGTGAATGATCTTTTTACCGGGCATGTTATTTATAATTGGACGTGCAATAGTGCATTTTATAAGCCACCCATAAACGACTCCGACAAATTGGGTTAAATAAAGTGATCAATTTAATATATATAAAAAAATAAAAAATAAAATACTAGCCTTATTCCAAATAAGGACTCAATGAATACAGATGGCGTAATCAGTAATTTAATGTCTTCAAACGCAACACATCATAACTTTTTATTCGCGTGTAAAGTATCTGTTGTATAACCTTCATTGTGAAGTGGAGCTGGTTTCTAAAGGTTGTGACTTGCGGTAGCGATGTTTATTGGTTCCAATTTGCCGAGTGAGCTCGTTTCCACTAAGCCTACTAAATTATAAAGAAATAAAAGGTAATTGCGGCGATCCGAAAGATTGGCAGCTCACACAAAGCGGCTTCGGTTGTCGGCGGTTCCTGTAATTAGCGTATCAGCACAGGTATCAGTGTTCCTCAGTGGGCGCGCGAACACCAGGCACAGAAGGAATTCCTTTTATTAAATTCGTTTTATTCCGTTTTATTCAACGTTTATGATTATGGTTGATTAACTGCAAATTATTTCCCATTTTTATGTCGGCTAATCTTTTATATACATCATGAAAACCACCCATGGATAAAAACAAAAAAAATGAGCTCGTATAATCATGATGTCCACCTTTGTCATTTCAATTTTATGTACATAAATAAACAAACTAAGGTAATCGTGCTATAATGTTCAGCCTAATTTTATACGCCACGCTCACATCAGTATAGTATTATAATTGACAATCTCAACTAAAAGAGAACGCGCTTGGGCGTATAGGCCATTTACACGGAGCCGGATTTTCACGTTTGCACATAGCCAGACGATGTTCACACAAATAACTTTAATGATAGTGATGTGGTAGCAATGATAATAAGTTAGCTGCACTGGCGGTCGAGCACAGACCTCTACATACCGGTGATCTTGCCAATTGAGCCAACGGGGCTATATACGTCACAGTATATCCATTGGGATGGGCAGGGGCTTAATAACCTGTCCAAACTGGGCAATAATAATGTAATAGTTGTTATTATTGAATGAGGAGAGGACGAGGATAAGGAATAAGGAATAATAATAATGATGGTTTTGCTCTACGACTCTATTATTGCAGTTATGCTATTCGAGAAGATGAAGGAGAATAACTGAAAAAAAAACGTCTTGTGCGGGACTCGAACCCACGCGCTTAGGTAGAATACGCTTAGGATTTGTGCTCCAACAGCATCAGCCACCGTGGACAGCTAATAAGGAATGATGATATGGATAGAGATAAGAATGAGGTCTTGAGTACAGTGGTAGCATTGACGCTCGTCGAATGCTCATGGGAATTTAAACGAACAGATCCTTCAGTGGACGAATCAACAAAACTTGCTTTATAAAGGTTATGTTCAAGGGTAATTAGCTAAGCAAATCTTAACAAAAAAATGCATGTTTACGTAAAGTCTTAAATTTAATAGTCACATCCGAACTACTAATTAAAATTCTTTCCACATTTTTTCGCCCGAATTATTTTTATTAAGCCGCTGTGACTCTTATTCCAACCGCCGTGTTTGAACCCTGTGTATTGACGGTAAGAGCACCTCCGCGGGACACCGTATAGCTGCTACGCCCTACGTGGGCTAGGAGAAAACACATCTTGCGTGAGAAAAAGCTTTCGACCATTTAAGCCGGTATAGTGGCAGACAGGGTCTCGTAATTGCCGTAATGGTAATGACTGCCCGCCAACCGTATTATACATGCATCGGAAAGGAGTTACAAGACAAATTGACGGAGGTTGCAGTGTACTTTATAATTCATGTAGGCGTATAACCTATTAAAGCCCAGAGCAAAATTGTAAATTTATGTTGCTGAATTTGTTAATTTATATCACAACATGTGATTTACCTCAAACATATTTTGGGCGAATAGTATGGGAGTAAATTGATCATAAAGATTTTGTAGAATGGATGCGAATAAAAATTTGAATACATTGACTTCCGACTTTTGCAATTCTCACTTGCAAATCCTCACTTTCTCAAAATTGAGTATTTGAGTTCATTCAAACAATTTGAAGTGAATATTTCTTTGGAATAGACGAATTAAAATTGGGTACCACATGTAACTTGCAATTAGTTTAGTCCACGTTTAATTTAAAAGTAGCATCGGTAAGAGATATGCAAGACAATACAAAAACTAACTATCCACGTTTTGATTTACTGCAACCTACTTTATTTAATATGACTTGTGTTTGTACTCATCTCTAAATATTACCTACATTTTATTTTTTTTTTTTTTTTTTGAGGTAGTAATGAGCAGAATGGGGAAATATGTTATGAAAATTTCTGGGTGGTGGGGGGGATCAGAGAATATTTGTGTCTCTCATACAACTCTTTTTTTATTTTCATTCTGTGATGAGAAACATGTGTCGAATATCTACTCAAACTAATTTGTTTCATCTGATTACACTTCAATGCTTCGCTCATACAGACGGCTTGTTTATTTCAATGGTATATATTTATGCTGCGACCACGGAATAAAATCAAAGCGTCTTGCTTCTCGTTAGGGGGAAGCGTAGAAGGGTGCAAATGTATACGTCACACTGGCGACAGAAAGTAGATTTAAACGCTACCTATAGGTTATTAATTACAGAACCAAAAAATTTGAAGCGAGAACATCACAAACACATTGACAATTTCAAAAAAGAAAATACCAGAAACTCGTAACTCAAAATGTACTAAAACATGTTTTCGCACGTGTAACTACTTCACAGTTCACACCCGGTCAATACTACTACGGAGAAAGTGCAAAACCAAATACACCAAAATAAATTTGGTTCATTTTTTAACATGCCTTGCGACTCGATGTCTCGTTATTTGTCCTTTGGCATTTCCGCAATGTCGTGCTCGCAAGACGAACGTTCGTCCTTCCTTAGGAATAGAAGGCGCAACAGCTGTTATGGTCTGGTTGCGTCGAACATAATCGCTAACGCGTGAACTTGAGCGGCGAGTTCGTGCATGTTTTACCCAGCAGCCACCACGTGCGATATTGTGCAACGCTCGATGCAAACGCGTCGCGTAGCGCGTAACTCTCCATTACGCATGCGTAGTCCGTGCACGTCATT
This sequence comes from Isoperla grammatica, assembly GCA_945910005.1. Classification (NCBI taxonomy): domain Eukaryota; kingdom Metazoa; phylum Arthropoda; class Insecta; order Plecoptera; family Perlodidae; genus Isoperla; species Isoperla grammatica. The sequence continues at coordinate 39,286,322 of OX246738.1, read as the reverse complement.
ACCATCTGGTTACATAGATCATGCAACACTACGACAATATACATAGATTGCAACAATCTACGAAAACCATCATATTCCAATAATGTAAACTATTTCGAATTAACTTGGCTAGAACAACTCGGTAAACGAGAAAATAAATTTTAAAACAATTCCAATTTAAAAATTCCTTTATTTTAATCATCTTTAGAGAGAATTCCGCAAACGAGTTTCTCGTGACGAATGTGACGGGTAATGTACTTGTTGTCGATATATCAGGTTCGCCTCCGTATGGTCGCATATGGGCACACGATGAGTGAACTCGATGTACCGAGCACACAATTATACTCGACTGTAATTGTAATAATTGTATGTAATTATAAAAAGTAAACAGTCTTATCTCCAGACGACTAAGTGACTTTCTACTATTTTTACAGATAGATTAATTGCAGACAATATTTTCAATTCCCGTCTGACAAATTGGAAGTGATAATATATAAACTGCGATACTTATCTTGACGCAATTTATGAAACATTATTGTCAGTTATTTGACTTCAAGGCTGATAATTCAATATCAATAAATTGCTTGTATTTTCACGCCTAATCTGCATTTGCAATAAGTTCGGTGCTTTAATTGTTGGATACTATCCAAGGCAGTATTTCATCAAGGCCACTTCACAAGCACAAGCGAAACACGCAATTCAATAGATGTTTTATACCATGTAGACTTATCAGTAAATTACTAAATTTAAAAATTATCTTTGAAACAAGCGTTTAAAGTTAATTGTTTCTAAATAACATACTTAAAGTTATATTAACATCGTTATACAATCGATTTTCAAGACTAAATTATACACGAGTAAATGTTTTTTGTTTGTTGTCTGATTAAACCCAATTAAAAGTAACTGCAAACTATCACGAGAGTTTGTGTACGGTTTATATTTTATAGGTCACATGTAACCATTTAACTCTGAACATTCAAACGAACTATACACATTAGCCAAAATAGGGTACCGGAATTAGCGATGCATTTATGACGAATTACAGCATTTGAATTAATTATCGTTAGTGTACGGGCGCTATCTATCGACTAAGCTGAGAGTTGTCTCGCCGATGTGACTTGACTTGACGGCAGCGTTGGGAAACATAACCAGCGGTCAACAAATGACCACCAATTTGTACACATCGAATGGAACAAACACGATTTACACCTTTCAATCTGAACGAAAGAATTCATCACAAAACACACAAGCTGTTCAATTGCACAAAAAAAGGTGTTACGTTTATGTTCTGTTCTGTACAGTTCAAAGTTTCCAAATCGTTATTCTTGCGAGTGTACAGGTGTCCAATAGTTTTGTTAATAAAGTTAGTATATAGACTGCACCCCCACGGGTTTGGAAAACCGTTCTTGTAATACGCACAACACGCTATACAAAATGCAATACGGGTTTAAAATGACGCCCTGTTGAATACTGCGACATAAATTCCCAGAATGGTGTGTATAGTTATCAAAAATATTAACACCAATGTTGAAGGAATCGAAATTCATCTAAATTTTGGATCATGGATGTATTCGCCTTCATAATATACCAACCACTCATCGTCTCGATTGACTCGTTGCCCAAATATGAACTCTAAATCAAAGTTTTATCATCATTAACAAAATTGTTTTAATTATATACCCAGAACGCTAAAACAATAAGTTCATCAGGAGAGAGATGAATACATCATAGAAATACAATTTTTTTTTCTCGACGAGGCTGTTTGTAGCTCACAGAATAAACGTGTTCAAAACATTCTATCTACGTATAGAGTCGTAGATAATATCTATTTGAGATCTCGACTCATTAAGTACATTAATGAAATTGACAATTAGTGTTATTACTGGTACAGCTATAATTTGCCTTATGACTGATAAGGATATCGATTACAACTTTCCGTCTAGATCAGACACACTCAAACCGCAGAGACCCGTGCACAAGTTAGCTCGCCATATTGAACCACACAAAAATAACGGTATTTTATTAATATGAACAATTGATTGATACCATCGGTTTGGTTATGGTTCTTTCTTTGGTTATTATTCTGTTTTTACTTAATCTAAAGTTCATGATAATTGATCACTCATTACCGACGAAGACTAAGAAAAGTTGTCAATTAAAGCCATTACAACGTTCCTAGCAGATGATAACCATCACATGTTCAGAATAAAAACTCACATCGCCAATTTAGGTCAAAATAAAGTCAAGTGTTAGATTGCATCTAGGCAGGTCGTCGCGATAGTCCGCCTGAGTTATTGCCAGACAACCGGTCCTGGAAGGGAGTCCGACTCATCTTGGCGCAATTAAAGGCTGATTTATTCTCTGCCGGACTAGGAGGGCCGAATGCTCTGTGGGAGTGGAACACGGTTAATGGGAATCTAATCGGCTTTATTCCACTGGGGTATTAGGCCTACTTACCTTATCTGTAGACCCCAGTAAACCCCAGTTGGACCACGGGGATCACAAGAAACTTCACTGGGTTTTGATAAATGGACGCCCGTATGTAATTGCGTAATTTTACATTTTATATCAAATTACGAAGGTTCGCTCTGATTGTAGTCACGACCAATTCTTGTGTAGGTTGATTAAACACCGCTTTCGGTTTATTGGGCTCTAATATTCATTGTGTTATCATGCGAGGGGTGAGAGAGGTCCTCATTCCAGTTAAATAACACTTCGGTTCCCCCGAAATGTTCTCAGTCAAATACACTGGAATCAAACGGTATTTTTCCATTCACTGAGGGTCACTTAGAGAAGTATATGTTTGTGTTTTTTTAATTTTTAAATGGATGGATATTCATCCATCCATGATGATTTTGGACACGGCCCTGATTAGCCTTGTGCTTTGAGATGTGCTTGCATTGCGCTGTACGAAGTACCGTACCGTGTGTTTATGTCCACGTAGCTGTTGTACATTTGGCTCCACTTCAAAGGAACCTTGTATGCTTCCATTCCTTATCAATGCAAACGCGATAAAATAAAATAATTATAAATCACAATATACAGCGCATTTCAGACCATGCACGTATTACCTTACACATAGAAAACCACGTGCGGTTTTCGCCGTTCGCGTTTCCTGTTCATATCAATAAATCTTACTACGAAAGATGGACGACTATCTGCTAACATGCTAAATACCGTTGGCGCTTTGCCTTCAAAGGTCCTCTGCCGAAATGTTCTTTTTACGATCTGGCTTTCATTATTCTCAACCTATGTCCACCAGGTGTGCCGCGCTTGCTTTCCTAATCATATCACTTTAATGGGTTATTAAAATAATGGCCAAACTTCTTTTCATGTCTCATATATACTAGATTATTAAATTATTTTAACTGCTGTTTTTTTGCACTTTCTCGTTGGTTCGTAAAAAAAAATGCTGGCAACGATATAAATCAGCTGGTGATGGATTGAATTGAAGCGACGTTTTTGTGTTTCGTTGGGTTTCATGAAGAGCTAAATATTGATATTGACTTGATGAAATATTCACGTGAACAACTTGACATGCGCGCGTAGGCAACACCGCAACGCAAGCTGTTGAACACTCGGTACGCGCTGCTCTCCCCAGCCAATAAATATTATTTGATTGCCTACAGTTCGGATCCGCACATAAATTACTTCATATTGTAATAGATCGTATGTTATCATTTCGGCACTGTATAATTCACCTACGGCAGAGAGTGCATGTGGTGGTGATGATGGAGCAAGTAGCTATATAGGGAGTATTCACGTGACGTCACATCGGCCATATTGGAGGCCACCTATAGTACTATATTTTCATGTTTCATTTAGCTATCAATAAAAAACGAATAATATTGTTTACGGGGAAATATGAGAGTTTGAACACGTATATCCTCCGATAAAGTTTATTGAAATTATTGTGTGCCATTGTAAACATAAAAGAAGAGTGGCCGAAATAAAAGAGAATTTATTTTAGATGCTTTTCAGTAATAATAGCAAACTAAATTTAGAGAACAGTTGAACTTCATTAAAATGCCAGCTGATACATAGTAACAATGAACTACCAATCACATGCCATTGTGGCCTCCATTATGATCACCATGCGCAATATGTGAATACACCCTATAGTTGTGTTCAACTGGACTGACGAACACTGCGTGACTGCATATCTGCCCATACAGCACAAAATATTCTCTTAATATTCATTTCAAGTTCACAATGTTAATATTACGATATTTGCATTGTATGAACGTTAACAGAATATTTCTGACTTAACATTAAAAGATAAATATTCATAAAACGTTCTGAGATCATTCGTTGTAAAATATTCATTCAACACTCGATTTGGCATTTTCATAGAACATTTAATTACAATATTTTAACAATATTGTATTTATATATTCTATGAATATTCGTCGAAACTATTATTTGAACATTGCGCTCATGCCTGCGCAAACAATCGACGCGTCTCTCGACTCAACAAGTTTCAACAAGCTCAGTCAGGCTAGCGGTGTTGAAGTGAAGTGATGGCTTTATATCTCAGCGTCAAATAGTGGTAAGTACAATTGTAATTATTGATATCTACACATTTAAAGTGATCTAGTCCAAGGAAGGATAATATGTGTTTAGAGTGAAACAAGATTACTATGCCTAGCTAGGATAACTGCTTGGCCAGTAGATAGGGCCTGATCCCTTTGGGATATGCCATCACAGTATAAGGAGGATATCTTTATACTGTGATGCCATGGTCAACTTGGCGCCTATAGGCCTAACTGTTGAAGTATAGATTCACAGGGATGCATTCTAGGTCGTAGACAGCGTGAATCTCCTACCATATGCACAGTCGAGTTAAGTGTGTGATTTGTCTGTTATTACATGTAGGTGCTTAAACAATCTGATTGGTTGGTCGTAACTCATAACGTGAAATAACTTGAAATAAGGAAAAACATTGTTAATCAATTGTCTATACCACAACCCATGTTGTCTATTGCTTTCGAAATGACTTGTGGAAACGGGGTATAAATGGCAACCGTAACGATTATCTGTAATTTGAAACGTGTTGAGTGCATAGCCTTTTAATTATTGTGTATGTATATCATTGGACAAATTAAACTTTTGAGAATAATTTAATTTGAAGCAATCATTTAATCATTCTTATCCAACTGCTTTTATGACCTGGTAATTCTTTAAAACTAGATTTGAGCTGCTACATTTTGTCATTTGCCTTTATAATGATTTGTTCTGCTGTTTGCGTAGTCCATTTTAGGTATAATGGAAATTGGACTGTCCATATCCAGTTTACCTAAGAATAGCATATTCAATAAATGCAGCAGCTCCATGTGGTCTAGTTTTAATGAATATACTATATCCATATCCATCCTGTTTGAATGTTCAATAAACATTCTTTAAACATTTAGCCCTAGTAATATGAACATTTATGTAATGTTCGAAGAACATAATTTGAATATTTATTGCAGTTATATGAATATTTATTTAACATTCTGTGAATGTTCATTTCACATTCTAACAATGTTCATAAAGTAATGTTGTATTAATGTTATTTTAAGATTCACTTGGTCATAAAATGATATTCTGTGAGCATTCATTGAATGATAAATTTGGTGACATTGGGATATTCCTACAATATGTATTGAATATCTCTCAATATTTTTGAACATTGTGTGAATATTTGAAATATCCAGGGCCAATATGTATAGCATATTCTATGAATATGGTTGTGCTGTATGGGTGTCAGCACAAGGGGGGATATGTGACGACAACTATATTTGTGAAAGCTCTTTTGGTTGTGCCACGTCCATGGCTAACATCTAGCAGTAACGAGCACACTAGACTTGTGACCTGAAGAGAAGCCTTCAAGTAATATAGCCTCGGCCACAAAGTTTCCGGTACCGCACACATATGAAGACAAAATTAATGTCGCTATCAAAATGTAATAAAATAATTACATGATTGATAATAATAATAATGAACAATAGTTTTAATTTTAAAATGATTATAATAATTAAGAATTAGTGTAGTGTATATATGTATAATAAGACAGTTATTGTTAATGACGCTATAGTGTGATTTACAGTATTTATCAGGATTTACTAGTTTTTATTTTGTCGAAAACTATACTCTTATGCAAGAAAATTCAAACGCATATACGGTCACCCTATTTGAACATGATTTAAATTTTACCTTCGTTGATTGATCCGGAATGAGGTGGAAGGGTAGGGGCGAGAGTATGGGTTACGGTGTTGGGCGATCGAGGGGGGGGGGGGGGGGTACCTGGCTCTCCCCGCAGTAATATATAACACATTCGTCTCCCTCCACATCAATACTGTAATTCTTTACTCTGTTATATGTTGTATATAGAACAAATCTTGTTTAGGTCTATATTAGCTAATACAAAATCGAAACAAAGAAAATGATGTATGAGAATTCTTAACAGTATATAAGCGTTCAAACCATTTTCCAAAATTGATAATAGACACTTAAAATACGTGTCACATCGCCACTGTTATAGTGATACAAGATATGTTTGTGTGTCCACTCATATTTCCTCAGGCAGCGACATGATTTTGAAGGTTGCTTGCAGCTATACTTCAATTTCACATTTGATGGTTGTTTTAAAATTTCAATTTAAAGTTACGAGGCCAGCATCAAAGGGATGTAATTAGCTCGAGCTTGCATGGTATTAATAGTGTACTTATTTACCTAGTTATATCTGGTCTATGTCGTATTTACGAGTAGCCTGCAAGGCGCTTTCAGTAGGCACTAACTTGTTATACAACCCCCCCATAGACACATACATTTTCCACTCACAAACACGACTAAAACGAACTAAGTGTTATGCAAGACATATCAGACTCGTTGGCAATTTGGGTTATCATAAGAGTGGACAGAAATAACAATAGTAATAAAATACATTTGTTTGTTTCTAAATTCATTGCTTAGCTGGTATAAAATCAAATCCCGGGAATGAATCGCTTCTAGAAGCGTTCTCAAAATACTGTTAATTTTGTGAACTCTATCCTTCAATTGAGAATCATTCCATTTTGATCACTCCAAGTTCTCGTTTGAATGTATTACAATTTAAATATGCAGCTATTTACATAATTGCAAAGCGAGAATGATAAACTGCAATCTATAATGTCGTTCAATTTCTAATACAGCAATAAATCGTATCCTAGTTGTGATATATGGGAAGTAGCTTGAAGTATCGGAAGAATGCATAGTTTGTCGTATAAGGGTATTCCTGCAGGTGTGTTAGATTGATCGTGTATTGCTTCTCCTCGTACGCACTTCAACCTATTCTATTAGGAATCCAACAAGGCAAACACCTCAACACTAGCGTTCACTATTGCAACATTCTTCGCACTACGACTCACAGTACGTTCGTGTTCATATAGAGTGGGAAACAATATCTGATACGATCTCCATACAATTTATACAACACAACTCAGTTTAAATTATTTTTATTATTTTTAGAAAAACGATGTTGATGTGGGAAGAATATATGGATGATATAGACAATTATTATTATCCAGACATAGATTTTTCCAACAGTTCGTGTAAATTAAATGATAACTGACACGTTTTGAAAATGATAAGAGGAGTACATTTCCAATGACAAACAACAAAAACAGTAATTATTACGATAATAATCAATATTGCAACAAGGAGGAGAAAAATAATGTTAGTACTTACTACGTAGCAAACGAACGAATTGTAGGACAAGAGTTCGTATACGTGTATAATACAGTCATAGAGTTTGGAAACTTCCAAACTTACAACAACACCTGCCGAACAAAAATATGGGGGTCATGCAAAAAGAGGGTAACTACCAAATAGAAGTTCTGAGATAGAGTTAAAGTTGAGGGTCTGGATTCCTACATGGTGAGAGAATTTGCATGTAAGGTCACATATTTTGGAAGAGTGGACGGAAAAGGTTTCTACCCTTGTTTGTCAAGTCAGCTTGATTTATTTTTTTTTATCTTATGATATCAACTCCCCCTGCCGTATGTGCTTAGCCATAAAAAGTTATTTTTGTAATTAACATTTTTTTCGCAATGACAGTTTAGTAGGCATGCAAACAAAACAGTTATAGCTAAAGACATTGCACACATACATTATTTGCAAAGAAGGGGGTAATTACCGTTAAACCTTTCTCTCACGAGCCCCCCCCCCCCCCCCCTTCTCAATCATCACAGGCAAACATGAGTTATGACGTCAGCATAAAAGTTTGTAAATATCTAAAACAATTAAACACTCCTTACGTTGGCCAATGAATGCCAATGAACTGAGAACTGTGTGTAATAGGGTAATGCATGTTCTCTATTATCGGCGGTGTTAACCACACGCCATGCGTATCACGTGACCACAGTTCATAGCCACGGTAGGAGGGGGAGGGGTGAGGCAGTAGCGCCTGTGCACAATATACTATATAATTACCATTATGATGTGAGATCATTAATCAAAAAATATTATGTTCACCCTTTCGTTTTTACCTGCTGAATGCACGAATCCTTTTAACAAATCCATTTCACATAATTTGGTGGGATGTTGCTTGTAATATGCCAATGGTACGGGTTGCCCATATGTTTTATTAATGTGGTTGGTTTTATTAAATAGGCAGACGTATTATCGTACACCATTAGTGAGTGCACATTTGTCACTGGACCTTTTAAAATAACACTTGGTGAAAGGCTAGTGAAGATATAACCGGATGAATAAAATTGAAGATGTTATTTTCGTTAGATTTATAAAACACATCTTCTTTCATATTTGTTTTATCTTCGTTCATAAAATGTGAGTCATAAAGGTGCTGGATGTCTGTTTATCAGTGTAATGAATATTTCTTTTTGAGTATTACAGAGTATTAACATATTATCCACGCCCTCACCGTAAAAAGGCCGTGTTTGCAATACTGAGGTGCACGTGAGGTAAATATCATTCTCGCAGGTGAAACGAGAGGTCTTGTCAAGCAGTGAACACACACATGTCATAATGCTCTTGCCAGTCGTCATCGACTTCCCCATCAGAACGATTGAATCAATACAATATTCTCTTAGCACTGAACGTTTGGCCTTCACTTTACTCCATCGTAAGCTCCCTACCGAATGGCTGCAATGCTGTGAGTAGTTTCTTGTTTATGCACAGGTAGTGGGAGCAATTGTCTTTGAGAAGCAAAGGCCGCCTGCCAGTTGGTCTCGTATTATGAGTCAACCTTGTTTAATACTTCCTAGAAGATATATTTTCTTGTGTACATAAGAGTCGAGTGCATGTCTGTCTGGTAGAGGTGGACTTCTCCCACCTGACGTTCGGGTGATCGACCAAGGTCATGTGCCTGGCTGATGTTTTCGGAACAGACTTTAACAAGGTAAAGTGAAGTGGTTCCCAACAGTTCACACGACCGCAAGAAACAACATCTAACTTCTTAGACTATGAAGTTTCACTTGTACGATAATGGGTTCAACATTAGGCCAACGCTATCAAACTGTTGACAACTTATTTCGTATACCTGTGGCATCACTGCAAGACGGTGAAGACGACCATGGAAGGAGTTTCATAAGTGATGTGATGACAAACTTGGAAATAATTATATAAATACGTGAGGGGGGTCAGTAGTATTGCTAGTATAAGAAGAGATGTTTGGGCACAATTTCTGCTAAAGTGCTATGGATATGATATACTTGGCCCAAGATTACCTTACATATTATGCTTTTGTCACAGGCGAGGCACTCAAAGCCAACCAGCGAACCGCCCGAGACAAGCGCGCGCAAATACCGATCGCTGATTGGCTACGAACCCGTCGTCTATGACGAAAGCATGTGTAAGGTAGTCTTGGGACAACTATACTTGTCCAAATGTACATTTTTATATAAGTTATTCTATTTGGATACTTGAACTAATACAAATTTGTATCATGAAACTAGAAAAACATAACGCATAATTTGTATACTACATAATGTATATTATTAGTGTTGTATGGTAGTCTTTATAATATATAGTCAATGTTTAATGCATATATACTTGTCCCAAAACATCCTTGCCGATGCGTTAGTCATAGATTTGACTCGTGACCAATCAGCGATCTGTGTTTGAAATTAAGACTTGCTGCTCGGCCACGAATACTCATCTATGAAAAAAGCTCTGCAAGGATGTTACAAGACCAGCATATAAATGTGTACATGTGAAGGCAAGGTGAAAAATTGTCATTTAAAAATCAAATCAAATAAATGCATTTTGTAGATAATCATTTTGAGCATAAGTTCGTGGCTTCCTGGTTTCCCCAAGGTCCTTGGTCGTGGGCGACTTAATTACCTGCTCGCTGTACATATCGTCCGGCTACCCAAGACCCAACGTCAATGCTGCATCCACACCCAACAGTATGTACGACTTAGCCAATCAGAAGATCAAGTGCGTGATAAAACGTAGTTTTCCAAACGTTTAGTTAGTACATAGCAGTGAATATGTACCACAATTTCAAGCACCACGACCACTAAAGATCCACCATAGGATTGAGTTTCAACCGGAATTGAACACCTCTCAATATTATAGCTTGTCTTTGCCTCAGTAATACAGTTCGGTCACGAGCGTAGTTTATTTTTGGGTAGGGGGGCTTTTCATGTAAGTCTGACTATCGTAAATTTAAAAATAAGGGTTCTGCTCCGCGCACCCACACAAAACCTTCTCATGGATTTTGACTTTTGACCTCCCACCCACACCCAATTACTCGGTGACATTGAATGTAATAACTATGCTTGAAAGGAGGTGACCTTTAAATGCAATTCAATATTCAACACGATTGATATTTTGTATTCTTTTATTTTTATATTACATTACATAGGGAAGAATACAAGAGTAGAGAAGGCAATTCAATATTCAAAATGATTGATATATTTTTTATTTTATTTGAGTATATCATTACATGGGAAATAATACAAGTGAAGAGAAGTCAATTCAATATTCAAATTGATTGATATTTTTTTATTTTGTGTTATTTGAATATAACATACACCCCCACATGGAAGGAAGACAAGTGAAGAGGTAATTGCTTATTTTTAAATGTATTACGTATCTTCTATTTTACCCAGACTTTTCAGAATCTGCGGGCACAAGTATAGACAGAAACGAAAGATGAGACAAGTCTCAGAGTGTTGCGTAGGCTACTAGAAGAAAATAAGTTAGCGTCTTTGTCTTAGCAAGGGATGTACGTCGCATTAAAACTAGCTAAACTAGAGCGGGATTTGAATTTATTAGACGCCGCCGAGCACTAGTTCGGCGCTCTGCCGCACGCGACCTAGCGCCACTGGTGTCGCACGTGCTGCCTTGTCAGTAGCGGTACAGGGGGGCGATAGGGCGACTCCCCCATAATAATTGACCAACCAAAGGTGTACAATAAGTGAAACATTGGGTATGACCTATTCGTCCCCCTTCAAATATTTTGTAAAACAAGGTTTTAGTACAACACACAATCTTTCTGAATGAACATTTAAATAATTTAACTCATTTTCCGGGCACTTATGAAGAGAGTTTCGCAGAATGTTTATCTGGCCTCCGGCTGCTGGGGTTCCACCGCAGACCCCATTCTTTAGCTACAACACTAACACAGCAAACATCCAACCCCCCGGAAAAGCCATTACCAGGATTAAATCCCGGGCATCACACTACTACAAACACCAAACACCAAGTACTAATTACTTTATGATGCAATTGTGTACACTGAAGTAAACTCATGTCGAATCTCAAACTCGAAATTCTCTTTTATCAACCAATGAACCAGATAACATTAAAAAATCAAAGCACGGGTTTTGTACAAAAATAATTGTATTTGAAGTCGACATAGCTGTACCCATAAAATAACAAAAAAGTGATAACTCGTTTATCAACGCTCGTATTAAAATACATTTTACCCAATTCGTAAACGTCTCAAAATATTTTATTTTCGCTCTCGTGCAAAACTTCGGCTATCTATTATTTTCTGTTACTAAGGGGTGTTAAATCGCATGTGGAAGAAGAAAGATAATCATCCCTTCTCTGACTCAAGTCAAGATCCGGCACTGGATGATCATTAGTGACGTTAGTTTTCCGGCAGGTGTTCTTTCCTTTGAATGGTTCTTACTTCACATCTATAAACAACCAAAGAGCTCATGAAGCATGAAGATAATGAGTGAGATATCTCGAGGAAATAGCAGAAGATTTACAGGAGCTACCATTGCCGGCACCGGTCACCACAGGGGGGTAGGGGAGGGGAGGGGGGGGGATAAGACGTTCGTATAACAATAATTGTGCTCTGGTTTATATGAGATACGCCTATAGTACGTTCGTTTTACTTACACATACATGAACAGATGTAGCACGCGAAATTGATTGATTGATAAACAGCTGATCGCTGATAAAAATGTGTATTTGTTTTAGGCGGGACTGAGACAAATTGGGTTTTATCTTCACTCAACGTGATTTCACTCATTTGTTCAACTTATAGTACATGAAATAGGCCTATACAGTGCATGATCGGACGTCGCGAAAATCAGTTGCGTCATGTAGTGATAATAGCATGCTAATACTATACACTATACGGTATTTGATTTATTATTTATTTTCATTCATAATAAAAGGGGTTGGCAGAAATAAGCACAGCTGTCCAAACACAAAAGTGCATCATTCGTCAGCGAATTGTCAACAATTGTAAATTCATCCATACCACGTGAACAGGCATCGCACAAGTTATGAGCCCAAAATCAAACCAACCCATGCAATTTAATCTATGATCGCTACAAACTCGAGGACAGCACAAAACATGCTCGGTGTAAATCACGATCTGCAATTGAGGCATACTTTATGAACCGAACTGTAAAAAGTGCATTGATTGTATGCGGGTGATTCAAGTCCACGACGAGTCATGTTTAAAAATAGCCCGAGTCGCAAGAGACTGGACACAAATCGCAAATACCAGTCCCTATAAATCGCCAATATCTGCAGTTGCGGTCTCCTCATGCAGCTACACCCATAAACTGCATCGTTGCTGGCTGCCTTGCACTGCCGGTATATATATGTACACACACACGACGCCAACAATACGTGTACGATCGAAAACCAAGTGATATATAACATTAATTGTATTAATTAGCTTCACGATACCTTATTTATGAGCTAGGAGGAATTGAAGTATTAAAAGGTCAGTCAGATAAATTATTTGGATTGATATATTACAAGTAGATGCTGTCGTCGGATTTGTTGTTTAACAAACCAGTCAACAAATTCACATGGATAGAACAGCAAAAATAGCTTTGTTCATACGTGATTGAAATATGTATTCTTGCAGTGAGTACTAGTATGAGCAGCAATGAGTATGATGGTGAGTATTTTTATCGCCGTGTAAGAACACCCTAAAGGTATTGTTTATTGATTGTAGCTTGATAAAGTCGTTTGCCAAGTTCTATCTTTCTTAGCTTCTATATTTGTGCATCTCCCCCCCCTCCCCCCTCTTTTGTTATTAAGGAAGGTCCTCAGTTTGATATTTCAGTCTGGTTTCGATTACCCCGCGAAAACCCTGGGGGCCAAGACAATAGGAAATTCACAGACTACTGAACGGATTATTTTAAATATCATATCGGCAATCTCGGCAAAAGACATTTCATATTATCAAGAAAATCCCTGTGACATTTCTGATTAAGCGGCTTGCTTCGATTGCCTGTCCTTGTAGTCTTGTCGTGCATTCACTGCGGATAGTGGGTGGAAAATACGGGACAGTGGAACTTTATGCATACAGGTAGTTAAGGTGTCACTACAGCAAGGACTAGGGCCCGCTAGAGGGGTAAGGGGAAAAGTAGCATAGTTTGTCCTAGTTCGTAATAAAATAGTCATATCTTCGACAATAATAGTCGTACGAAAACGATTTATGACTTTTTGAAAACCCCAAACTTTCAGCTTTCATGTTGGGTATTTTTTGTTATAATTGTTTAAAGCTGGACTACAATAATTGTATTTTGATAAGCATCTGCAAAATTGACTTTGAAAAGGTTATTATACGCAAATATCACTTCAGAAATTCAAATTAAACGTTTCTAAATAAATCACGCACTACTTAACGCCTTAATATCGAGATAGTTTGATTTTTAAAATTTTAAATATGATAAAAAAAATATTATAGTTATATTTTGTAATTGCATATTTTGATTTAACATTCTAAAAATTGAGAAAAATAACCATGTAAGAACATACAACTCAACGCATTAAGTGTAATGCTTTTTAAATTTTGAAGATTTCTATAACCGTTCTTGAGCAAAGTTTCTCAAAAGTTTACTAACATTGTAGAAAATTATTCGCCCGACAACGAGCGCTTAGTGCAGTCAGCGGCAGCTCACAGACGCTTTATCAGTGAATGACGGGTGGGAGTAGGACGGCTCGTCTTGGGCCGGTTGAGGGGAAGGACGAAATCACAGATAACGGATTCTTGTTATCTGTGACGGAATGCGACATCACACACAATGAATGGTTACTGATGAAATGGTTTCGCGTTAGTACTCGACTCAATTTTGGGAGGTCGCTGGTTCGATTTCCATCACCGGCGATCCTGGCTCTAGTTTTCCAGAGAGTTTTCTCAGTCGTAAGACGAATGATGGTGTTCATAACTAAAACAGCCCTAATTCCTTCCCAACTATTCCTCGAACTGCCGAAGAAGCCCTATACGTCCTACTAATAAAAGCTTTCCCTATATCGGTGTCAGATAGGGTCGAGTATAATCAAAATATAATAATATAGTGTAATAGTAATGTAAGTAACTCAAATGTATGCAAAATAAGCAACTCATATGTTTTAATTATGGATTTAAATATTCAAATCATCGCAAATGGTGAATTTGGAGTCATGACCTCCGAGCATTTATTTTCCAGTTTTATTGATCTCAAATGTATGTATAGTGTTCCGAGACAATTGATTAAATCTACATTTATCTAATCTCTTACGTAGCCGTCCGCCGTAGCTCATAATTATATAGTAGGTATAGGTACTAGGTACGGTTGGGGCTTAGGTCATAAGGTCATACGCGTCCCCCTAGGGAGGGACGTGTGTTCGAAACCCGCATAAGTTTTAGGCGATGATATTCACTTGATATCCTTTTGTCGATACAAAGAAATGTTATGCCCAAATCATAAACACGCCCCTCGAGGTTGAAGTCAAGAAGGGCTTTAGCGTATCGAATGAGAAACAAAGCGCGCGAACGATCCGAACAACTAAGTGATAATGAGTGTAATCATCAGTTTTAAGTGCAGCAAGAAGACGATGTCAACGATACGAACGGATCAAATACATCATAAGTATTTTTTGTAGTTGCATATTATTATTTTGGTTTATATCGTTTTTTATAAACTATTTGGAAGTGCTGGCAATTTTAGGAAGCTCCCCCCCCCCCCCCCCCTCTGTATACGTCACTTGTTCTAGGTAACTATTCACGATACCGATTGCGATTTTAAATCCGATTAGGAGGCCTAAGAGTAAAAAAAGACAGACAAAAAAAGAGCATAACTGGTAGTGTCCTCTAATAGTTTTATAGGAGTTATACTTTACTTTGGTAAAGGGAGTTTTCTGTGAACGCCACTTTAATTAATGTAACTCGGATTAATGAGACAAAATCCGATACGAACACATATATATAAACTCCATACAAAATATGTGAGAGTAACCGTGTTCTATAGGCCCGACTTCAAGAGGAAACATTTTCAAAGTTACGGTCTAGTACAATGTTTTATCAGGGGTTTTATGATATATTACTTTACAGTTCACAGTTGTGACAAGTACAATTGTTAATAACATATAGCATCACCCCAACAAAAAACATTTTGCTTCTGTAAAAATACTTTATTTCGGAAACAAAGTTGACGACTAGCGTTTAAGTTGCGCCTTCAAAATCTCCAAATCGTTTACGGGTTATACTGCCATCCGATCAAGCAACCGCTAAAGACGTCCACATTGAATTTACAAAGTAAGTTCAAATCAAGTTGTGTAATGAGAAGGATGACACGTTTACATTTAACGTTATCAACAATCATCAACAATCAGTTACCTGACATTACGCATTGTTGATGGCGTCAAGTCTGTAGCTGAACTTAGCAACGATAGTCCGGCTTTCGGGCATTACAATGACAGTGGAAATTAAAGCTATTTATTTAGTATTAATTTATATTCAATTAAAAAATATTACTGAGAATGCATAGGGCGTAACCTGGGCCGGAGCATTCCGGTTTCCTTTTTGAAACCTTAATGCGCGTTCCGGTTATTATGTTATTCTTGTTAATTTGTACGACGGCAATTATCTGCTAGGGTGGTTAGGTAATACGTTGTCCACAATGACGCGGGCCCATGCAAGACCCAGACAGGGAAGGAATGATCCCAGTTACTACCAATACCCTGATCTCAATCTTTGCTTCATTCTCTACTGGATACGTCAATTTTATGTTAGATTACTAACGAGCCACATTCTGTGAATAGGTTCCGAACTATAGGATTTACATCTTTCGGGAATTAAGACGGTTGCGTTCGTAGATGCATGTAGTATTTTGTGGTGCTGGTGTAGTGTTTAGATGAGAGACAATAAAATCATTACGAGTTGACTGATCAGCAAAGAATACTAGGAAAACGCTCCGCGTTGCCAGATGAGCGATTGTTTTCATTAAATCAAAAAATCATTTACATATCATATTACTCTTACCAAAAAAAACGATACCTTTATAATAAACATATATTTTTTTACAAGATGGCGGTTTAAGTTACAACCTTAGAATTTGTGTACTTTCGAAATATTTTTTAAATCCGTTAAGAAATGGTTTTTAAATAAATTAAAACCTTCAAGTTGAATTTTCAATGAATTTTCACATAATTTTATTCAACCATGCTCTTCTCAATAGGCTCTAATTCATAAACTATTAAACTAATCTGTGTATAGAAAGTTGCATAATGTAGATACAGACTAGATCTAAAACGTGATATTGTTTAACAACGGATCGGAATATCGAATCGGTAGTTTTGTAAGAAAGGTACGTTGATTTTTTTAAACTTGAGTTTCAATTCGACACTTTGTCGTAAACACTATGTAGTCAACTTGTGGCAGAGTGCTGGCTGGCATCGTTGTAAAATATAATATAAAACAATTGTATTATTTCTTACTTAGTTCATGTCCTGTGATTTTATTTTATTTACAACTCGTAGTTTTAACTTTTAACACCATATAACTTTGTACTACCTTTGTTTCGTATTATCTTTGTACTACTACCATGGTATAAGAAGGTACTATAAGTTATTGGGTTATGATGTAATATAGCCTAATATATCTCTGTATGATATTGAATATTATATTAGTTAAAATATTAATATGTTTTATATTTGTAATAGGTGATATTAAAACTAGTTGCCCGGCATTCGGCAAACAAGTAGAAATTACTGTGCTAATAAAAAAAATGTATTATTTTTATAGAAGAAACGTTTTATAATTCTTATTAGAGAACAAACCGATAATTTTCACGATTGTCACCTTCACGTGCCACTATTGGCAGCGAAGCTTCGAATAGCGTTCATACGCAGATAAGAAATTTACTACGTAAGGAATTCCGAATTCCTTATCTGTGGTTCATACGTCATAACTTCCCCTATCACCAGCCGGCTTGACCTTGAAGCGGTCTCTCGCTCATGCGACACATACGATAATAGCTATTGGCTCTCGATGCCTGACTGACACCTCACCGGGCCCGCCTCCGAGCTTGAGACAGAACTAAACGCTCTCTCTCTAAATGAGTTGGACGAAGCTTGAAGTGCCTTCTTAAGTAATGGACATGATGAAACATGCAAGCAAGCGAAGCAGGGGGCCGCAGCCCACTCTCAGTGACTGCCAAGGTGCAGCGAAGATTTGCAATAGTGTCGGGAAAACTATTTGGAAAGCGAAACCAGAAACTGCATCGAGAATTAGCCTCATTTATCTTGTGAATGCAAATCGATTTGTTTCTCTTCTTCCATCAAAGACTAATGAACTTTTCGAGTTCGTTTCGAATTTGCAACCGAGGAAATCCTCTGGCAACTCAGAACAAATTCATAGTGAGGTCCGAAGAACCGGTGGCCCATTAGTAAACTGCTTGAGGGCGCAATACAATATTGAAAAGGTGATAAATATGATGTCAAAAAGTGTTTGAATTGTTACGGTTGTTAAATTCTATTTTTGACAAAAAAAATCCACATTTTTTATAATTTGTTTTAGGGTAGGTTGAGGCTTGAAGATACATATTATAAATCTGGGATTTTCTTTGAATTTCACTTTCCAATGGAGATAAACCATATTGTCATACATGCACTTTTCTTGATATTATATTTTTTCGATTAGTCTACCAATTTTTGTTGTCACTTTCAACTTTCACTGTATCTGTTTCTAGATAATACTTCAATGATCTAACGAGCTGCGAGAAGAACCCCATAGGACAGTTCGTACACCAACAATGGTGATGCCGTCTAGTTTCATTACACACCTGGGCCCAGATTCACAAAGGTGCTTAAGTGCTAAGACGTCATAGTTTAGGCATCTCTTAGTGTTATAAATCACCAATATGTCATTCTGCAATGTTATAAAGATAAAATATAGTAAAATATGAACAATTTAACTAATAATATTTGATTTGTGAATGTGTATTAATACCTAGACATGATTTATCTTGATTTATCTATAGCTAGGATTTGCCTAACTTAGGACAACTTAGAGTTACGCATCTTTGTGAATCCAGGCCCAGCTATCTGTTATGATTTGGGTGGTCCTCTTTTGACATACGAAGCCCAACGATGCACTTCCCATTCAATCACTGTCCGAACTATGCAAGTCATTGCGTTTGTAAATGACGCCTGGTTTTCGTTTGTTTTCAAACAGCGTCACTGCGCACAGCGTGTGCCACTCAAAACAGAAACACGTCTATATTTGGTAGGAGTAGGCCTATGCCCAGTGGTGTAACTAGGAATTATTTCGGGGGGGGGGGGGGTTAATTAGGGAAAAGTGAGATGAGGGGACTGAAAGTGGTCTGGGGCGAAGCCCCAGCTGCCGGAGGCCATTTCGCCTCCGCGAAATTTTTCTTCACTTCTATAATTATTTCGTGCCTTTTAGACTCAAAGAATACTACTCGAACCACTACTCGTTTGTTTGTATTATATTGAAATTACAGTGTTAGAGTAGGCATTTATCATAGTTCTTATAAGAATTGCATAGAAATTGTGTTTTTAATTTTTTATGGTTGTTCAATATAATCTCAACATGAAGTGAAACATTGTGGTCACGTCACATACATTTAAATTTGGATTCACAGGACGTGATATTGTAATATTAGATTAATGCATTTTTATTTATAGGTACCCTCACTTTTACTGAATCTAGCGAAAGGTACATTCGTTGTAGATGAACACATAAATATAATTAAATTATTGAAAGAAATTATATATCTTTTCTAAGTGAAGTGTATAAATATCATGAAAATGTTATTTGTTGCGATTGTTATATAGTATTCAGTTAATGTTGTATTAGGTAAAATCATTCTCGATGTAGTTTCGGGGGGTTAACCCCCTAGGCCCCTCCCCCCTTAGTTACGCCACTGCCTATGCCTATGCCTATGCCTTCAACACTGAAGTTCTGAGTCCAACAATACCAAATTCATTGAACATGTCCAGCGATAATTTTCACCCATCATGTATTGGAATTGTAAACAACACCACAATTAGCTCCACTAAGCGTAAGACCGCCTTTACGAATGTATGAAAGAACGCAAGAAATATGTAGATTTTCGTTAAAACAGCGTGCACGAAACTAGCGGTTAGATAAGGATGTGAGGTTGGAGGTCAGCACGGAGATGGGGAACCAATAGAAGCATATGCGTGGCACTTCAGCGGACAGCAATATGCAAGACGAAGTTTGTTAATTAGTTATATACCTCTAATCTAATGCTTCTAACCTCTCCCCCCTTCTCGCCCTTCCCTCGTGTGCTATATAGTCTTGTTTTCTATATAAGACAGCCTGACCATGTTTAGGCACGCTTTTAGGCGGTCTTTTAGTGAGAAATTATAGCCAAAGAGAGGCATGTTTGTAGGGTCGAAGAACGAAATATCTCTGGACACGTTTATTTTCCACTTTTAATTTGAGTTCTTATGGTTTGACAATCGTAATTAATTAAACAAGTAGAATTGTAAGGTAGAAGACAAGGGCCGACTCTCAAACGTAATAAAAATAAGCTATGTTGTGACCAAAAGTAACCACTTTATATTCACATTTTATGATGAAGATGACAATTGCAGTTTCGAAGCGGTTATACTAAAATTAACTAGATAGATTTTAAGACAAATGTACAAACATGGTTAATGAAACAATCCTTCAAGTTTTGAACCACAATAAAATGCTTACTTGACTGTTGTTCGCCTTAAAAACCTTAAAGCCAGTGATTTGTTGTCTTATGTTGATTGCATGTTTTATTTGGTTGTCAAATAAATAACAGCTAGGTATAAATGGATCATTCGTTAGTTTATCGACGAATTCTATAGCTCGGATTCGGAAAGCATACTAATTACTAACATACTTAACTTGACTTCAAACATTCGTGGAATTTGAAACCAACGAGTTTAAAATTTAGAGAAAGTGTAAAACCTTGAATACAAATTTCTAAATTTAACCTAAAATCCCAATTTGTTCGTACGGTATGCTCACAGACATGAACTATTTTACATAGTTTTGGAAGGATGCGAGAGCTTATTTCCATATTATGACGCGCGCGTGTGTGTGTTTGTGTGCATCGTGGTAAATAGAAAGTATTTCCTCACTCCAGTAATCGAACTTATTTAAATGGTGGGCGGGCAAGGGTGAGGTCAACAGCTTGTACAGCGGTCACTCCGTATAATCTCTTAAGTCTATACATCCAAGGACCACTGTCTCGTCGATAATTTACTACGACGGAAGTTTTTTTTTTGTTCAATGACTGAAGCAGGTTGCAGTTGAGACTCTCAACAAGTTGCGACCACCCATAACTACCGGGCGATCTTGCTACCGGAACCTTACCATGCATGATGGTAATTTTGTCTTCTCAATTTTCAGAGCGGTCCCCATTTTGACTTGGGTGGTACTTACCTAACCGTAGAGTATTCTTGTTTTGCTGAAATATTTTTCGTCAACAAGTTTTGTAAAATAAACCCGCCTGAGAAATAAAACCATATCAACCAATTTCTGTTCCCTGTGCCCGAATACAGATACCGTCATACCGACTTTATTTTTAATTACTTCCTGAATAAACTGTAACGTAATGAGAAAGAAGAGTTTTCAAAATGAATTTTTAAATAAATAAAATTTTGTGATAATTAAATTATGTTCATTTATAAGTCACGACGCATGAGACACTAACTTTTTAAAATTTGGAATTAAATTCCTAAAACCGCATACTTACTCACTTATAGGACACTATACTTTGACCACAGAGATAAAATGTACGTGGTTCTGGTTGAGTTATAGAACCAAGTACTAGGAATGTTAAATCCAATTGAAAGACACATTCCTGTAATATTTATTTCTAAAAGTTGCAATTTAGCTATAAACAAACAATTATTGCACGATGTAACTATTTCCATGGGTTATTAATTCCTGTGCAGACTGTAGAGCTTCATTCTTCTGGTCTTAGTTGTTTTTGCTTCGTTTTGCTCTCTCATTTCAACACTTGTGCGTTTTCGTATTATTTTTATTGTTCGTTCTTACATAATATAGACTATACCTATCTTTTATTCTGTTACCATATTCTGTCCTTACAATGTATGTAATCTATACTATACATATATTCCCGGACTGAAATGAAGAATTCTTCAAGACTGGTCTAAGCAGTCTGGCAATGGATTCAAGTTGTTTTTCTTTCGGTTTAAATTTTCCTTGTTAAACGGTTTGACAGTTGTATCAGTCATTATAATTGATAGAGCGGCTCGAACCATGTACAGTACCTTTTAAAAGTAAACATCGTTTTTATGGTGACTCATTCTTATCTTTAATGATACTGATGATTGTGAAAATTATGACTCCTTTCTTGTATGAATTTATTGCTATCTCTTTTCCATAATTTCTTCATATCTAATTATCTTTTCTCCAATTAAGTGGCACCATTTCGTTCGGTTAGTGTCTTCCGTTGATTGACGGGAAGTCGCGTCCTTGAAAGAAGTTACTAAAACCGTCAAACATGTCCGCACCGACCGACAAAAACCCGATTCGTCGAGTATTGTCTTGGTGAAGGGTGGCTGCAATTATTTTGATATTCAACACAGTTCTTCCTTCACGATGAGATGACAATGTCGATAAAACCACATCTTCACTTCGTGCGCTACCTTTCCAAGAAGAGCCCAGCCGTGGTAGGACTGCTGGTACTTTATATGCGTGACATGTCTACTTGTCTACTAGATGTCGGGATACTGTATGAATGGTTGGTCTGTGGGTGGGTGAGCCCTCGTCGTATTGTTACATTCATCGATTGGGCAAACATAAATAAATAATTGCACTCATTTGATATCAGTTATCTATATTTTATGCTATGTTGTTTGAAACCTCAATATTGGAAGTGTAGAATGTGATTATAAAGTTGAAAAATAAAAATAGCTTGTGTCATATACTTGTCGTACAACAACTTCGGTATTGCTTCCGTCACGGGTGGGTGAGCGGCAGCCAACCAGCGACCGTGGCTAATACTAATACCTGCTCTGGTTGGCCGAGACCGAAAACACGTCATTGATTGATGACGAAAGCATTACCGAAGTTATTGTAAACTACAAATTAACGTGTTTCTACATCAACGTTGTGAATGCTGACATCATAGATGAGTGAGTCGGAGCGGAGTATAGCGGGTGGCATTTCTAATAGTGACATTGGGTTGGCCAATGTCACAGTTGTCAATGACGTCAATATCCACAAAGTTGACGTGGAAAAGTTAACAAAATAATGTAGATATTTACAAAAATGTAAATATGTGTAAAATGTTAGCATTTCGGAAGCGAGTATAATAAAAATTAAATTAAACAATATTGTTCCAGCATATTATCATATTAAAGTTCGTTGTTTTAGAACACAACACCGTGATTATTAGTGTATAATGCATTGAAGTATATGAAACACGATTTCTTGAATAACTCTGGCCTTACCCATGCATCGTTGGTCATACTTCTAGACGGGCTGTGTAGAGGGACTATATGCTGACTTTTAATGTCATACAGTCATAAAAGCAAAACATTCATAAAAACTTTCATAATCCATTCTGTACAGGTAAAGCCACACACAGCTCATTGTTATGCTGGGCTTTGCAAGTACGTGTTAGCGGTTAGACATGTAAGCTTAGGAACCTTCATATAGCGACGATTATACAGACCCATTTCAACATCACGTAGATTACACCAGCGTTGGAGATTCAGTGTTAAGCCACCCCGCAATAAAACAATATTATGAAGATGCATTTTTACTCTGGTACGTTATTACATTATTACGACAATTTTGGGTTACACAATTTTTAACACGGAATGAATTCACCACAATAAACATTTATTTTAAATTTAAATTAAATAATTAATCTTGTTATTTGTCATATTAATTTGATGACACGTCATAGTTCATATGTTTCAGGCACCTAATTACATAAAATGTATGAACGCACGAGGATAGTTATGTTTTGTTTTGTGACACAACCAATGGATGTTTGCAGTGATGAGTGATAAAGGTGCTTTTGTTGCTGCTATTTTATAATTATTTTTACTGTGCTGGGGTTGATATTTTATATTTAAAACTTGTTTCTAAACGGGTAGCCTAAAAAAATTAAGTAAGATAGTAAGGTTAATACAGCAAGATTCCCCTTCCCTCTACAAAAACTCCAAACAATTAACTACCTAATTCACCAAAGTGTTTAATGTTTGCAACGTAAACTGCAACATACAAACCTTCCTTAATCATATATTTTGTCTCTGTATTTGTTAAAACAAAAATTACAAAATTTTTCTATCTCGGTTGGATGCCAGGATGGTATCTCGTCCCAGATACTTTATTTGTATATCAGACTAGTCCCGACCAGTAGAATCATGTGTGGGACACTACACAAACAAATACTTCATTCGAGACATAGGGGGGCGGGAATCGAACCCGCTATTCCCCGAATATGATCAGTAAGCCACCTTATCGCCTTATCAAGGAAGTGGGCATGCATAGTTTACCTAAGCCACAATGCCTCTAAGGGCGGGTCGTGGCCAATCGACTACGATTGACGAGAAATACCTGTCATCCATATATGGTTGATCGTCTCAGATTACCAATTGGCAATACACCTATGTATGTAAAGTTATACAACAAGCAAACGCCTTCAAAGTTCAAAGTTTCGAGAGTCCTCCTACCTGAATTACCGTTAATAAGATATCTGCCTCTATCGTGTTCTGGATTATACCTATTTGTAAATACAGCATGATTTTTTGGTTTCTTTGTAAAAAAAAAAAAAAATAAATAAATAAAACAGAATCACTGATACTATCATAACAGTCTTAAAACATAATACCATACCCACAGCATAGCTGAAATGTTACTGCCAACTAAGATAATTTTGGAATACACGAGAAGTTAAAACACCGACAAAATGTTGCTATCAAACATTTGTTCGATTCTAGAAAGCTCTCTTTCGGTTTATTCGGTCAACTTGGCTTTCGCTCCATTTATATTATGCAGTTATCAGAGATTACTTCAGCGTTTACTGTCGTAAACTACGGTACCGTATTTACATTATCAAAAGATAATTTTTATGTAATATTCTTAACGAGTTTGCCTACCGAAAAACGGGCACATATAACATTTTCTAGCTTGTTATTCACCAAATAATGGAGGTAATTTTTCACATCATTACTCAGATTGTCTATGTCACTACACAGGCGACTGGGTGCATGGCAATATATTATGTCGCCAGACATACTAATTACAATAACGATGCTATAGCGTGTTATTATTTCGGTATGTATACATTGCACAACGATTGTGGGCTGCCTTTGCATTATAATATTACGTGATGTCTACAATATCACCTTTAGGAAGGATTAGTTTGAAAGACAGACAGCGCTATCGCGTAGCACATGCAATATCTGCACACCGTTTGTTAAACATGAATTCTTTGTGAACTTACACGCGGAGGTTGCCAACAGGGTTGTCGGGAGGGGGAAGGGGGGAGGGGGGGGGCGTGAACGTGCAGCCTCTCACCAACTCAGCATACACTGTATGTTTTATGTATAAAGTGTATGATAACAAATGGGCAATAGTTCGATTTATAATGAGTTATTCCCCCCCCCCCCCTCCCGAACTTTGATTCATTTGGGGAAAACGAGTATATGTATCACCAAAGATTATAAAGGGCTGTCCTCTATAATCTTTGTTATCACATTACGTATAAGATCGTCGTATAATTCCGTAATTAATAACATTTTTCCAGTTATATGTTTAATGTATTTTAGTTGTCTATAACGAGATGCTGCATCATAGCTGATAACTGTGGCCATAGTCGATTGGAGTTGCCTTATGTTTGTGGAGGAGTTTTTCAGAAAAAGTTCCAATTTTTTGAGGTAAATTTTGCTGCTGGGGAAGAAAATTGCACCGATCTTCGCTTGTACTATGCTACAGTTGACGCATCACCGTTTGGCCACATAATGCTTGTGCCTCGCAAGTTGTTATTAAAATGTATTATGCTAATGTTAAGTTATTGTTGGGCGAGTAGGAATTTCAACGTGATTTATTTGAAAAGCAATATAGCTTCCATTGGATGATCGCCAAACACGGTTAGATACTAATATATCGTTCATTCGAAATATTGAGAAAAAATATTTTATCAAATGCTCGGCGTAAAAACGTTTCGTGGTTTCTTATAAAAGTGGTGTATAAGTATATGTTTACACTGTAAAACTATCTAGAACCAGCTAATAAAATATACATTTGATCAAAGTTTGCTTTTACTTCCTGCTATTACTAGCAGCCAGATAAAAAATTGATGCTTTCAAATTTGGAAGTGACAATCGTAAGTGACTTACATTTATTAAAAACACGACAACTTCCACTACAGCATAATAAATGTAAATTTAAAACTGTAAAATTAATAACTTATACTGTAGTGGAAATGGTCCTGTTTTTAGCAAGCACCACGAATACTACAATGCATTTTATATCGATTATTACTTTGAATTTTTGTTTAAAGGATCGTATTGTGTAATAACGGGTGCTGCTCGATAAACGAACGTAGCCTTCTCATGTTGATAAACCAAAAACGACTAAGACGTTCAATTCTTCAAACAACTTGCTATTTCCACAGTTTGCACCAACAACTAAGTGAATGTTTTCGTCATAGATTGAGTAAATAATAATAAAATGAAAATAAAACGAACAAGAAGAAAGCAGCCTATCAACCAGTGGCTTTTTGAAATACTGACATTTGGTTGGCCAATACCTCACTCATCTATGACGTCAGCATTCATAAGGTTACTGTGTATCAACTTATACAATATATCCACAATAATGAAATAATTTTGTATTTTGGTTATCGCCGGATTGAAAATGTTTGTGTGTATTTTATCGATCCATGACAGACAAACGGTTGAGAAACTTTTGAGTGCAACTTTGACGGTGAATTTCCGTTAGCCTATACAACTATTTTTTACACTATTATCACAGACAACTAATTTGTACAATCCCTTATCTGTGCTATTATCTTTTTAAAGGGTAATCCTTAAAAAAAAAACATGTTAGCATAAACTAACTATTGTGACAGTAAATAAGGTATAACTGTTAAGTCACGCCCCCTCCGCCGCCCAGTGTAAATCCATGCCTTGCGCGAGGTTTGAACCCACACATGCTTGTTATCACCACCATCACGAGGCCAACCGGGCGGCTTGGCTCTATTCATAAATCACTGTGTGTTCGTTTGGTAGCATTGGCTCAAGCGAGCGGTAATGTAATCAGGCTGGTCGAGTTTTTGCAGATCAGGCGGCACCGGCATTATAGGTCGTACCGGTGTAGCCATGACACAGACTGTCTTGTGAAGTCGATGAGACAGGACATCGATAGAGATTGTATCCCATCTAGAGTCTGGACCTTGACAAGTAATACTAACATTTCAGACTAACGTTATCTCTTGCAGGGCTGGTGATTAAGGTCCTCTTAGGGTAGCTGAATATGCCATTTCTGTGCTGAGGCCGTTCCGTAACCTCCTGAATATCATAGGCTAGGCGTTACGTAACTTTCTGCGCCAGCATATTCAGCATCATGAAAACGCCAGCCGGTTCGAGCGAGGGCATCTGCAGTATTCACAAATCATTTCGGCGTTTTCAAAATGAAAGAATTTAAAAGCTCGTCAAATTGTCAGGAATTATATAATTTGACCGTTATTTATACCACGCGTTGCAGGATTATATTATCTTTCATGTCGTATTTGTTTTTATTGAAAAACGAGTACAATATTGTGTTGATCATTTCATTACAAATTTTTAGCTCGCATTTTCTCAATCTTTTCGCTTGTAGGCGTTCCGAAACACTTGACAAAATGTGACGCTATAGGACGTTCTAGCTGACGCTGGAAGCCTGGAACCACATCATTTTCAGGAGGTTTTGGATCTACTGGTAGGTATAATACTACTGTTAGTTAATATTAACAACCCCCCGCCCCACATTTTGAAAGAATTTTGCCGGCGCAGTTGGCCGAGGTCGATTAGGCGTTGGTCTAGTAAACCGCGGTCTCTGTGTTCCAGGTTCAAATCCTGGCTTGGGCATGGATGTCCTGTGGCGTTTTTTTCATCCTCATAATCACCCACTCATCGTCTTGATTAGGCTCGTTGTAAAAATATGGGACGTAAAACTCCAAATATAATTTGAAAGAATTCTTTGATAACTATAACTCGCTGACCTACTGTTATTTCTAAGTATATATGAATATTCTGTAGTTTTGAATGTAAATTATATTTTGTTTTTATAGTATTTATATTTCTAGTTTGAAGGGCTACCAATATTTGTACCCTGTACAAGTTGCGTGGTAAAGAAATAAGTAAACCCTATTATTTTAAGAACGCTTCAAGGTATTGAAAAAGTGGTTCATATGCGAAATATGGTTTTGTTTCAGCTAAAAAATTTGTTTAAAAAAACTGTCAAATATTAAGGATTGTAGATTAGAATTAATAAATTAATATTGAAATGACAACCGTAAGAATTACAAAATTTGACAGTTTTTGAATTAATTTTTTAACTAATGCAAAACCAATTTTCGTGTAGGAATCACATTCAATCCAATATCTTGAAGTGCTCTCAAGATATCAATAGAATACCATTAATTGTGCATGGTTTGGTATTGCGAGCTACCTATTGCCCTTAACCTTCAATTGATTTCCAATTGTTACGCGTTTGTGACCAATTATAATATGAAATTTGTTATGTAAATTATATTTTTTTCATTATAAGTAGGACTACTTGCTTTTATTGTTAGGTTTAGTTATTGTTATAATCTTTACACACACACCTGCTTGTAATGTCACATCACACATATTATCTTCTCAGTGCAAAGACTCGGTACTTTGAATGACTAGTAACGTGGCAGTTTCGAATACCACTACCGAAGTCGAAACACTAGTTAAGAAATGTTCAAATATTCGCTTCATTCAAGAAGCTAGGCTTGGATCCAGTGGTGCATTCGAGCCTAGGCGGGCATAGGCGCTGCCTATAGGCACTTTTATTTGGAGGCTAGGCTAGTCTAGGCACTTTTTCCCAGTACTGTTATTTAAATTTCAAGAACCCAGGTAGTATTCACAATATCTATAATTAATAATAAATATGTTTCTTCAACGTCTTCATGAATTCGGGTTAAGTTTCTGTTAAATCTTTTCCCAGCCACTTAAAACAATTGCCACGCGTAACCACCTTGGCACTTAATATTTAAGGAAAATACACCACTGCTTGGACCCCTAAAGGAGGTCTTACACATCCCTCCCCCCCCCCCCTCTCATGTGAACTACCGCAAGCACAAACATTAGTTACAATAACGAAAATGAGAACTATCATTGAGTAGAATACGTTTGAAATTGAGTTAGTGGTCTATTTTTATGTTTTCATTTCTTACATCAGAATTCTGATTGGCTGTGTATAATGTTTAACTCACTTATACAGACTATATGTTAACGATACAAGTTTCCAATCCAATGTATTCGTTCCGCTTCTTCTACAGGCTTTCAACTTTTTGTCGAGCGAAGAGGAACGTCGGGAAGTTTTTAAATTTTATTTGCCTCAAATAAAAACTTGTTTTACCCAAGTATTCAAAAAATGTTGAATAAGTGTGTCATTAAACTATTTCATTTTATGTTAAATGCAAATTTAAAGCTAGCTACCTCGAAGCACGGCACATGGTATATAGCTATGATTATGAAAGTGATATCATGTGGCTCCATTTCGAGTTAGTGCTGATAAAACCTACATAACTGGTATAACCATGAACTAAGAATATGTAGTAAACATTTATGCGATTGAAAAAACAAATGCTCCCTACTGCGGAAGATCTGGTTTAGATTAGCTTTCTAGCGTAAAATTCCTTCACATATTAAGTAGTCGCCGAGAATCCACATTTATTACAAATCGGTTCTTTGATATAATTGGATGAGATCATGTTGATTTTGAGCACGGGGTTATTAAAACGACGAATTAAACAAAATAACTGCCCCATGTTTTTTTATGAATAAAATTAACTCAGGAATCCAGATTCCCCGTCTTATATTGTATACCCTCAAAATTTTTGTATCCCCTCAAAATACCTTCAAAATTTAGCGAAGTAAATAGTATTTCAAATGGTAATGATGTACTAATATGTAGTAATTAATGCACACAAGTAAATAATTGGTGGCAATTATGTCTTTCACAAATTTACCCTAACATATATACACAAACCAGAACAATGTCACGTAATTACAAAACGTTGAGTATCAGTAGTCGAGTACAGATTGAGAGGAAAAATAAAAAATGTATTTAAGTGATAATCATATTTTCATTGTGCATGACCATGATGATGAATTCGATACGTGCGTGTGCGTGTGCGTGTGCGTGTGCGTGTGCGTGTGCGTGTGCGTGTGCGTGTGCGTGTGCGTGTGCGTGTGCGTGTGCGTGTGCGTGTGCGTGTGCGTGTGCGTGTGCGTGTGCGTGTGCGTGTGCGTGTGCGTGTGCGTGTGCGTGTGCGTGTGCGTGTGCGTGTGCGTGTGCGTGTGCGTGTGCGTGTGCGTGTGCGTGTGCGTGTGCGTGTGCGTGTGCGTGTGCGTGTGCGTGTGCGTGTGCGTGTGCGTGTGCGTGTGCGTGTGCGTGTGCGTGTGCGTGTGCGTGTGCGTGTGCGTGTGCGTGTGCGTGTGCGTGTGCGTGTGCGTGTGCGTGTGCGTGTGCGTGTGCGTGTGCGTGTGCGTGTGCGTGTGCGTGTGCGTGTGCGTGTGCGTGTGCGTGTGCGTGTGCGTGTGCGTGTGCGTGTGCGTGTGCGTGTGCGTGTGCGTGTGCGTGTGCGTGTGCGTGTGCGTGTGCGTGTGCGTGTGCGTGTGCGTGTGCGTGTGCGTGTGCGTGTGCGTGTGCGTGTGCGTGTGCGTGTGCGTGTGCGTGTGCGTGTGCGTGTGCGTGTGCGTCTGTTTGTTCTTACGTCACGAATCTGATTAAAATTACCCTGCGATTAATTCACGTGTCTCGTTCTAATCGTTGCGCTAATCTATAAAAGCATAAGCAAAACCATAAAATGCGCTCATTTCATCAAATGCGAATGTAATTACTAGTTGCATTGTGTTGTGTTGGTCTGTGTAACACAGGAGCAGAGCGGTCTAAATGGCATTGAAAGGGTTCTTTACTGCGATGCCCAGCCTACCGTGTATAGACCTCCTTGCAACAAGTGCAACGGTCTCAGAGATTCATCATTGCTATCGTGCGGGTAACATCAAATTACTTCATTAACTGACGACTTTGTTTCGGGTAAAACGCACACGAATGACACGCGAAAGACTTTCTCATAATTCCATTTTTTTTTTTTTTTTTTTTTTTACGAAATTAGCTGAAAAGCTAATTTATCTGTTACACGAAAATCATGACAATAAATTGAAAGCTGAGAGGAAAAATGTTATTGTTTAATTTATTCGCCGCGGGCGATTGCGGTGAGCTATACTAATGCCGCACTTTACATACAACCCATTTACGAGGATTGTACAATCATACGATTGCCACGGGGAGCCTTTTTAACAGTAGGCCTACTTAACTTGATGAAGAGGACGTAATAACGTAATTATAACATAACACAAAGTCCTACGGCGTTGTTAAAGCACCCGTTTGTCCACTTGTCAGCTTATGATTGTTGACTACAAATGAGTAATTGTCCCGGATCTAAAAATGTATGTGTGCGCCGGTTTGTTGAAGAATGGTGGAAGGGGGCGAGGGGGAAGGTGGGGGGTTAATGTAAGCGTTCCCATTCGCTTTTCGGAATTTAAAACTTCATTGCAGCAGGGAACTAACGACGCTATTGTGTGCTAAGAAAATTATTCATCTTCAGGATCGAAAAAGGTTTCCTAATCCATCAACTTTGTTGAACAGAACTGACGTTTATTACGAAAGACGATAAATGACTTCTGGTTAAAAACACATAAACTAAATTAAATGACACAGTAAATAGATACATGACCCTTAATGTGTTGTTCGCAGCTGAAGTTTGTGCTATTTGAGCGAATGTGAAACAGGGACCTAGGTTAACTCAATTAAGGCATAATATGTAATTACTTGTGTTATGACTGATTAAACTGTCGGATTCGGAATGAGTGGTGACTTCGACCAGGATCTGAACACTGATTACAGTTATTAGGCTTGAGAATTAATTAATGAAAGGTTTTAATCATGACCAGTTTAGGGCGGCAGATGGCTGAGTTCACAGTGATAAGATCTTAACCAAACTGCACGACACCCGCTATAAATAAGTTGGAATTGATTTGGGGAGTTGGCAATTAGGTCAGGGGTTAACAATAATCTTACTGATTCTTAGGATAAAGTGATGAGACTTACATTAAGCGTATGGGGTACTTGATTTTATCAAGGTTACCCTTATACATAACATAGTTTCATTTTATGTTTAAGATACAATTTAAATTGAATCAATTTCGTGGTAAAACGTTTATAAGTATAAAACAGGAAGTCAACTATTATTAAAACGCAACACAAATTAGTTAAAAACATGTACATTGTAATACTGAATTCTGCGGTTTAAAAAAAATGCATATTTAATGGTCGTAACTGAACTGCAATCAAATTTTGAACTATGTTTAAATTCTAAATATGCGGGCCTATCAATATAATTAAATATGTGGCAATTTATTTTCCCATGCATACAATCGTGCAGTACTGGATATAATTGATTAAATATCTATACATTTTAATAAATTAAATTAAAATGTTATTTGACATATTGAGATCCTTGATCCGTCGTTTGCGTTCATAAAGTACCTACATTAAAGTCTAAAACAATAATTGTTGTACAAATATTTATGAAAATGGCAACCTTGACGTACACAATAGTATACAAGGTCAAAACTTGTTTAATTGACATAAAAAGTATCGTTAATACAACAAGAATATATTTCATGGTTGAAACGTGCGTATTCTCCTTAAGGGCACAGATACATTACTCACGTGAAGACCGACAGAGCAGAGCAAACGCACGAACTGTGACGCATTAGGTTCGATCTGACTCATCCATCCACCTGCGATTGCGATACAAACGACGTTGGCAACTTCTCGGACTCACCGGGTGAACGCAGCTCACCACAGTTCCTAAAAAATATAATTATAGTTTATTACATCGTGGTAACTGCTGCTGTATACGATCTATCCCGGCTAAAACTAATATTCTTGTGAAATCCAAGAGCTTAGGGGCGGAACAAAAACGCAAACAATATTTCCTGGTTTTGCCATTATGTTTTATACTCTTTTTAAAGCACGTTAGTATTAGTGGTAACAACTGAAGTAAAATATATCCAAAACAAAACAACGTGTGTAAAAAATTATAAAAGTGCATTTACCAATTTGAGTGAGATGTCTATAGTTACTGTATGTATGCATTATACCGTAACCGTATGTTCTTGAAGTGAATAATACATTCCTTACAGTGACGCCATAATATTTTTAGGGTCCAGAACTCCCTTCCCCATTCCTCCTCTAATTGGGATTGTTTTAATTTTTTATTCTTGTTCTGTCATTATATGAAAACACAAATTATTAGCAACGCCGGCCCAAAAATCTGTAACATTCCCAATCCTACAAAACAGACAGTATATTATATTCACAGCACATTTAAGACTTTTTTTTCATTGCATCAAATTTTTGTTTTTAGGCGTAGATTATTTGTTTTTACCACACATGTCTGCCTCTGCTCCTGTGGTAAGAGTGTCGGTACGTGAAGCCGGAGGACCCGAGCTCGATTCCATGTTCGGGCTAAACAGTTTTGTTATTTACTCCACTTTAGACACAGGCTCTTCCTGTTGTCGTTTGTCCACTGGTTTTTGCAGTTTTGTCTGTCACATGCAAGTCGTGTCAAAAACTAGCGTGTCTGTTCATAGACCGTTGCTACCTATCTGTGAGTGGTGACAATTACTTGTAATTAAATAATTAAGTACAATGCTGGTAAAGATAATTTGTAGTTTCAAGTTTCTGCGCTTTCATACTAACTGGATCACAAATTCAAGCATGAAGTAAGTACACAGTTCAAGAAACCTGAGATTCCCATTGGCGTGATCACGCGTCTAACCTTGGCTGCTGAGTTTTTGCCGTTTCTGAATCAATTTCAATCCATTCATCACATATATCAGTACTTACCTTCACATAATTTGTAGCTTCCTGAAACCTCTTTTTCAGCCAACTGTATCACAGATTCATGTGTAATACCTTCTTATAGCTAGGACAAGGAACCAGTTGGGAACCACAGGCGTCGGTCACAAGAGAGGTTCTCTCTATAACTTTGTGTCTCTGATGGTGATGGAATAATTTAGGTCCACAATGAACATGTTGGTGTGTGGACATTTATTAATAAAGTAAGATACAAACAGGTACATTCATTCACTGCTGTGTTCTAATTCGAAACATTTATTTAGATTTTAATTGAAAATAATCTAAATAAAAATCCTATGTATGTGTTCAAGTTTACTTGAAGTAATCACCAAATATTGTAATGTTTTCGCTACTATTGCTATCTTTTGAACGCAGTTACCCATTCAGCAAACCCAGTCAGTATGGCCTGGATATTTATTTAGAGACAACTCTTTCCAAATTTTTACTTGTTTTTACTGTACGCATGAATGGCAAGAATGTGCACGATGGACGTTTGTCCCTAATTTCAAACAAGGTAGACAAGGCAAGCAAGGCTTCATTATAATGTACAATATATTTTTGCACTGTGCGTTTCCACGTACAATATAGTGAGTGTATGATTGAAGGGCACAACAGGCTCTTAAACTCTATATATACACATTACACACCCCTGTATGGTTGTACCTTAATGAGTGATGACTGCGAAGGGCACAGCAGGCTCTACACTCTATAGATACACATTACACACCCCTGTATGGTTGTACCTTAATGAGTGATGACTGCGAAGGACACAGCAGGCTCTACACTCTATAGATACACATTACACACCCCTGTATGGTTGTACCATAATGAGTGATGACTGCGAAGGGCACAGCAGGCTCTACACGCTATAGATACACATTACACACCCCTGTATGGTTGTACCTTAATGAGTGATGACTGCGAAGGGCACAGCAGGCTCTACACTCTATAGATACACATTACACACCCCTGTATGGTTGTACCTTAATGAGTGATGACTGCGAAGGGCACAGCAGGCTCTACACGCTATAGATACACATTACACACCCCTGTATGGTTGTACCTTAATGAGTGATGACTGCGAAGGGCACAGCAGGCTCTACACTCTATAGATACACATTACACACCCCTGTATGGTTGTACCTTAATGAGTGATGACTGCGAAGGGCACAGCAGGCTCTACACGCTATAGATACACATTACACACCCCTGTATGGTTGTACCTTAATGAGTGATGACTGCGAAGGACACAGCAGGCTCTACACGCTATAGATACACATTACACACCCCTGTATGGTTGTATCTTAATGAGTGATGACTGCGAAGGGCACAGCAGGCTCTACACGCTATAGATACACATTACACACCCCTGTATGGTTGTACCTTAATGAGTGATGACTGCGAAGGGCACAGCAGGCTCTACACTCTATAGATACACATTACACACCCCTGTATGGTTGTACCTTAATGAGTGATGACTGCGAAGGACACAGCAGGCTCTACACTCTATAGATACACATTACACACCCCTGTATGGTTGTATCTTAATGAGTGATGACTGCGAAGGACACAGCAGGCTCTACACTCTATAGATACACATTACACACCCCTGTATGGTTGTATCTTAATGAGTGATGACTGCGAAGGACACAGCAGGCTCTACACGCTATAGATACACATTACACACCCCTGTATGGTTGTACCTTAATGAGTGATGACTGCGAAGGGCACAGCAGGCTCTACACTCTATAGATACACATTACACACCCCTGTATGGTTGTATCTTAATGAGTGATGACTGCGAAGGGCACAGCAGGCTCTACACTCTATAGATACACATTACACACCCCTGTATGGTTGTACCTTAATGAGTGATGACTGCGAAGGGCACAGCAGGCTCTACACTCTATAGATACACATTACACACCCCTGTATGGTTGCATCTTAATGAGTGATGACTGCGAAGGACACAGCAGGTTCTACACGCTATAGATACACATTACACACCCCTGTATGGTTGTATCTTAATGAGTGATGACTGCGAAGGACACAGCAGGCTCTACACTCTATAGATACACATTACACACCCCTGTATGGTTGTATCTTAATGAGTGATGACTGCGAAGGGCACAGCAGGCTCTACACGCTATAGATACACATTACACACCCCTGTATGGTTGTACCTTAATGAGTGATGACTGCGAAGGACACAGCAGGCTCTACACGCTATAGATACACATTACACACCCCTGTATGGTTGTACCTTAATGAGTGATGACTGCGAAGGGCACAGCAGGCTCTACACGCTATAGATACACATTACACACCCCTGTATGGTTGTACCTTACTCAGTGATGACTGCGAAGGACACAGCAGGCTCTACACGCTATAGATACACATTACACACCCCTGTATGGTTGTACCTTAATGAGTGATGACTGCGAAATGCACAGCAGGCTCTACACGCTATAGATACACAATACACACCCCTGTATGGTTGTAACTTAATGAGTGATGACTGCGAAGGACACAGCAGGCTCTACACTCTATAGATACACATTACACACCCCTGTATGGTTGTACCTTAATGAGTGATGACTGCGAAGGGCACAGCAGGCTCTACACGCTATAGATACACATTACACACCCCTGTATGGTTGTACCTTAATGAGTAATGACTGCGAAGGGCACAGCAGGCTCTACACGCTATAGATACACATTACACACCCCTGTATGGTTGTACCTTAATGAGTGATGACTGCGAAGGGCACAGCAGGCTCTACACGCTATAGATACACATTACACACCCCTGTATGGTTGTACCTTAATGAGTGATGACTGCGAAGGACACAGCAGGCTCTACACGCTATAGATACACATTACACACCCCTGTATGGTTGTACCTTAATGAGTGATGACTGCGAAGGGCACAGCAGGCTCTACACGCTATAGATACACAATACACACCCCTGTATGGTTGTAACTTAATGAGTGATGACTGCGAAGGACACAGCAGGCTCTACACTCTATAGATACACATTACACACCCCTGTATGGTTGTACCTTAATGAGTGATGACTGCGAAGGGCACAGCAGGCTCTACACGCTATAGATACACATTACACACCCCTGTATGGTTGTACCTTAATGAGTGATGACTGCGAAGGGCACAGCAGGCTCTACACGCTATAGATACACAATACACACCCCTGTATGGTTGTACCTTAATGAGTGATGACTGCGAAGGGCACAGCAGGCTCTACACGCTATAGATACACAATACACACCCCTGTATGGTTGTAACTTAATGAGTGATGACTGCGAAGGACACAGCAGGCTCTACACTCTATAGATACACATTACACACCCCTGTATGGTTGTACCTTAATGAGTGATGACTGCGAAGGGCACAGCAGGCTCTACACGCTATAGATACACATTACACACCCCTGTATGGTTGTACCTTAATGAGTGATGACTGCGAAGGGCACAGCAGGCTATACACGCTATAGATACACAATACACACCCCTGTATGGTTGTACCTTAATGAGTGATGACTGCGAAGGGCACAGCAGGCTCTACACGCTATAGATACACATTACACACCCCTGTATGGTTGTACCTTAATGAGTGATGACTGCGAAGGGCACAGCAGGCTCTACACTCTATAGATTCACATTACACACCCCTGTATGGTTGTACCTTAATGAGTGATGACTGCGAAGGGCACAGCAGGCTCTACACGCTATAGATACACATTACACACCCCTGTATGGTTGTACCTTAATGAGTGATGACTGCGAAGGGCACAGCAGGCTCTACACGCTATAGATTCACATTACACACCCCTGTATGGTTGTACCTTAATGAGTGATGACTGCGAAGGGCACAGCAGGCTCTACACGCTATAGATACACATTACACACCCCTGTATGGTTGTATCTTAATGAGTGATGACTGCGAAGGGCACAGCAGGCTCTACACGCTATAGATACACAATACACACCCCTGTATGGTTGTACCTTAATGAGTGATGACTGCGAAGGGCACAGCAGGCTCTACACGCTATAGATACACATTACACACCCCTGTATGGTTGTACCTTAATGAGTGATGACTGCGAAGAGCACAGCAGGCTCTACACTCTATAGATACACATTACACACCCCTGTATGGTTGTACCTTAATGAGTGATGACTGCGAAGGGCACAGCAGGCTCTACACGCTATAGATACACATTACACACCCCTGTATGGTTGTACCTTAATGAGTGATGACTGCGAAGGGCACAGCAGGCTCTACACGCTATAGATACACATTACACACCCCTGTATGGTTGTACCTTAATGAGTGATGACTGCGAAGGGCACAGCAGGCTCTACACTCTATAGATACACATTACACACCCCTGTATGGTTGTAACTTAATGAGTGATGACTGCGAAGGGCACAGCAGGCTCTACACTCTATAGATACACATTACACACCCCTGTATGGTTGTACCTTAATGAGTGATGACTGCGAAGGGCACAGCAGGCTCTACACGCTATAGATACACATTACACACCCCTTTATGGTTGTAACTTAATGAGTGATGACTGCGAAGGGCACAGCAGGCTCTACACTCTATAGATACACATTACACACCCCTGTATGGTTGTACCTTAATGAGTGATGACTGCGAAGGGCACAGCAGGCTCTACACGCTATAGATACACATTACAC
Source organism: Isoperla grammatica (assembly GCA_945910005.1). Lineage (NCBI taxonomy): Eukaryota > Metazoa > Arthropoda > Insecta > Plecoptera > Perlodidae > Isoperla > Isoperla grammatica. The sequence continues at coordinate 39,247,714 of OX246738.1, read as the reverse complement.
ACCCCTGTATGGTTGTACCTTAATGAGTGATGACTGCGAAGGGCACAGCAGGCTCTACACTCTATAGATACACATTACACACCCCTGTATGGTTGTAACTTAATGAGTGATGACTGCGAAGGGCACAGCAGGCTCTACACTCTATAGATACACATTACACACCCCTGTATGGTTGTACCATAATGAGTGATGACTGCGAAGGGCACAGCAGGCTCTACACGCTATAGATACACATTACACACCCCTGTATGGTTGTACCTTAATGAGTGATGACTGCGAAGGGCACAGCAGGCTCTACACTCTATAGATACACATTACACACCCCTGTATGGTTGTACCTTAATGAGTGATGACTGCGAAGGGCACAGCAGGCTCTACACGCTATAGATACACATAACACACCCCTGTATGGTTGTACCTTAATGAGTGATGACTGCGAAGGGCACAGCAGGCTCTACACGCTATAGATACACATTACACACCCCTGTATGGTTGTACCTTAATGAGTGATGACTGCGAAGGGCACAGCAGGCTCTACACGCTATAGATACACATTACACACCCCTGTATGGTTGTACCTTAATGAGTGATGACTGCGAAGGGCACAGCAGGCTCTACACGCTATAGATACACATTACACACCCCTGTATGGTTGTACCTTAATGAGTGATGACTGCGAAGGGCACAGCAGGCTCTACACTCTATAGATACACATTACACACCCCTGTATGGTTGTACCTTAATGAGTGATGACTGCGAAGGGCACAGCAGGCTCTACACGCTATAGATACACATTACACACCCCTGTATGGTTGTACCTTAATGAGTGATGACTGCGAAGGGCACAGCAGGCTCTACACGCTATAGATACACATTACACACCCCTGTATGGTTGTACCTTAATGAGTGATGACTGCGAAGGGCACAGCAGGCTCTACACGCTATAGATACACATTACACACCCCTGTATGGTTGTACCTTAATGAGTGATGACTGCGAAGGGCACAGCAGGCTCTACACTCTATAGATACACATTACACACCCCTGTATGGTTGTACCTTAATGAGTGATGACTGCGAAGGGCACAGCAGGCTCTACACGCTATAGATACACATTACACACCCCTGTATGGTTGTACCTTAATGAGTGATGACTGCGAAGAGCACAGCAGGCTCTACACGCTATAGATACACATTACACACCCCTGTATGGTTGTATCTTAATGAGTGATGACTGCGAAGGGCACAGCAGGCTCTACACGCTATAGATACACATTACACACCCCTGTATGGTTGTACCTTAATGAGTGATGACTGCGAAGGGCACAGCAGGCTCTTCACGCTATAGATACACATTACACACCCCTGTATGGTTGTACCTTAATGAGTGATGACTGCGAAGGACACAGCAGGCTCTACACTCTATAGATACACATTACACACCCCTGTATGGTTGTACCTTAATGAGTGATGACTGCGAAGGACACAGCAGGCTCTACACGCTATAGATACACATTACACACCCCTGTATGGTTGTATCTTAATGAGTGATGACTGCGAAGGGCACAGCAGGCTCTACACGCTATAGATACACATTACACACCCCTGTATGGTTGTACCTTAATGAGTAATGACTGCGAAGGGCACAGCAGGCTCTACACGCTATAGATACACATTACACACCCCTGTATGGTTGTACCTTAATGAGTGATGACTGCGAAGGGCACAGCAGGCTCTACACTCTATAGATACACATTACACACCCCTGTATGGTTGTACCTTAATGAGTGATGACTGCGAAGGGCACAGCAGGCTCTACACGCTATAGATACACATTACACACCCCTGTATGGTTGTACCTTAATGAGTGATGACTGCGAAGGGCACAGCAGGCTCTACACGCTATAGATACACATTACACACCCCTGTATGGTTGTACCTTAATGAGTGATGACTGCGAAGGGCACAGCAGGCTCTACACGCTATAGATACACATTACACACCCCTGTATGGTTGTACCTTAATGAGTGATGACTGCGAAGGGCACAGCAGGCTCTACACGCTATAGATACACATTACACACCCCTGTATGGTTGTACCTTAATGAGTAATGACTGCGAAGGGCACAGCAGGCTCTACACGCTATAGATACACATTACACACCCCTGTATGGTTGTAACTTAATGAGTAATGACTGCGAAGGGCACAGCAGGCTCTACACGCTATAGATACACATTACACACCCCTGTATGGTTGTACCTTAATGAGTGATGACTTCGAAGGGCACAGCAGGCTCTACACGCTGTAGATACACATTACACACCCCTGTATGGTTGTACCTTAATGAGTAATGACTGCGAAGGGCACAGCAGGCTCTACACGCTATAGATACACATTACACACCCCTGTATGGTTGTACCTTAATGAGTAATGACTGCGAAGGGCACAGCAGGCTCTACACGCTATAGATACACATTACACACCCCTGTATGGTTGTACCTTAATGAGTGATGACTGCGAAGGGCACAGCAGGCTTCTTTCTATCGATTGTGTGCGTGGGAACACAGGTAAAGCTTTACAGTCACAAAAAGTTGTTGTGAATGCCTTTAGTTCGATACACATTTCAAGTAATTGCTTTCCAATTCCAGCATTTACTGTGGATCAGAAGTCTGATATGGTAGATTAGTTAGTCCCGGAGTTGCCTTTATAAGCTGGTGGCCGTACAACTACCGTAGTTGTTCCGAACCCGAATGGGAAGCACGAAAACGCCAAAGGCATTATAATGTTTTTGTCTGATGTATTGTTGGAGGTCCCAAGCAACCAATGTTATTAAAATAGTTTGGTGGGGAAGTTAAAAAAAAGGTTGACAGGCAACCATCAGTAACCGAGTGCTTATCAAATTAGGATTACAATGGATCGAAATCGAATCCTGCGATAGCCGTTGCAGCATGTGCAGGGTAGGTTTATACATATATATATAACGATATAGTAGCCGTCATTTCTGTGGAGCGCTTTCTCGAGCTCTATTCACGAAGGGTTACATGCCCGTTTAACTTAGCACAATGAGCTTCTCCGCGGGCGGGCGCACTGTCAAAGATGCTACTATTGTCACCAAAAGGGGCAAACACACAAATTTACAAAACAAATTCTTGACCGGTGTCAAAGCAATCGTCTGCCTTATTGTAGCTATGACGAGTACATGACAGCGAGCTCTATTCAAGAAGAACTGAAAGGAACCGCTAGCGCTCTACGAAAATGACGGCTACTATTCAAATTGAATACTACCATAAACATAAGAAGTGTCAATAAAATATTGGTCTTGCTATTATAGGTTATACAGTACGACGCCGTTTGTTTGTAAATTATATATTTAAATTTATTATTTAAACGTTACAGTGGATGCAAAAATTCAACCTTTAGCTCCATACAATACATGGAACGATTTATATCCAGAAATAAATAAATAAAATTAATATAAAATATAGGCTATATTATACTTATGGTTAATAACAATTAAAATTATTGCGATATAATAGTAAAATGGTAATGGTGAGAGATTACCCAGTAGAAACGAATGTCGATAATATTGACGAAGAGAGATGAGGTTATACAAAGTACAAAGAATATGAAACTAGAAATAGATTGGAAGGAAATACAGTGTACGGAGTCAATTGCTGTTTTTGAGAAACGGGCAGTCGGATGTTTGGGGGAGCGGGGGAGTTGTAGGCGGAAATCATGGCATTTCGATTGTATCTATAACTCTATATAGTAAATTGCAAACTGCGAAGGACAGACTATGAAGGCGTGGTCAGATAATTTCTATAAAAGTAGATAATAATCTTTTGCGCTCTCAACCTTTGCTAATGCCGCATACAAATACACCCACGTCCCACACACACAGTGTTTGTATGCGTGTAGTGGCTTATATTCATAAACTGTAAATCAGATTTCAATGTAATAGTTATACGATTTGGTGATTACTGATTACAGTAGACAAATCTGGAGTATTGTTTCATTTGTTAAACTGCCGAATGATATTGCACTATAATGTTGGCTGAAGTGACTCTGTACGGAAGTTCATCTAACTTTCAATGATGGTTTCGCCACCATATCCGCAATGATTCAAATCACAATCATGTTATTCAATTGGGAGGATAATTATTGACTTATTGAATAGAATAATTTACTTTTCAAACAAATTGTATTCCAAAAAGGCAAAATAACAACGAGTAAACTTTGTATATTTGCACTGAGTATATCTTTTCAATTACAATACATTAGAATATATTACGTAGATGAAGCGTTTATTTTTAGTGGGATCCATCAAGTTGATTCTAAAACTTCGGGCACTACTTTGCAGCGCATACTTCTGTGCTCTTCTCTACTAGCAAATTATTATTTGTAGGTAATAACAATGGTGTATTCCTAAAATATTGAGTGCCTAGGCGGTCTAATCTAAGTGTGCACTAGGTGGGAGGGTGGGTGGTGGGGGGGGGGGGGGGGGGGCGACGGTGATTGTTTTCAGTGTCTGGAAACAGGTTTTACAGGAATTAAACCTGAATACATGAAGACGTTGAGGTCACATATTTTCTCTCAATTATAGATATTGTGAATACTACATGGGTTCTAGAAATTTAAACAACAGTACTGTGAAAAAGCGCCTAGGCTAGCCTAGCCTCCAAATAAAATTGCCTAAGCGGCGCTTAACACCGAATACTTCACTGGATAATACTATTCTAAAAAATAATTTTCACTATATTTGTATTGTTGAGCTATTGACGTGAATACCCGACGTGTACGTTGTACAATCTTGCACCCATTAATCTTCGAACTATATGAACTACTATGAAGAATTACTATGAAGTGGAGAATAGGTATTCCGTATTAGAAGAAGAAACATGTATATGGACTATGAACAAACTGAGGTTTGCAATTTTGTACCTGGTTTGGAAATACGGAACACACTGAGGATATTTCTAACTTCCTTGAACCTTCAAAATATCGCTACCAAATCTCCTTGTAGGCCTACCCAGTAGGTAAGTCTCATGGGACAGAGGAAGTTGCTATTCAAATAATCACACAATACGAATTGGAACTCGCCGAGTCACTTCACGTATTATATAAGCTCATATTGAGGAGATGGATTTCCTAAAAACCCGAGCATTCGCGCCAGTCGACCAAGAAAGCTGAACAAATACGAAGCCGCAATACACAGATCACATCACTTACACATGTTGCAAAAGTTTTTTATTTGGTACGTTTACAGTGCATTGATGAAGTTATTATCATATTTTACACTCTTGTTTCGTTTGTCTTGCATTCAGATTTTTAGTCATTCATTACGAAGAAGACCAAACATAATACGGGGTTCTACGTAAAGCAACCATATTGTATTAGCACACAAAATTGTTCAAAGCAAAATAACAAGAAAAAGGACTAAATTATTTTGGCGTGACTTTATTTGTTCTACATTTGTTCATTTGTTTATGTTTGTCCTATATTTGTTCTACAGTTTTTTATTTGTTCTTTATTTGTTAATTTGTTCTATTTGCTACAATTTAAAAATATAAATAAAATCCGGGGGTAACCCGCAGGTGACCATACTCCGTGACGTGGTGCAGTATACTGCAAGTATAGGATGCAACCATGAGAAAGAACGGAACAGTTAGGCATATCAGCAAGTGGTAAAACTCTGGTTGGTGTGGGCATGTTATACAGCCCAAACACTAGGTGATTCCGTCGTAAGGTGATGATTAACGCATTCATTTGGTTTTAGTAAAAGCCTGTGCACAGCTCAGTGGAGAGTTCTTATATCGTGTAACGCAGGAATGTACATCTATTCACATCTATTCACAACCTATTCACTAACTGCCTGACTGCTATATGTGTGAGTAAACTTTCAAAATAATATTGTTATATTAGTTCATTTTGTTTTATGTTTGCTTCTACTCAAGCAGCACTCTATAACCCCACTGAAATTAGTCTTGTTACTGAGTGGGTCGACTTTACATTTTTTTTTAAATTTTACAATCAGGCAATCAGCATACTATTTTATTTACAGTATACTTAAAAATAATGGTATAACATATCCAACTTACCTTTACCCAGAGGTGTAGCCAAAATTTGCTGCTAGGAGGAGCAAGGTAAAATCTTAAGGGGTGAGCTTTGGTGACAGTGGAGCATATTTTTTAACCTAGGCTCCACAAAAGTCGCATGTTTGCATCAAGCCGAACTAGGGAGAAGACAATTTCAAGATAAATCTTAAACTTTTCGAAGATACATTCAATACCTTTTTGTTCGCATTTGGGTTGATAAAAATATTTCGAAGTCAGCGCGAAAAGTTCTACGCGTAGATTATCGAAACGGATGTCTAAAAAAAAAGAGTCCCTTAAAAACATCTATCGTTGGCCTTCTCGTGTGTTTTTATGTAAAGTTCGCGATGTTACAGCAACTATTTTACAACTACCTGCTTTTATTAGGGAGGCAAGACACAATTATAAAACACAATTGTGTAACTATATAAAGTAGTCAGCAACAAAATGATTATAAACAATGTATCAATGTACACCTCACTGACTTCAAAATAATATTTTTTTTATTAATTGATATAAAAGTATTGCTTCTCAATTAATTATTATTGTTTTCTTTTTAATAGCAGTATCGTGGTTGTTTTGTTATCCTTGCTATTTCACTATGTTTCAATTATGACTAGTCTTTTCTATTTTATTGTCCTGCTTTGTTGATCAGTTTTGTAACTGAATAGGATGGACATAAACAATAAATCCACATCTATTATAATCTAATGTATAATATATCTACTACTAACTAATACACATTAACTTATGACTTACTATAATTAAAATACATTTAAATATGGCTAATAATGTGTTTCACATAATTACAATAACAAAAAACCCATGACTGAGGCGGTATTCGAACCCACGTCCCTGGGTGGCGCATACGCTTAGGGTCGACGGCGATCTAACCGCAAGAGCCACCGCAGACGGCCTTGACGTTAATACCCGGCAAAACAATTCCAGTACATTGTAATTGTATTGTATTTGTTCTTCCGAAATTGAATAATACTTAGATTAAGGTTCAGTCTTACAATGTCTCAATAAGTACTTATTCGTCGAATAGCTTCTTTTCTCCATGTCAACGACCAATCAAAACTCTTTCAATCCTCCAAATAGCTTAATTGCTATATAAATAACTGTCCTATTAGGAGATTGTAAGAACGGCCCTAATAAATGTTATATTTATATACCTGTATACGCACCATTTTATATACTATTATGATGTTACAACACCACATTAACAACGAGGTTATGCAAACCATTTACCAATATACATAGACAATGCCTATCTATCCCAATCAATATTGTCTGTAGTTATGAATATTACAAACGTGTGCTCACTTCAATATTTCAATACTAAACTGTTGTGTCTTTGAATTGAATACAAAAATAAACTCTATTGTATGTATGATATCATGTTGATATCATGGATAGACATAACATGATACATTCATTCATTCATTCAAACTGATCAACGTGATAGAATGATTTGGGGTGAGGCTCAGCAAGATCAAGATAATAATTTCATACTATTTCATTGAGGGAAACTTGCGACCAGATCGTTAGGCAACTTCTGCTATGGTTATTGTTATGCAGACGATGGTAACGAAGAGTTCAGTTCAATGGTAATGTCATGACGGAGACGCCTTTGGCATTTATAAGTTTATACAAGATATGAGAAACGTTGGATCTAGTTGAAATGAAAGTTTCTAACTTAAACTGTAGTTTTAATAATAATGGTAATAGAGACTAGAGTTCGTATCTTTCTGTTTGTTTCAAGAAAACTGAAGTTTTAGAAGTAGTAAGTATTAATTGACCTAGTTTTATGATGTAATGGATTGAGAGCATTTTGAATGGAATGAGACTAATTTGGAGCTTGTCAGGGCGAGTACCGGAAAGCGGGTGACTTGCCCGGTACGGTCGCGACGAAACATATAGCCAAGAACTTAGGGCCTTGCGATCGACACGCGGTGTTCGACACAGATTGGAAAGTGTGAGCATTTCAGTTTTTCAGTTTTTTTTTTTAAATTTTTATTCAACATCAAAAGTTTTAAACGATGCGGGGATGGTCTACGGATGTTCTCTGATTGTGTTTGTACAAAATTACACAATTTCAATAATATCTAATTTGAACCAAACTTAATACATTTTGAATTCTATTTTTGAGAAGATCCGTAGGTCTTTTGTAATATCTAGTCCCGTAATCCAACAAGCTCTAGAAAAACTCACAAATGAAACAGTTAAAAAAAACATAATAGCGTTGTGCAAAACTTGTGCACATGTGTTTTATTCCAGTCGTTATTATTAGAGCCGCAGGCCAGCCAACAAAATGTGCTCTTTCATCTAGTTTATTTAGATTTCCTGCTCGTCATTAAACAATTATATGTAAACAAACGTTACTAAATACGCCCAGTAAATTAGGTCAATTATTCCTAGCTCGATAATAATTGAAACACACAATGTTGTGTCCTGCGGCAGTGGCAGTGTTGGTGCGTGAGAGAGTACACCTCATTTTTAGTTATTTCTCTCGATATGGGCGTTCGGTGGTAAAGTTAGTTTCAAGAGGAATTAATCGTTTTAAAATAGATCACAAGTTGATAACCTAACAACTTAGGCGATGGTTAGTTTAGTCGCTGACGCTAAGCTTGTTTGTTCCCATACAACGCACAGGTTTCAAGCATTGAGATACGGGTTGCCAGAAAATCGTGTAAGTTGTCAGATGGGACTTAAATCATTACTACTTAATTTCGGTATTTTTACAGGTCACCCTTCTATATCTTCATGACTACGTTTCGATTAGCCTTGTTTCCTGGAAATCTTATATTCTGGGTTTTTATCTTAGCGTTGACTGGAGCTGCATTATTATTAGCGAGTCACGTTTTTACGAATGGGATATTTCCCCTTGTGAAAATCTATTCGTGTAATTGAGATAAGCGGACTGGCTATAAACCACGATTTATTTATTTACCATAAAGAAGCCGATAACGTTTATACGTTTTGATCAATCTATTTATCTAGAATTTATTGTGTAATTCCATACAACAATCTTCTCTGGTGTTTGTTCTATGGCTTCTTCGTAAGTCACCATGGCTTCTGTTCACTCACGCAGTAGTTGCAGTTGCGATTATAAGAAGTTGCATGTCTTCACTTACAATTGAGATTGATTTACCACTTAACAGTAATGCTACTCCAAGACAATGCCCCCTGCCCTTGGTTGGAAGTACAAACAACATTTCCGTCGCTAAGCAAACATAACAAGCGTAGGGGAATCTTTTCTTGAAACACATTTAAACCATAACACGTCTCAGTGTCAAACAGTGATACGCGGACCCCCGCGCTCCACCTCTCCTCATCTCACATTTCCCCTTAATTACTCGTACGAAGAACAGTTCAAATCAACGTTTGACTGGTATTGAGCAGTTCAATCAGGAGGAAAACCAGGCTTGTACAACATAACAAAAGTAACACAAACAACACAACATAATACGTAGTGATTTACAACTCTAAATGTTTATAATTATCTTTCTATTTAACTTAATTACATTTAACTTACCTCCAACATTTACTTGTACTTTGTAAATCGTTTTTACACACTTCCTACCAAATGACTGCAGTGTATGTACATTAAGTATATTCAACTTAACTGTTTTATGCAGGGTACCTTCATAAAACACTACTACTATGTAAATCGTATATACACATTTCCTATTTAAAAGTGTATACGATTAGTACCTTTATCTATGCTACCATTTTATGTTGTGTATAAACTTATTATTCTTATGTACATATTTAAGATATGAGAATAAAATGGATTTTTGATTTTGATTTTTTTTTTTATAAAAACACTGATCTTAAGAATAATAAGACCTTTTTTATCATTCCGTCTAAAACAATACGTTCGGCACATTACACATCTCGAATAAATTCACATTTTACCACACGATCTAACCGAACCCGTGCTTGTTCAAAGTTGTTGCATCGAAGCTTGTGTATATATCTAGCGCCGCTATTGGATGTTCTGCTCGAAGCCACAAAACGACCGATTACCCTTGCCAAACCGATATTTACTCAGAACGATTGAATCAACAATCGTTTGGGAGAAATATGCGGTTAATATTATGTTTGTAACTACGTGTTACAAATTCCCGTAACATTGCCATGTATATAATTTCACAAATTGATGGTGTATGTATGTATATACGAAGGATTCTCCACGAACTTGGACGCATGGTTTATCCCAATGATTTCATTACCATTTTACGAGTATCGTGAAACATCCTATGAAGATAAGAATCAAGCTACTTCTCTTTGATCGAAGGGAACGTGTCTTGATTTGGTGCCAATTAAATGTGAACCATGATATGTAACCGACAACGCACACCCGAACGGGTCTATACGATGGACATACATTACCATTATCTTTACACGTCACATTCAAGGCTGTCTGTATTCACGGCTCTTTTCAGAGGCAACGAAATTCAGAATACACACTTGATGCCTTTCTACAATCGTACTGTTTGATTGAAAGGGTAATTCTTTCTTTCAATTCCATGGAGCAGCTCGGTGTATTGAAGCGACTGCTGCTCCGCGTCGCTGCTACGTCGCCTGAAAGGTTGGTTATATTGCAGTGAATAGCCCATCGTGTTTCAAGAGTTCCGCTTGGCTGGAGGCGAAAGCATTTGCCCGGTCACTCGAGTACTACACAGCCTCATCAAAGGGTGTTTCGAAAAGGATACTGATTGCATATTGTCATAAGGGAACGCGTTTACTCTTTTTTGCCACTCGACGGGTAGAGTTTACGTAACATTCAAACGCCGGGACGACTAGACGCAATGTTTATAATATTATTCAGATGAGAAATAGTGTTGGAGCTGTCGAATTTCAATGTTTTCAGTAGATTAGTGGGCGGGAAGAAGTGGGGAAATTTAAAAATTCGGCTCTCGTTCGTATAATCACCTGATCTTGTTTCTGGTTCTATGATCACGTGATTATTGTTAGATGTGTGTTTCCGGTCGATGCTGCCGCTATCCACATCCTCATCCAAATCGAATGATTGTGCTCTAATTAGAGACGTAGCTATTCACAAGACCGAGCTTGTATTTATTTTACTTGTGTGTAAATGATACAACTGCAGTGGATAATTAAATTTATTCGTAGGCATATATCGCGGTTTCATGGAATCATGCATATATTCGTTGGAAATGAAATTCAGTTAAATTGACAGTCATAGAGAATTAGTAATTACACATCCACACTGAATGCAAAATAATCCCACTGCTGCATCACCGAAGACGACATAAATTTGGCACTATGAGATTGTGCGCTCGATAGAGAAGGGCAATGAAGTCATATTTCATCGCATCGACCAGTGTAAACTTAAGTTATAACACGTAATAACATGTTTTGTATTTCACAACTACGCATTCGATAATTTATGCTGAAAGTTGTTTCAGTATTGTAAGTGAGTGCTGCATGGGGATTTGGATAGAAGACATAACCGAATCGGGCGTTGGTTTGAATATATTGACTGACTGCAGTGGGCGTTTTTCATTATTACAATATTATCAAACTCCCAATGAACGTGAGCTAAGTATAATACAGCGTAGTAAGTTTCCAGGTGTGCACTACGATCTAATCGAGGCATCAACTGGGTGATTTACGCTTTGGAGGAGGTACCGGCACGTAGCCAACTCCTCTCGAAACTACCAAGAAGCCTCCACCATGATATCTATGTCAAATACTGTCTAGCCCGGTATCTCAAGTAGACAAATTATTATTTTATATAACTAGCTCAGTCGATATTACATTACTTACTCGTTTGATGGCTTGATGTTTACCTCACGAACAACCGTCGCACTTCGAAACAGGCCTGTTTCGTCGTCCCGAAGCAGCTGTCGTGGGCGTCACACACACAAAAACCAGTCCTCCACTGACACCTTTTTAAACAACACTAAGTTTTTTTATCTTGTTATTTTTCTCAACCATAGTAACATCTCTCAACAATACCCAACAATCTTTCTTTTCTACAACCACTTCTTCTTTTTACCAAGCTTCCTAGATCCAACCCTATCCGCCTTCCATATATGTTACAATTACCCCCCTATTTCTTATATTTGTCCTTTTAACGATAAATATAGAAATAATTATACCCCAAATGACCATCCCCTAAACGAATATATCCTCCATTCATACTGACTACCTCATCAACACTCCAACTATGGTCAAAGTTTGACAATACCTCAACAATGCCACTCTGTAATTCCCAACAATGTCTGACTTACTATATTATGCAACAATCCTTTAGACAAAAAAAATCCACCCAGTGAATTTAAAAAATTCTTTTTTTTTTTCTTCTGCATATTGCAGATAATGTATCACAGGCAATGTGACCCACCACCTTTTGACAAAAAAAAACCACCACTCAGTGAATAAAAAAAAATCTTTTTTTTTTTAAATTATTTATACCACTGGTATCATCAACTTCTCGACAACATTATGACAACCCTATTATGACAACGCTATTACGACAATTTTACGACAACGCTATTACGACAATTACCCCCCATGTTTTTTTAATTTTTTGTCGCAATTTGTATTGCTTTCCACAAAAATGGTAAAAAAACATACCTATGGCAACCAAAATAACATCGAACCCAAGACAAAATGTCGGCCGATCACACTACAGCAACGAAACAAACATTTAACCACATTACTATCAACATGAAATCCACCAACACATACAGAACAATGTTATTCCATAAACATTTTGTACGGTTTCAAATTAACAATATTAAAAACTCCCTTCGATACGCCTTGAGTAGTAACCAATTCATATGCATTGGCACCTGCAATTGCGGCTATACCATATGGACCTTCATAAATATCAAAAAATTTTTTACACTCCTTGGCCGATAAATTGGAGACATGTAACGACTTTAATAAAACTTTATCGCCCACCTGGAAGACAGTTTTGTCTGGAAATTTATTTTCATGACGTACCTTCCTGCTCTCCGCCTTATTCAAGAGCCTCTCTCTTGCCAACATGATTTTTGTATTTTTCGGTACATCCGTACAACCTTCTTGGGTAAGTTTTAAACATGAAGCCACACTAGGTTTATATTTCTCATTAAAATGAAGCTCCGTTGGTGAGTATCCGGTACTTTCGTGATATGTTGAATTCAACCAATCTTCAACTTGTGGAATCCATTTCACCCAACTAGCATGATTTTTCGAACAGTACACTCTAAGTATTCTCCCTATCTCTCTCATAACTCTCTCAACTGGGTTCGATGCCGGGTGTCGTATCGAACTCAAGTACGCCTTCACTCCCCTCTCTTCCAACGCTTCATTCCACTCACGTGAAGTGAATTGAGTCCCGTGGTCTGATAAGATGCTACTAGGCTTTTGAACCGTTGCTATGTATAGTTTAACCTTGTTTGTAACTGCAAGTGCCGTCTGTCGAACAAGTGGGTACAGGGTGACCAATTTAGAGAACACATCCAGAAACACAAAAACATATCTCATCCCTCTTTGTCCTTTTGGCAATGGTCCGAAAATATCAACTGACACTAATTGTCCCAAATTCGTTGGTATAATTGGTGTGTACGTGCCGTGTGCGATACGATTAGGGTGTTTTGTTCTTTGACATACTTCACACGTACCCACAATCTTTCTCACCATTCTCTCTAAGTGTTTAAAATGGAAATATTCTCGTAATGCAACGATACATTTTCTCGCCCCAAAATGTCCCAACTCAACATGAACACTATCAACGACTTCTTTTATTAGCGATTTCGGTAAGCACAATTTCCAAGGGCAATTATCTCCTGTCCGGTGATATAATTTTTTATTTTGAATCTTAAATTTCACCTCCCTATCATTGTCTTCAATATCCAACCTTGTCATTATTTCGCCAAAGTGATCATCCTCCCTTTGATATTTATCGATATTGTTCAATTTTTTCTTTAAGTCAGAACGAATGCTCTGAACAATAGGCGCGATTAGTACTTCACGGTCGGTGTTTCGCATATCAACCATATCACCATTCAATTTTGTTGGGAATCTACTGAGAATGTCAGCTACTTTATTATCCCGTCCTGGACAGTGAACAATGTTAAATTTAAACTGTTGAATTAATAAAATCCATCTCGTAAGTCTGCTTGATAGAAGTCTACTTTGCATTAAAAACGTAAGTGCCTTGTGATCGGTAATAATAGTAAGGTCCACACCCAATATGAAAATTCGAAATTTCATCAGCGACCATACAATTGCCAATAATTCCTTCTCGGATACCGTAAAATGAACTTCACTTCCTTGGAGCAATCGTGACGCCATACAAATCACCATTTCGTGCCCTTCATTATCCAACTGATATAAATGAGCGCCCAATCCTATATCACTTGCGTCGCATTGTAAATAGAATGGCTTATTGTAGTCTGGAAATTTTAACTGTACATTTGCAATAAAAAGAGATTTTACTTTGTTGAACGCATCTTCATGTTCATCTGTCCATTTCCAACTCACTCCCTTCTTAATTAACCCCTGTAATGGTACAGTAACCTTCGCATATGTTGCTGCATAAATACGGTAGAAACTGCAAAGTCCAAGAAAGCCTTTAAGTTGACGCGTATTTCTTGGTCTGGGCCAGTCATATATAATTTCCAATTTACGGGGATCAGGGCTCAATCCTCCCTTACTCAATATGTGTCCTAAAAATGGAACAGTGCTCTGGAAAAACTTCGATTTTGCTAGATTAATCGTTATTCCCGCTTCTGCCAATCTAGATAGTATAATTCGTATATGTTCAAGGTGCTCTTCGAATGTACGCGAGTAAATGAGTAAATCATCGACATAAGCTTTACAAAAGTGATCGATATCGCAACCCAACACCTGGTTCATTGCCCGTATGAAGACCGCCACGGACACATTTAGTCCAAATGGTAGAACAGTAAAACAGTAAACATTCTGATTGTGCTTAAACGCAGTAAATGGCCTACTTTTCTTGGCCAATGGTACTTGCCAATACGATGCAACCATATCCAAGTTGGTTAACCATTTAAATTCTCCGAAACTCTGTAGCAATTCTTGTGGCGGACAAGGGCTTTCGTACTCGGGAATTAATCGCTTATTTAAATGTCTCGCATCTAAACACAATCGTACTGCCCCCCCTTTTTTCATCACCACAACCATCGGATTAATGTAAGGACTGGTAGATCTTTCTATTACCCGACATTCAAGCATACTCTCAATTTGTTTGTTAACTGCCTCCTTATGAGCATATGGTATCGGATAATTCCTTTCAAAATAACCTTCATCATTTTTTAATTTAAGTTCGCATTCAAATCCCTTAATCCTTCCCGGAGTGTCTTTAAACAATTCTTGATACTTGAACAATACATCATGTAATTCAATTTTTTGATAGGATTCCAAATTCAAATTTTCAATTATACCTTGTAACTTAGCCTGTCCTATCTCAACATTAATAGATTCATAAGTTGGTTCATTAATAGTAATTCCAATTTGGTCTGACGGATTTAATTGACAAACAGTGCTTAGGTTTCTGTCTTCAGTAATGTTATTTCTGTGCATAGTTATTAATTGTGGATCGATACATTGTC
Organism: Isoperla grammatica; assembly: GCA_945910005.1. Classification (NCBI taxonomy): domain Eukaryota; kingdom Metazoa; phylum Arthropoda; class Insecta; order Plecoptera; family Perlodidae; genus Isoperla; species Isoperla grammatica. The sequence continues at coordinate 39,232,021 of OX246738.1, read as the reverse complement.
CCTTTACTTGAACCCTCTTGTACTTGAAATCCACACTCACCGAGTTCTCAGTTAGCCAATCAATACCCAATATTACTTCCCTTACAAGGTTCGCCACGACTAAACACATCACTTTTGTCTCAATTGATCCAATGTTTACATCCACCAAAACCTGTTTTGTCACACGCTTACTTCTCTTACTTGTTGCTCCTATCACGTTTATTCCAACCACGGGCAAAGAAACAATATGCACTCCCTTACTAACCAATTCCTCGTAGAATTCTTCCGACATACATGACACCTCCCCTCCTGAATCTAACAGGGCATCCACTTTAACACCTTCTAAAATAACTTGTAAAACAGGGCACATCGGTACTTCTTTTTCACAATTAATAGTTTCCTCGTCATCTTCAATTAGAAATTCACTCGGTTTCTGAAACACCGTATTAACTTGTTTCGCGGGTTCTTGTAATAAAGGCTGCTGATTCCCGCTAACTTCCTCAGCCCCTACTTGTTTAAACTTCCGGAAGAGTTTTGTCCACTACTGGTTGATGGCCCATCGCGTTTAACGGTATTTCGTTCTCTTGTATTGTTGTAACTATTGTTGTGGTTACGCCAGTTCCCATAGTTATTATCCCTGTTGCCGTAGTTGCCATCACGTTGACTTGCCATAAATGATATGTTTTCCCCTTCTAGATTTGTTAATATGTTCAAGATCTGACCTGCCGTTCCCTCAGCCTGTAGGAGTACAACTTTGACCTCTTCCCTGAAATGGCTTATTAACTGCCTCACCAACACAGGTTCCGGTATCGGACATGCAAGGTATTTGGCTTGTCGCATAAGACGTTTGAAGTATCCCGACATCGACGAGAAACCGGAAGGAGAATACAACCCATTGTAAATCTGTTTCATTAACCTGTTTTGCTCAAACTGGTTCCAATATTTTCCTAAGAAGTCGTGTCTGAATTGCTCATACGTTCTGAAATCATTTTCCCTCAGCCATTCCTTGACTGAACCTACACAACTCTGTACAGCGAGACTTAATCTGGACTCTTTCGGTACCTCGTACATATCAAACCTGCTTTCCAAAATCGTCATGAACTCTACCGGATGTAAGCCATTCGTCGAATTGTTAAATTGAACCTGCTCACTCGCTAATTTATCACTCACGTACCTTTCACGCTCCCATACGACTTCATGGCCTGAAAAGGAACCAGCTAGGTTCGATTTACTCATGACTCCTCTGACTTCCGTCACCTGATCTTGAAGTCCATTGATCAAACTAAAAAGTTTGATTCCACTTTCTACTTGTGTGGATCCATCGTGTTCTAGCCTAGTAACCACCTCAGATAACTCTTCAATCTTTTCAGTATATTGTTGTCCGTTTTCATCAATTCGACTAATCACTCCTTTAATTTCCTTGTCCATACGGACCTCTAGCTCCTTCTTAACTTCTTTAACTTGTTTATCTACCTGTTTTCCCAAACTATACTTTATCATACTCATCTCCGTGGTCATTTCTTTCCTCATCTTCTCTAAGTCCACTTGTTTAACCATATCCCTCTGCATTTCTTCCAAAGCCCTAGCTTGCTCATCCTGCCCTTTCTTCATTTCTTCCAAAGCCCTAGCTTGTTCATCTTGCCCTTTCTTCATCTCCGTGATCTTGGCTGTCACACCTACTTGCATCCTCATTAAATTCCTTATCATGCTCTTGATATCTCCATCCTCATCTGGTCCATCCATCATCAAGCTCCCTTCAATATCGTCAAGCTCCCTCTCCACTCTTAACCCCTCATATTCACTTCCTTCAATATCATCAAGCTCCCTCTCCATACTTTAACCACTCTTTGCTACTCCAAATTTTCTTGAACCTCCACTAGTCTATTCATACATTCACACAATCATACGTATCAACCTATGGACAATCTCGAATCTGATCTGCCGATTTAACTAAAATTTGGTAACACTTTCCCTAGACAAACTTCTCTAGCCTAATATTGATCTAAGCCTATGGACAGACATCTACCATCTCGGTCGTTGTAGTAGACCGAGCCCTACACGTTGGAGCGCCAAATTGTCAAATACTGTCTAGCCCGGTATCTCAAGTAGACAAATTATTATTTTATATAACTAGCTCAGTCGATATTACATTACTTACTCGTTTGATGGCTTGATGTTTACCTCACGAACAACCGTCGCACTTCGAAACAGGCCTGTTTCGTCGTCCCGAAGCAGCTGTCGTGGGCGTCACACACACAAAAACCAGTCCTCCACTGACACCTTTTTAAACAACACTAAGTTTTTTTATCTTGTTATTTTTCTCAACCATAGTAACATCTCTCAACAATACCCAACAATCTTTCTTTTCTACAACCACTTCTTCTTTTTACCAAGCTTCCTAGATCCAACCCTATCCGCCTTCCATATATGTTACATCTATATGCACCGATAGAGGTATATAGCTCAGAGGTAAAACGCAAGACTAATACGGGAGGTGGCCGGTTCGATTCCGGCTACCGACAATCCTCACAGGGGGTTTTTCCAAGTTTTTTCTAAGTCACAAGGCGAATGCTGAGACTGAGTTATACTATCAGCCCTCGGACATTACTTCCCAACTATTCTAAATACCGTCATACCTTGTAGTCACCTGTCGAGGGATATGAATGGCAGGTTTCCTACGAAAATGTTTAAAGTGATCATCCATAATGCGAAATCTGATACACAAACAAAGGGTTACGAATCTGATACACAAACTTGGTATAGTTATCTAAATGTAGGCATATCTAGTTTTGGGATAGGTCACCTAAAACATGTCCTGATCTAAAGTTTGTATAGGAACGCCGACGAAGCTACAACGCTAAACCATTTGATCTCGTTTTTGTAGCTCGCCAGGGTTACTTGCACAGACAGCTACGACAAGAATGCAACCCTTTTATCAATAACATCAGGATGGTTAATTAAAATTCTTCATCCTTCAAGCAAAGCACGTTCGACTGTGTTCCGATGTATATTTTGTAAATTTAGTTTTAAATATTCAATATTTAATTTTTAATATTGTTAACATGTTTTTATGTATCTTATATTGTCGTTCAGGTATCGATTCTGCATTTGGTTGAATTTCAAGTATTTTTTAAGTATTTTTGTTTCGTCAAGAGTAGTTATTAGTAGTAAACGTTGCTTGTTGAGTGATATTACAAGAGAAGATTCAAACTTAACCATAGTGATATAACCACAAAATAGGGTAAAACTTGAAAATCATGAAAAGAGGATAAAACTTGTGTTGCATTATGAAAGAATACCGGCTATGTTTATTGATTTTTAAATGTTTTTTGTATCGTGAGTAACTGGAACGCAGAGATAGGGTAAGTCGGTATCGCTGCGAAGAAGGCATTGCACCTGTAGCGAAGATGACAGTTGGCACTTGTACGCAGATTTCAATGTAAACACAACGAAACCATAACATTGGATGGTCTCAATAGAATAAACATTCGTATTTATAGAGAGCGACGAAACACCGTTGGGAATACTTCTAAATTTAGACGACTTGTTACATAAAATGACTTCTGGTTTGGTGCTCCGTCAGTGACTTGTTTAGCCCAGTTCTTTGGCAAAAGGTTATATTTTCCCCAAACGATGCATAAGCATGTTTTTGTTCGGTAATAGCTTTGCATTACGTAGCATATAGAGATACAAACTGCGCAACCTGTAATGCGTGTTGAAATACCACTTATTGGCTAGAATTGGCCTATTGGTTTTTAAATATCTCATATTTGCTTATATATTATCATCTATACATAGGAAGATAAAGCAATAGATATCGAAATTGACATAATTGTCAAAATTTACTGAGTTATTACGATGTTTTCTATATTTTTCATTTTGGAGTACATTTTTTTTAATTTGCGTAATACGCACTAATTTTTTATATTGTTAAACAAACATTCTAGGACGCTTTTTTTAAATATGCTGGTTTACCTTCAACTAATCATGAATTATTTGCTTTTTTCTGCTTCACATCGTTTGGAAATTATGCATGTATTTGTCATTTTATGAAATCGATTTTTTTTTTTGGTAAACTTTGCTATGCCACCCATTCAACGTTGTATGGAAAATATTCAGCAGACGATTTTTTATCAGTCCGACGTAAGTATTTTTCCTACGTGTTCATGGAAGCAGCAACATAGACTAGCCTACAAGTAAATTAAGAATGTATGCATCAAATACTCAGATTTTGATCTTTCGTGTAACGAAAAAATCACGGTTATAATATTGTTAATGATACAAGCCTAATTATTATTATTATTATTATTATTATTATTTGAGTTACATTCTTCTTTGAGCTTCTGTATCCGTTTATATTATTATTTATAAATAATCTTCGAAAATAATGAACATTCGGCATGGGATGTGTGTATGCTTTTCTCACGTGCATTCAAGAACCAAGCATGTTTGTGATTCCAAATAACTCAAATTCCAATACAATGTGTCCGTTTTCGAGTCGTTAATATCACTTAATAGTTGTGAGAAGTAAGCTTGTGTGTGCCATAAAAGTTATGGCTTTTTTATGTGAAATCATTATAGTATAATTATAATAATCATTCCACATACACTATATTATTCATTTAATTCATTAGGTAATGCAGCGTGAAGTGAGAAAGATAATTGTGACTTGTGAGTTAATGAACATAATGTTGACAGTTACGTTAAGACTATGAATCACGAACGGGTAAAGGAGGAATGGAAACAAGAACAAGTGATGACTAAGGTTCTGAACACTTCTCTCACGAGTGGCCGAGGAATCAGGATTGTGCAAACATACTTATTACGGCATTGACCTCCACATTTCCTTGTAAGTATTGGTCCGTGTTTCGCTCATATATTCAACTCACACCCGACAAATTAAACACCCACACTATCCGGGTAACCATAATCGAAAATTTAGAATCCCATGGAGGTGAATATGCGATACCACGATTATGTTAATTGGAGGCCACGGAACTCACCACTCAGCCCTCCCAGAGACGAACCAGCTGAGCCAAATGAAAACACAGCTTACTTATACCCCTGGGCAAATACGATCAGTTATTTGGATTTGTTTGCATTGATTTATTCATAACGTGAAGAAACCAATACTTTGTCATTTAACAACTTTCATCACTACATTCATATTAGAATGAGAATAACCTCCGTCATAAGAACGGGTCTCCATGGATTCAAACCCATTCTTACAACATTTACACTCTAGAGATTAACTGAGCAACCTGGGAGAATATAATTTCGATTCCCGGTTCGGCTTCGGTTTTATAACTTTGGGCAATAACTTTAATCTATCCATATGAGTGGCACTGGTGTACTTGTACACGGATACGGTGTTTGTTGACCCCAGTAAAAATCAGTCGTTGTAATATGAGTTGGTAGACAATACATACAAATGTATTCGTATTCGTGTGTATTAACGACATTGTCATATTATTATTTCTCTTATGCAACCATTTGTCTGTTTGTTATGAATTGTTAGATGCACACTGCACAGATGCGTAAATACTTCATATTTGCTCTTCTCTAACTATATCAAGTGAAGGATAAATGCCCCGCTAAAGAAAGAGCTTATATTCGCAGTATACGCGTCACTCTCTACTATTATTCGCAGTTTGGTTTGTTTCTACTCTAAAATCGAGAGATTAAAAATAAATAGGTATTCGTGCACGCATGAAATATATCGCTCCCACCTATTCAAGCAAAGATGGAAAATCCGGTGTCAAGTAACAATGCCGGACCTGTCTGCTGCACCACATCTGATTCGCTACTGAGCGGATTTTGTGTAACTTAAACTTGGAGAGAGAAAATAATTTTGAATACGCATCTTTTTTTTCCCTCCGAGAAAATCTTAAAAAAAAAAAATGAATCTAACCAGCGCTCCAATAGTCCAATCCCCTAATTACAAAAGAAAATATTTTATGTTGGAAGCAACGTGGCTGGTGAAAGCTCTGAAACAAATAATGGGCTGGATTGAGAGACATTGTTAAAATGAATTTATGAAATTAAACTAACGACAATGAGAGAACTATCCAAGGAGCTTTTCTAAATTGATTTGTGCAAGAAAGCTACTATAAAACGTTGCTTCGTAATTCGTATACCTTCATCTTTCATGCATAATTACTGACTGTGACGTGTTTCAACTTTCAAGTCAAAGATACATTGAACAAGACTATTTTATTATGTAAATACAAAAAATAATAATAACGATGTGTGCTTTGAAAAAATTCGCGCATACTTAACCAATCCACGCGGGACCTGAAACTTATGGACACGCAAACATTAATAGTTGTACATAAACACAATCTTTGTCACGACAAGTTTGGTTACTAAAGTCTTCAATCATCATCTGTGCTCAATTAAAATAATGCAGCATGTTTTGATTCAATTCACTTGTGATTGTGAGTCGTGACTGACATGTTCCTGTATTCAAATAAATAAAATGTATGATTTGTCGAGCTTTTATGTAAAAATACAATTGACCCAACTAAGAAACAACATTATTTCTATTTTCGAAAATATAATAATAGATCAAAGAGAAAAAACTATTTATAAACCATCGGCTCTTCAATGAGAGAAAATACGTCGATCCGATGGTCGATGGAACCGTATTGATGGATCAAAGAAAGGTATATTCAATCAATTAGTGTCTGTATACAATGTTGAGGCATTGGGTTTGAAGTTCAACCCCAATGATTCAGGTAAACTAACAGTAGGTTTGCTGTAGGAAAGTTCACGGATTTCGACCCAGCATTCACCAGTTGCCGGAGTTGCAACCTACTGAATCAGAGGCCATATGGATGGATGCAGGAACGTTTTTTACCGAGGTAGGTGGGTTCAAATCCTGTATAAAGATGAGTTTTACTAAATAATTCTTTATCATCATTTATTACCAAGAAACGAGGAACACGTACTAAAATAACTAACATGTACTGGATCCAAGACCCGCATGCAAAAGCCGGGGCGTTAGTATTTAGTGAGGTTTCCGTAGCTCCGTCTATATTGTACATTTTAAACAAAAATGTACATGGGAATTCTAGATAGCGCAATAACTGGCTGTAAAACTTTTTTTAATTTGGCAAGACTTTAACGCATAGTTTTCAATTTTTTTGCTTGAATGAAACATATTTTCCATAAGCTAATATTATTTTCATTTTCAATACAAATATCTGTCTCTCTGCCGGCATTATTTGCCTATCGCTCTAATTATATGTCCATGACTTAATTGCCTATATGTCCGTCCGGGTGCATCATATCTATCATCATGTCTAGTAATAATATGTATGCACTGATAATTGCAGTTAGTGCAGTGACTTAGTTGTGTATTGTAGTCAAACTGCACTCTGCAGTTTCATGACGGCTAAATTGCAGCCCACTATATTATACGGATAATTAAAAACAGCTTGAAAGAAAACAAAAAACTACTAATGGATTTCACGGATATTTTACATAATGTTAGACAAGCGTAATAAAGAGAAGGGAAGAAATACATAATTGAATTATTCAGTTAATGTTAATGTATAATACCCACTCATTTCAACTGATTTTCTTGAGGAACATTATTGCAGATTCAAGCTAACAAATAACATTTTTCTGTGCAATTGATGATTTAACAATGATAAAAATTAACAAAACATTGACAGCTAAATTCATTCTCATTGATTTCAGTTGTTATCTGGGTGGGAAGACTAAAAATAAAAATGTACTATTTGTTTAAAATTATGATAAGAAACGTGGTATTTTGTTTTTAGGTATTCAGATGTGCTCTCAAGACAAATAGGAGTTCAGTTTTGTTGCGATATTTGTTTCCTATAGTAAGACATATTTTGAGGTTTCCAATCACTTACTCCACTCGTGCTTGTTATGTAATAGTAATTACGTTAAGCAACCAACAGCAAAAACATCTCAATTTTATTTTTCTTGAACTTTCTGCTCTGGAAAATTCTCTTGTGGTCTTCTTTGAGTTATTGTCCTCAGCCTGTTTCCCAACTTTTTGTGAGAAACTTCGAGTTACACAACTGGTTTGACCCACACAACTTCTTATAGAATCTTCTTTTGGGATACTTGTTGTCGGACTTTTTATATAGTTTGACCGAGTCAGGCTATTTAATTTCCGAAAAGTTGAACCTTATCTCTATTTGATCATGGGGTAATAAATTACAGAACCAAGCATAACGATTAACGCAGTATAAACATCATCAAGAGTCACAAATCTGGTCTCAAATGTTAAAGTATAACAGAAACTCACGTGATAAGATTCAAAATGCTTCCGCTAAGGTGACAAGAGACCATACTATGTCACAAGACAAGGACAAAGTCACAAGTGTGTGTACTAATATAGTGTATTCAGTGATAACAGCCTGCCAACTTAGTGTTATATTATAGTACCAACACCGGTAGGGGGGGCTTAGAGGTAGCATGCGAAACTCTAATTCGGAAGGTCGCCGGTTCAATTCCGGCCACCGAAAATCTTGACTGAAGGTTATCCTGAGGGTTTCTCGGTCATGAGTAAATGCTGGGTCCGGCAAGAATAAGATAGTCTGGACTCTACAGCAGGGATTCCTACCTAAGTTATTCATATCATTATTATAGAAGACGACACTGACAATATTACTAACAATGTGCATTTTCTATTATTCATACTGAATTTATACGCCGTCTCAAGGTTGGGTGCATTTATTTATGTGTATTTATATTTTGTTGATAGATGTATTTTGTATTTATATTTATGTATATTCTAGCTATTCAGTTATAAAACTGACTTACAAAGGAGGAGAATAAATTTAACTATGCATAGGGTACTTCTACAAATTATAATTAAACAATCATAAAATAGCAAGAATACAAAACAATAAAGAACAAATAAAACTAAATTGAGTAATTGACAGAAATATTACATAAATATAAAAAAAACAAAGAATGGAATTGGAAATGGAAATGGAAAAGAGCAAAGGGGTAAAAAGAAGAAAGAACTAAAAAGAAAAGAACGGTTTCGTTAAACGGACCCAGCTCAAACGAATATGATGATTACAAAAAATCAGGAATTGCAATCAGAGAATAATTAAATTTCACGAAAAAACAACCCGAAAAGCCGTGCGTCTTCATCTTCTCTTTGAATCTTGGAAATCAGATAACCTTCAAATTCTTGATCCAAGAAAAGAATTTCAAAGTTTCAATTAAACAGAAGAAAAACTCCCAAACTTCTAAACGTTACAAGAAGAATCTACATTGCCGAGTGTTTTGCATGGGCAGTAATAGCACATGAGCCAAGTAGCTAATTGACTACAAAACACGCATACCGATAACCATGGTTAGGTAGAATATTGGTGTTACATTCCGCAAACCAGTGAAGGAAGTGACGACTCGGGTCTAGCACGTTGCATTCGGAAGGTTATAGACTCGATTTCCGCCACCGGCAATCCTGGCTAAATATCTTACCAAGGCTGTTCTCAGTCATCGGCAAATTCTTAGTTGTATCCTTCGGGGCATTCCTCATAACTATCCAACCAATAACTAAATTAACCCGAAGAGGGAGGACACACTCACCGATCTACAGCTATTAAGTCCAATACATTTGTAAGTATATACATTCAAGCTAAAGAAGTGGGAATATGGTATTCAACTCTATCATTACTTTTTTTTTTTCAAAATAATTATCCTTGATTGAACCAATCTTACAATAAAAAACAAAAAAAAACAGTACAGCATTGTCACGGAAAAACATGGAAAATATCCCTTACACTTCCAACTCTGAAATAAAATGTAATGAAACTGTGTCCATTTTGAGCAGAAAGAATTTATTTAAATACGCTACTCAAGTACTTGTATGTTTACGAGTTCACGCACCGCAACATTGATTGTAGAATCGTTTCTACCGCACTGGCGTTTTAGTTGACTTTCATTTTTCCTCTGATGGATCTGCGAGCTATAATACATTACGAAGCTAGTTGCAGATCTACCTGAAGACACGTGCCGTAGTGGCTGCAGCATCAACGTTACCTTCAAACGCAGTTGGTCACTCATTATTAATGGTCCAGGTTGAAGGTTGAGTTGTGACCATGATAAGAGTTCTGTTAATAATGAACCTTATCCCACCTCCTACCACAAAAACAATTTCGCTTGTAATGCGATCATGGAAGGAGTGGAATGATTCAAGCAAGTAGCCCTGAGTATTCACGCCGCGCGAAGGGGAATGACCAGCGATTACCTTCTTCGTCAGTCGGTCCGTCCTTCGCGGAACAGCCACACGAAGCTGTGTGTGGATTATGCAAAGAGGGACACGATTGTTTCATGACTATTTTTAAGAAATACATTCATTTAAAAGTTTACCACACTTAAAACATTTTACCATGCGTTATATAATGTATGAATTATTTATTCTTCTCAATTACATCCTTCTAATAATAATAGCGTACTTTTTAATAACGCGGGGTTTTCTGAAATATTTTTTGTTCGAATGCCGAACCAGATTCCTATCGTTATTTATGTAATTACATTCAAGTAAATATGTATTTAAACACGTGTTTATATGTACATATAAAATTTGGAATTTATTTGCCCACAGAATTTTGTGTGTGAAAGAAAAACAGTCCAAAAGTTTTGTAATGTAATTTGATTCTCTTGGAAGAGTATTTGGATGGGAAAAGGAAAATACGACTGAGGTGGAAAGTAAAGAATGATGTCTCGAATCCAACCTACAGTAACAGTTCGGGAGACGCTTTTCCCTGCCGTGCTGACATTCCGGCCCGGGACACAGACAAGTTATTTGGTCACGTTCTCATACAATGTATTTCCACCGAGAAGTGCCTCAATGCAAACCATCAACCACTGAACATTTAATATTAAGTTAAGATACACATTTTATAAATGTCCGAAAATCTTAAATTTTATTTCATTTATGCTACTATTTTTCAAGTGAGGTATGTGTTCACATTTTTCAGAAATCTTTTCAGAAATACCGTTACAAATTTTGGCCACCATACATTTTGAAAATTTTGAGAGGATTTTATCATATTATTTGAGAAAGGGAACATTTGTCATCGAGCATAAATATTTGGAGGACAAATTTACTTTTAGGATTGTACAGAATATACGTAGGCCCTATAGTAAATTTCTTTTAAAATTCTAGGACTTGTGCTCAGCAAATATACAAGCTCGTAATACTATATAGCACATTCGTCATTCAGTGGCCTCAAAAGTTTGGACAAATGTTAACAGTATATTTAATTTACCTATCAATAAGTGAGTGCTGCACACTTCGAATGTGGACCCTAACATACTTCAAATAATTCCACTCGCACATTTTTACCTTTAAGAAAAAACGCGTATCTAAGAAACTTTCAAAACGAAGTTCTGCTGCGCAAATGCCACAAGGATAATGGATTGCAAAATGCAAAATATACTGGTTGAAATCATCATTTATACTTTACGTAATTAAACGAGATTAAAATAGGCCTGAACAGAAACGTAAAGTAGTGTGGTGTAACAAACAACATTCTGTTCAAAGAGATAATTTCACAAATCTATTAATGATCCTTGAACGAGGGTTATTAATGACACTGTGCATTAAGTTGTTACATGCTTGTAGTTTGCACCAGAAATCCTTGGAGATGTGGTGTTTGCTTGTGGTTCACCTTCATATAGTTCATCCACCACTTATATATGACAACACAACACAACTTAACACAACTCTTCGTGGCACAGTATATTATTTGTTCAAATCCTTCTGATATGTATAGATCCAACAAAAAAATGAATGTCATGTACCAATGTAAAAAAGTGAACAAATAATAATTAAAAAAAATCTTGAAAACTTATATATATATATATATATATATATATATATATATATATATATATGTATATGTATATATGTGTGGAGTTATAGCAATTGTAATACAAATTTACCCCTTACTGTACTACCGTTGAGTGAGTAATATAGGGTAGAGTCGCAACGCAATCGGCAGTTTGTCTACCGCCTTATGCTGCCCAACATACTTTAGTCGGGTAGTAGAAGTTCGCCAAGCGACGCGATGACGGAGTTTTCGTCTATCTTCGTATATCTTCGGTGAAGTAGCCGACCAATCAGGCTCCGTCATCGCGTCGCTTGGCGAGCTTCTACTACCCGTCTAAGGTATTTTGGGCAGTAAAAGGCGGTAGACAAACTGCCGATGGCGTGGGGCCTCTACCCTATATTACTCACTCAACGGTTTAACGACGCACTGAGCTACTAAGTCATATTGGGTCGGCCAATCAGATCCATCACTTATCGCCGGGGTCGTCATAAGGGAAATACAGTTTGGGTGATGGGTGGGAACGTCAAGCGTTGGTGAGCCTTCCGGTTGCAAATAGGGTCGGCGAGTATAAGAAAAGGAGGAAGATTGTTGAAGTTCGAACGGAAAAAGATGATGAAAGCCCCGACTAGATACATATTCATACATTCATATTCATTTATTTATTGTAAATGGATCACATATACATGTTTGACTTGAATTGTATAAACGTGATATTTTACATGGTCAGTCATAGTCAGTGGTTACAATGTCGGTGGTTAATATAATATAATACTGAGCAAAGATAAATCATATTTACACAATTAAGCAACAGCTGGGTTCATGTCTAAGTTTAAAAATGCATTCCAATCATAAAGACAAGTTTTTTGTAAAATAGCTTTACCCTAAAACGAAACCTCTTACAGCTATAGGTATATTCATCGATCGATATGTATATATCTCCATACATTACCAATAATACATAACTTATACATATTAAAAAGAAAACATTTTTACGGTTAAACCAATTTTTACGTTATTTTCAGTATAAATTCAACGTTTCGAATGTTTTCTTTTAATACAATTTACATAAAGAAAAATAAATGAAATTACACTATTTTCACTATATTCGTTTTACTGAAGACCCACAATTTTCGTAATACTTACTTTTACAAATAGGTTCGTGTCTTTATTACATTTTGTGTCACCCACCTCTCCTTATTATGTGCGCCAGTGTTGATTGCTGTTCTAAATTAACCAAATGAGCTTATAATGAATCTGTGCTGTGCACTCTGCCATTTTCAAGGGCTTATGTAACGCCAAACACGGTCTGCAGATGCTCCAACGATTAGGCTCCATACTCGGAATCGGACGCTTGTTTGCGGCTGAATATCAAAGCCCGGTATTTTACCACAGGTGGGCGTTTATTCAGGAGCCTGGCTGCACTCTCTACGCTCTTATCTGCATCTTAGTTTATTATACTCGCGTCGCCAAGTGCACCGCCGGAACCGGCTTCTAGTTAATTACACACCTATTTAAATATCAGTTTTTTGGTAAAACCGCTCATTTTATTTAAATATTCATGCTAGTCCAACTTTTCGATAGACTTAATGGACACGTAGGCGAACACATTAACAGATATAAACTATGAATGTGTTTGGGTGATTGTGAAACCTGATTGGCAATGACATTGTTGTTTAATTTTTGTATTTAGGCTGCGATGAATCAATAATCAACATTTGTTAATAATTGAGGTTATTGTGAATCGTTTGATCGCTGTGTGTGAGGCGTTCACTGTATACTATGTAACTCACCTCACAATTAACAGATATTTTATTACATCACAATTTAAACACACAAACTAATATTCGTAAGATAAATACAGTATTAGGTGGCTGTAACTAAATTAACAATAATAATAATAATAATAATAATAATAATAATAATAATAATAATAATAAAAAAAAAAAAATAATAATAATAATAATAATAATAATAATAATAATAATAAAATAATAATAATAATAATAATAATAATAATAATAATAATTAAAATAATAATAATAATAATAATAATAATAATAATAATAATAATAATAATAATAATAATAACAATAACAATAATAATAATAATACAAAGAGCGAATGCTGGGATGAGTACAAATCGGCCACGACCGTAGGCCTACATAGCATCCACAGTTCGGTTTGGAAAAAATAATGTGGACAATGATATATTAAGTAGTTCTAAGTAGATTTTAATGAGGTAAACACATGGAAATACTTGACATTTGTGTCCGTACAACATGTTTATGCCGGTTTTGACTGAGTTTGTATGTATTGCAACAATAAAATAATAATAATAATAATAATAATAATAATAATAATAATAATAATAATAATAATAATAATAATAATAATAATAATAATAAAAATAATAATAACAATAACAATAACAATAATAATAATAATAATAATAATAATAATAATAATAATAATAATAATAATAATAATAATAATAATAAAATGCCATGAATGAATAAAATGGGATCTAGACAGTACTTTTACGAAATCATTTTACTGTGAATAAAATAAAATAAAAAAATAATGAAACTTTTTATGAACAATAGATGCAACATGCTTTCCCTTTAACGTCAATGTATGCATTTATGCGTTCTCTCCATGTTTATTGATAATGTATTTCGTATCCTTTTGCGCCATCAATCACACTGCGATCTATACCGGTTCCATTCACAGACTATTTTCACACGCAACTCTATTTCCAGGAATAGTTTGGTCAATGGCCGACCACATCTCGATCCGAGTATAATCATATTGTAATAAAGACAGTACATTATACTAATGTAGTATACCCGGTACTCGGCCGAGGCGGTATAGTTTATACGGTTCCTACGCAGCACGCGGGTACGCGATCCTACCTAAGCAGCTTGTGTTTGGTAAATCTGATCCCAAATTACGTTCTGCAACCATCATACACCCAATACGTATCAAATTCGCGTGTGTGCATGTCTAAAGAAATCTAAGCCCTACTCGCTATGCAGTGGTGCTTGAAGAAGGAAGCAAAGAAGATTATCCGGCAGTATTACCTGATAGAATTCGACTGAACCCGCTCAGCTATAGAGTTACAAGAATTGAGTGCCGTGTTCTGTTCTTAGACTGAAAATAAATACGGAACGAACTTCGGAGATGTGACTAAAAGAGTAAATAAATCCTATGTGATTCAAAGTTTACCTTTTTTATATTTCATCGTTTATAACAAACTATTTTCACGACACAGATATTATCACTTGGATCCCCCACATTGCTACATACTAGATTGCACCAATTTTACACCTTTTAGCACTAAACAGTTTGATTTTTGCACCACTAAGCAATCGACCCTTTCACGTGTGGCAACCGCGATACGAGTGGAACCAATATTCCAGGTAACAAACATTACGGAATAAGTTAAGCATCTCATTTATACTATAAAGTCAATTTGCAATTCAGTTTAATTTCAAAGAGAAACATTGACGTTGATTGTTTGAATTATTAATTTTGTTAATAAAATCATTTTGTATGTACCTAATAAGTTTTTGTATAGGTTAAAGAAAAAATGTAATTACTGACAGTTGAATTGTATTGCGAAAGATTATTGATTTTTTTTTTTAGATTTTATTTACCGTTTGTGTATCAGAGTTCATCAAAATTTAAAGAGAGCAAATTATTTTTGTAAGTTAATGTTGAAATATAATTATTAATTGTAAGTATTTAGTAATGAAACGCTATTCGTTCTTTAAGAGATCTGTTTTTAGAAGAAATTAATAAAATTCAGCAATTAGATTTTATTGATCTGATTGATTAGTTTAAATAATAATATAAGAATAATAGTGTATAATCCCTAATTGACATATTTCAATTATATTATGGTAGCAACTAGATGGACTCGACTATTTCGTGAGCACGAGGGCAACTTGAATCTACCACGAAATCTCCATGTAGTACTAAACGCACCAGTACATTATAGAGCAGTATTATATATGACGTCGAAACAACACCAACCAACGCCCAATCAAGCGCGACCACTTCTACTTTGCACCACCTCGAAAACCACAAGATCAGGTCCGTAACCTATAGTTAGCGCAGCTTGCACCGAGGTCAAGACGAACAGACAGACAGACAGACAGACAGACAGACAGACAGACAGACAGACAGACAGACAGACAGACAGACAGACAGACAGACAGACAGACAGACAGACAGACAGACAGACAGACAGACAGACAGACAGACAGACAGACAGACAGACAGACAGACAGACAGACAGACAGACAGACAGACAGACAGACAGACAGACAGACAGACAGACAGACAGACAGACAGACAGACAGACAGACAGACAGACAGACAGACAGACAGACAGACAGACAGACAGACAGACAGACAGACAGACAGACAGACAGACAGACAGACAGACAGACAGACAGACAGACAGACAGACAGACAGACAGACAGACAGACAGACAGACAGACAGACAGACAGACAGACAGACAGACAGACAGACAGACAGACAGACAGACAGACAGACAGACAGACAGACAGACAGACAGACAGACAGACAGACAGACAGAAAGCGGCATCAGCACACATGTCAATGCAATGGGTCGGTTCTCTCTCCGAGCGCAATCGCATGACATGTGCAGCAAGAGCGAGTGTCATCAAGTCTTCTAACAAGACTCTTTGGAATAGTATTCAACTGAAATGGCGATAAATCGTAGAAAGACTCATCCATGAT
Source organism: Isoperla grammatica (assembly GCA_945910005.1). Lineage (NCBI taxonomy): Eukaryota > Metazoa > Arthropoda > Insecta > Plecoptera > Perlodidae > Isoperla > Isoperla grammatica. The sequence continues at coordinate 39,215,442 of OX246738.1, read as the reverse complement.
CACATAAGAATTCTTATGGTCATTGTGTTAATCTCAAAGGGGATGCCATTACAAGAGCTGACACCGGATCATTGTAGTCTAAGCCTCTATCGGTGCATTTGAATCGATGTAGTTTTGTAGTTCTATAACATTGAATGTAGTTGCGCCAGGGCTGCCACTAGGGGTTGGTAACCCGGGTTAATACCAGGGTAAAAAATCAGGAGTCATTTTCAATTTCTAATACCACCGTTAATATCACACCAGTCACCAGTAACACAAAATGTTATAAAAAACATGCCTAAAACTCGTTAAATCACTCCAATCCCACTATAAGAATCGAAAGATTTTCCGGGGTTGTGCGCCCCGGACCCGCGTTGGCGGACAGAATAAAACCGTTTCGGATGGGCGCGGGTTTGAACTTTGAACTCGGCCACTGGCAATCCTGCTAAAAAAAGAAAGTCGTCAAAATAATTTGAATATATTTCTAAGAAATTTGAAAAATGATTTACGCATCTTAAAAATTGCGATGGTTTTGAACAAATCAAAACAAATGCGTTAATTCTTGGTACATTTTATGATGTGTTATGTGTTGTTATGTGTTTTTTGTTTTTTTTTGTGTTTTTTTTTGTGTGTTTTGTTACGTGTTGATGTGTTGACAAATACGTCTTCGTCAATTTGTATGACATTGCACTCCTAATAAAGTATGTGTAATTATAATTAAAAAATAAAAATTGTCATCCATATTTCCGCATATATTCTATTGTAATTTGATTGACTGACATCCAAAAAAATAATATAATCACTATATAATTCGTTGTAAAACTTATTTGTAATAATACATTATTCAAACATGCATACATACATAACCTCGGTTAACATCGGTCCCACATTTGTAAGTGGCGATCTATAACGGAGAGTTAGCTAATATTAGCATGCTATCTGAGCCCAGTGCAAACCTCTGTACGTGCAACTGCACGGATGCATCGGACGAATCAGTTACTGCGGCTAATTAATTTACAAACAACTCATGTTTCCTGAGCCAGTCAAGCGATAGTTTGGCTTGGAACGGTGGACAAACATTCCGTATTGAGTAAACCAACAATGATAATGAGGGAAATGTTATGTGTCCATATAAACTTATGTGTAGGGATGTGCGGGTACCCGAAAAACGGGTATTTTTCGGGTAGCAAAATTTACCCGAGGTCGGGTCGGGCCGTAAATTATGCCCGAAAAAACCGGGTCGGGTAGCCTAGGCCTAGTACAACATAATTTCGAGGTTATGATTGGTCGAAATTGTGAATTTCAATATGAAGCTGCAAGACGAGGAAGCTTGGGAGGAACTGCTATTTATATGAGGATGCCTTACCTTCTATCTTACTTTATTATTATTTCATGAATATAGTGTAGCCTAGGTGAATAACAATATTTCACCATGATTTCACGATGTATTTGACATTTGACCATGATCTAAACAAAGATGGCGACCATATGCCAGAACTCCCCACCGCCTTCTTGGCGGAAATAGCGTGAAATACGGCGGGAAATTCAAATTTTCAAATAACTAGAAAATTCGAATGTGTTGAAGTAGATTCGGATCGTAGATTCGTACACAACTACATTTTATGTAATGTTTTTTCTATTGATTGATACATTTTTATTAATTATTACTAAAAACTTTACTTATAATATATTTGACTGATCTATACGTGTGTATTAATTTTAGCACTACCCGACCCGACCCGACCCGAGGTTAATTTCCATACCCGACCCGAGGTTAATTTCCATACCCGACCCGAACCCGACCCGAGTTAAAAAATCACTACCCGCACATCCCTACTTATGTGTTTTGTGGGATTTAGAATATTACGAATAAAATATCTATCGGAAAGTGAGCTTTGCCTCAAAGGCAGGATTAAGCTCTAACCTATATGTATATAACTCGCATGCATGTCCCTATGTGGAGAGGATATATTGAACTTTGAGAACACAAGGAAAAAAAAGAAACCGTATACATACATGAAAGGGAATAAGAAAACCAAAGTGGAACAAAATTGGAAGTCTCATGGAAAATTTAAGAGAAATGAAAGAAAATGAAATGAGACAAAATGAAGGTAGGCCTCAGAAAATATGAAGTTGTAGAGTAGGAGGGTTTAACAGAAAGGAGAACAAATATGGACAGAGAACGGCAAACAGCAAACAGGGGGCGATTCAAACAGAATAGGAATAAAACGTGCTGGGAAATTGGGACATGCAAAGAAATGAAGGTAGGAGACTAAGCAAGTAAGTAGGCGGGCAGATGGAGCGGCGGGGGCATAAAAGATTCAGGGCACGCGGTGCACATAATAACGCCCCAAAGATCTTGAAATCACAAGCGGAACACCCGCAACCTTGACTCCTCACACGGGCGCATGGGCAGGAAATGTCCAATGTTGTCGCTGAACGGAAGCGCCGCCACTCGCAGTTTCACTCCCTTACGGGGGTGGCGAACTAAAATACTTTTCTTATACACGTAGTGTAACTTTGTCTCTTGAATCTTGAGGGTTGCATTATTTTTAGAGAAAGATAAACAATTTCTGAAAAGCGAAAATAAACTTGTGGAGATCTAGAGAGACGTCTTAAAATATAATAAGTCAGATGTGTTCTCATTTCGAAGAAACGCGTTTACCTGCTCTGACTTCGTAATATGCTCTGACTTCATAATATGCTCTGACTTCATAATGCACTGTCGTAATAATATGCTCTTGAGCGTTGAAAGGAGATGAAAAATGCCCAATTAATTGTGATGTATAGAAATATAATGAAAATTCGTGAAAATATATCAGGGTATTTTCCATTTCTTATTTATTTCTGTGTATTAGGAAAAATAATGAATATTTAAGCCTATACAAAATTCTTTTTCATTTTAATTAAAAACAACATTGTTTAATATTTACCTAAAAGGGCTGTAAATATTTGATGCTGGCATGTTAATTGAAATTTCTTTAACACAAGATTTGCTAGTTATCAAGGGCCGGTGAAAGAAAGGCGGACTCACAATTTTCTCAGCTAAACTGTGTCCAGTCCAGGGTTGGGCAGCAGGGTAAATGCATGGAGCCCTGTTTGTACTTGCCCAAAATATGTGGTTACCATGTTTCAGTGGCCGAGATGACGTTTTTTTTTCATATCATGGCATGTATACAATACATATATTCAGTTTCAATTTGTTATAATGTAGAGAATAAATAACGGCAACACAAAAGTTAGTTCTTATATAATAATAATAAAAATAATAATAAAAATAAAAATAATAATAATAATAATAATAATAATAATAATAATAATAATAAAAATAATAATAATAATAATAATAATAGTGCGAAAATTTTTGAACTATAGTGCGAAAATTTTTGAACTAAGAAGAATGAAGACTTCAAGAAGTTCTCCATCCCGATGGTGGTTTTCGTGGTTTCCACCGTACAAAGAGCGAATGCTGGGATGAGTACAAATCGGCCACGACCGTACATAGCATCCACAGTTCGGTTTGGAAAAAATAATGTGGACAATGATATATTAAGTAGTATAGCCAAATGTGGGCATTTGAGAAGCAGAAGAAGAAGAAGAAGAAGAAGAAGAAGAAGAAGAAGAAGAAGAAGAAGAAGAAGAAGATATATTAAGTAGTTCTAAGTAGGTTTTAATAAGGTAAACACATGGAAATACTTGACATTTGTGTCCGTACAACATGTTTATGCCGGTTTTGACCGAGTTTGTATGTATTGCAACAATAAAATAATAATAATAATTATAATAATTATAATTATAGTAAAAATAATTATAATAATAATAATGATAATAATAATAATAATAATGATGATAAATATTATTAGCGGATTCAAGAATGCAGCAACCATATAAACCTGCAGTTTTTTTTAATTTTCTCAGTCCGTATAGCCACAAATTTATTCCTTTTGTTTACATGACAAAGGTGAATAGATTATGTTTTGTATAATGGCTCCGGGAGTGCGTTTGATCAAAAAAAAAAAAAGAATAGGAACGCGCGTGTGTAAAAGCGTTAGGAATCATTCGAAAGGTAGAATAATATGTATTTTAAACATCTCAAATGAGACATGTATATTTTATGAACCACACCGCGAGGCTCAATTTTCGTTTGCTATTTCGCTCTGACGGTTATGGTTGTGTTATGTATCTTCGTTTGATCATCACAACACTTCTCATTATAGAGAAGACTGAAAGGCACCTTTCTTGCACATTATCATAACAAGGTTGATATAATAAACAATACTACAAAAATAATTCGGTTACATGAAAGATTTTTGCAAATAGGTCTTGCCTACAACTCATTCCATTCCTGTGGGAGGAGCCACAAATCACTTTCATGACATTAATCCTGGTGGAACATTATGCACAACTACGTAGTTCCGTAATATCATTAATTTTCTATAACCTTCGATGTTGCGCTGCACGTATAGTAAAATTATGCCTGTGAACGATTTTCGACTAATTGGTTCTAGTTTTCGTTTTAAATTATCGAGTTGATTTTAATTGCTTGTTGTGGTTTGGTACATATTCACATGAAATACACTTTCGAGATAAACGCAGCGTACCCAATAACGTTCAGCTTACCATGCTCATGTCCCTTATCAGGTGGGCACGGGTTGGCGCTATATTTTGTACGTTGGAATCAGAGAGAAATAACAGCTGGTTTCCATGGGTCCAATCTCACGCAGCACTCATCATTACTGAGGAAAAGTTTCGTTCGGTGAATAGCGGGGATTATTATTATATATTTATCAACATAAGACGAAAGGATGCTGGAAGCGGACCGGTGGTCAATCCCCATTGGCTTGTATCAAAATATATTCTATTAAAATAACTAATAATAATAATAATAATAATAATAATAATAATAATAATAATAATAATAATAATAATAATAATAATAATAATAATAATAATAATAATAATAATAATAATAATAATAATAATAATAATAATAATAATAATAATAATAATAATAATAATAATAATAATAATAACAATAATAATTATTAGTATTACTATACAAAAAAAATACAAATTAAGAATTGAATATAATAGAAATTTGAAAAGCGAGACTAACAGTGAACATAAATATACGGTATTACAAAACGGGTGAGGGGGTTTGGTGATGTGTGAGGCATACCTTGATTATCTAACAAATTCAACAGGTCCTTCAAGGCTGTTATATCAAGTCCGTTTCCATTGCTATAGGACAGGTTGTCAATGTATGTTTGTATGAAAGAATTAGTGGTAGGTGCTTTAAATGGCTGGGTTCAAAATCTTTCGAAGCCATTAAGTTAGTAGGAGCGAACCCAAACATGACGAGTAAGAAGTAACCAGCAAGCCTGAATTAAGAATGGTGACCGGTATACGCATGGAGGAGATACCAACTGTATATACCCATCCTAATAAGAGCAACATATATTTGTATTTTGAACACTTGTACAACGTACTCTGCATAAGACCAAGACCTTGAAGGTGACCTATGACTGTTCCGTATTCCAGAAACTAAAAGAGTGAAGCGTACGTAATTGTAAGTTTCATGTATATGTAATTTGACTATTGTTATAACATGATAAATATACAGAACCCAGATTCGGTTTTCTAAAATTAATTTAAATTACCTAAATAACGGAGTGCAAGCACCATGCAAGATAACGAAAACTGATAAGCAATGACCTTAAGAATAAGACCCATGCGTTTGGCTTTTTCTAACTGCTCTGGGAAAATAAGTCAAGAGTATATTTTAGTATAGAAGATAATTATAGCCCTATGAAGTGGTGTTGTAGTGTGTTTTCATATATTATACATTCTAACCACGCCCATAAATATTAATAGCACTCTCAGCACCTGCATTGTAAAGCTCTAGAACTATCCATCGGAAATAGTTCGTATACATACATTACATTCTGTTGCGTTTTGTTTATGTTAAATTATATTATCTGCCCAATCATCTGCTCTAGTGGGAAGAATGACGATGCTTAAAATTCCTTTGAAGTTTCGGTGAGTTTGAGGTAAAGGCTCAACGCGTGACAGGCTACGCATCTCACGGACCAACGCGTAAAAAGAAATGCTTTTAAAGAAAGACAGTATTCTATATAATTTAGAGAGAAAAATGAAAAACTCTTAAAAGTATGCCGGTAAGTTACTATAGAGCCCTATATATTTAAATTAATTGAGTCATCTGGAAGGCATTGTAGCCCACTTCTTTGGGGCTGCTTTGGTAACGACATTGACTTGAAAAGGAAACGAAGACTGGAATCCCAGTTTCGTGCTTCAGCCATGAGTTTTGTCATATCCAGTTACAGTTGTGAATTAATTACATCATCATATTTATCTCGACAGTTGTCATGATTTCGGTGACGCCATTTTGATACTTCTTGAATCTAGATTCGGTTCTGAAAGATTATTGTAATATGCCGTTTTTCTGTAAATCACTTTTCGATGCTGTCGTATGCGTGATTGAACCTGCAGTGGCGGATCCATGTAGACTTCAGTCACGGTGGAGAGGGGGGGGGGGCGATCTGTACCCCTCACTAATAGATTAAGGTGAGATAAAAAATTGTGTTAAATGTGTTGGCTTTTAAGAATTGTGTACCTTTGCATTTATTATTGAACCCAAATTCACTATAAAGCCTTGCTCGAAAATTTGAAACGATTGTAAATCAGTACGATAAAAACGCTTCTATTGTAATACGAATTATCTACATGTCAATAAACTCCCTACGACTATCTACTACTAGTACTATCAATACTTCGGCGACTACGACTAACTCAATTTCTGGGCTACTCTGTGCACTCCCACAGTGACACCGAGCATTGCCAGAAGTATAAAGCTACAACGCAAGAGATAAAAGTGGCTTCCTTTATATCGACGCTCTCCAGTTAAAACTATCTGTGCTATGTATGATTTAGTGCCATGTTAATGCCCTACTTGAGAAACAAGAGTGTGTGGGTCCTTTGCAGTCGATTCCACACTTCTCTTGAGTTCGGCGTGGGCCCACTCGTCAGCTTTGCATAACGCATATCGTACGTATATGTCTAGCAAAGACTTAACGGAATTTTTCCGTAAAGGACCGAAGGAAAAAATGCTGAGGAGGGTGAAACGACTTCTGATAAATTGCTTCAGATTCGTAATATCTCCGATGAAAATCGAAGCACCGAATCCGGGGCTTTTGAACCTAAAATATGGGGCAATCAGAGCTCTTGGCGGAGGTTGGAGCATATGAAGTGCCTCAATCAACCCCCTGATCCTTTCCCTAGCGAGCGAAGAAATGTTGAAACTAGAGAATGCGGCGTAAGAACTATTGGAAACTGATGGAGCCATCTACAACCCGCGGTGCTTCAGCAACCTTGTTGCTAAGGGTTGCATGGGACGTTTTCTTTAGTCGTTTCAAACAAAAATCCTTTAACAACTCAAGATAAAAAAAAACATCGCTTTTGGCGTTTGAAGTAAGCTATCAATGTTCTACTTCCTAAATCACAGTAGAAATCGAGTTTTGCGAATGTTCCAAATCAGATCAACAAGAAATAACAGATTTACTAAAATGAAGATACTTTGATTTACGTAGTCAAGTGTATATTACAATGTGCATTCACCTAATGCCCAAAAACAAGCATCTACTTCATTTAATATTTAGCATTATCACATAAATCCTTACCCCTCACAAGGGTGTCCCTGCATTGATAGGCTACAGGTAAGGAACAGTTTCAGAACACACAGTAAATTATATAAACATAGCTTCTAGCTCGATTAGGCTCCGGTTTTATAGATCGTGGTTATTTAAATTGAGTTAATTTAGTTATTTTCCCGGCGAATCACGCCTGTCACGCCAACTATTCTACCTCCACAGCACAATCATCATCCTATTAGTCCCAGTACAGAATATGAGTGAAGATCATCAATATTAATTATCAAGGTATTCTTTCTTACGATGTTGATATAAATCATGTTTTTTTTGTCTATTGAAAATCGAGCACTTTCACACGGTCCCGTTGAAATTAGTTTAGTATTTGAAATATTATTAGTAAAAAAATATAAACTATTTAACATTACCTAATTAAATCCATCTAATATTCTTGATGAATGAAGATACTTCGTTTGCGTTGTGAAGCATGATGATTGCGCCATGGGTCATGCTGTGTTATTTAGCAAGTCAGCAAGCAAGTGCTAATGAAAATAATATTATATGATAATCTAGTCACGTTATCTAAAAAACGAATTGGTGATGATGATGGTTTGACATGAGTTAAACAAGATATCATTTGATTTGATCTCTTGGTGAACTTATCTTGACAGTCGAGTTGTGAGGCTGTTCAGTTTTTAGTTCTTTATCACAGATGGTGAAAGTAATTAACATGAACAAGGCATGTGTTACTTGAAACGGCCGGGGGGAAAGAAGGGAGAAGTTTTGGCTGTCGTGCGATTCTTTCGAGCATTATTAATCTTGTCTTGTTTCTTGTCTTGTGTGTCTTGTTTATATTGACTTAAATACTAAACGTACATCTATGGTGAATTGTGTTTTCTTTATGTAAATTAACAAAATCTCACAAAGTTGTAATATATAATACTTGTCGAATTGGGGTTGAATTGTTGTCGTTTAGATATACATTGGCAGCATTAAATTGTGTACTTATCCTCTAAAAGAGCAACATTATGTCAGTGGTGTAGTGCCAAATTTACCAGTACGTATACGCTTCAGTGGGAAGCTGGAGAGACACATCTCACCAGACAAAAAAGCATGGGGGTTTGGGGGGCAGAGCCCTCCAACAATAGCGCCCCAGGCGATTTGAAAAAATCAGGCTTTAAGAGTGTGTTTTGAGCGTTTTAGAAAGCAATACCAGACTGAATGCAATACCGAAATACTGCAGTTTTTGTAGTGCAAAACCAGAAAACCACCAAAAATAATTGGAACACTGACGAGAGTTTTTTAGTAATAAGTTTTGGGGCTTGGGAAGTGGCAGAAGTAGTTTGGCGACACACGCCGCTCGTAGCCCGTATACGTATAGCTGTGATACTTGGCTGTTGATAACTCAGCACGTTCTGGCTGGACTGCAGATGTCCGATATTGTAAATTAGACTTCGCAATGTGTTTTACCGAGGGGGATAACTGTATCCCGCTTGATGTATTGGCGGGAAACGGGACTTAAAATTGAATTTCGGGACTGTCACGCCGAAAGCGGGACGTATGGCAACCCTATCCCAGACCCAGGGCCGGTCTTTGAGGATCTGAGGATTTGAGGCCTTGTGGCAAATGCCAGTGGCAGAGAGCACAATTTTACCAACAAAAAAAAGCTGACAATTGCGAATAATGTGTCCGTCATTCGAGGCATGTTACGACCGTATCATTGCGTATCACTCGTATCATAACCAAAACCAGTGTGTATACGAAAGTTTTTTAGCCGGGGCAGTGTGTATACGGCGTATACGCCCGTATACGCACCACTACACCACTGCATTATGTTATTTACCTACCTTTAAAAAGTACACTAATAGCCTATACAATCATTCAAGTTATTAGAAGTAACACAAATTGTTATGTCCTCTCAGACTGTCTTGTCTCCCCATCCATACTGGCACATCAGTCGATACAATGTTCTGCTATAATGTACATGTCTTGTTTTGACATGGTATATCTCTCTTGGAATCATTCCAATCCAATCAGTCAAATCACTCATTGGTCTACATAGCTTTACAGTCGAGTTGCATAATAATACATGTATCATTATTATTAATATTTAATATGTCTGGCAATCGTCCCTATTACTTCACTTTTCCATAATCAAACCCTGTAACTTCGCTTTTAACTTTACAATCACTTAGTTTCTCGTAGAAGGTATACAAAAATAGTCTTAGGGAATACATTAATTTAACAGTTTTTCACGTTCTTACATATTGGAAGGCGTTGACCAAATCGTTACAAGTGTTTTTGAAAATATACATTATTTAAACAGTACCTTATCTTGAGAATTTCATAACTAGTGTGACAAATATTTTGTGTGATTTAAAATCCCCACTAACCACCAACCATTATCCAACCATTATCACCTACCATTATCCAACCATTATCGCAAACTATTATAGGATGCCACTATGTGCAGTGGCAGTGCGTATTGTTGCATAGTGGGCGGGCCATCTATTGAGTGTACTGAGTCATACACCACTAACGGTTTTATGACATGACTGATGATAACATAAAGAAGAACGTTCACTGATTGGCCAAGAGTTCCTCTTTTATGACGAAAGCAGACGATTTGAAGTTTGAGGCTTAATTATGTCGAGTCCTAGAAATGGACGAGTCTTATTGTGTTGAGAGCCGAAACTACATAACAGTCCTATAATGTTGACTGCTAACTGTATGAGAACATTTTTTATTATTAATGATGTTCATTCCTTTGCGGATTCCTTATTTGTCAATGGCGCCTTCCCCTCGTTCATTGTTAGCTCTCACTAAACCATTCACAGTGATGGCAACATCGTAACTTATCTTCAAGTTATTCTTTGCATTGTATGCTAATTTGTCTGTTTTATGATCACGATTTTTTCTAAGAGTGTAAAAACAGTTATGTCCACTTTGAATCGACGACTAACATTTATATTGAGTTGATTTGATGAGAATAATAAATAAGTAGTGTTTGTTGAAGGTTAACTCTTCAAAATACAAACTTAGGTCAAAATATCCGCATTTTTTTGAAAAATTCTTTTAGAAATTAATGCTAGATAAAAATGTGTATCACCGTATTCTTAATTTATTATCTACATAACAGTAAACATCATTTTTAACCGATCTACGCTCAATGCAGCCATTCTTGGTGTTCGAAGCGGTACTGAGGGAGTCTATCTACGGCCAGTAAATCTTTGCTCTCCAGTTGATGTACAGTCAGAATAAAATCCAGGCCCATTCACGTGAGTGCTTGTCTACTACTCAGTAATTTGGCGATTGGTTTATATCAATACACATTTCTAATAAATATACAGTTACGGAGCGCTACAAAATAAACTTGTAATTTTGTCATGAAGCGGGTTTTATTAATAAAATATTAACTACAATCGCTTATATGGATGAACTATACATGAATAACTTGTGACTGGATAAACGATAGTTAAGATTTCTTCAAAATAGGATGTTATTGTCCTGTGGAATACTTTCACTAATGAGCCAATGTCAAAAACAAAGTAATATAGTACAGATCACGTACTAGATGCTCAGTAAACAGATTATCATTATCAGTATAGCCCAAAATAGGTCTTAAACTCGTGGATGTTACTATAGGTATTTGATATATAATCCCATGCAAAAGTCAGGGAATCGTCAGTCTTCGGCCAACGGTTTTCGGTGCAAAGTTCATAAGTGAACGAACATAGGAAACATTTTTGGCTTAAAAGAGGGTTTTGATTGAGCACCTTGAGCATCTGTGCAAAAGGAGTTTGACCAAAAATCGGGGCATATGTGTACCCATACTCTGAAATCGCCAAAAGTTTTTCAAGGTTATTCAGTTATTTAAGTAATTTTCTATTTTGTGTGTGTGTACGTGACCCAAGGGAAACTTTCATTGTTGGGTAAGTGATTTTCTTTATTATGTCTATAAAATAATAAATCTGATTATCATGGTTCAATCATTGTTGTTACTTTCCCGAACTACGATGTAGTTCAAGTTCCCTACGCCTCAAAATCTAATTTCCTTTAAAAACTCAAAATTCTGTCCTTACATAGGACAGTGGTGGCAGCCAAAACAAAACCGTTAAAACCACTAAGGTAAATTACCCGCCCCACGACACTGGTGACTTAGCGGTGGGATAAATTAATTAATTTGTTTTTTAAATTTTACACGTAAGTGAAGTTTTCCTGCAGTTTGGAGCATGACCAAATTTTTTTTTCCTTAAATTAACAACATGATTGAACTATGATTAAACGTTTAAAAAACAATAGGATATATTTAAGAAATTGGTACCTTCTGAACTGATAACCAAACAAATAGGCTTGTTTCATTGTTATCTACATGTTCCTTTATTATTCGATCATATTTTTGTTTACAATAAATTTCAACAATGCCGGATAACACCGCCTCGTCCCAAATGGCCTCCCCCACTCCTAGTCCCCATCAGGACCACACAGAAGTGGCATCCATTAGTAACCTCCATCATCTTAACCTTGTTCCTGAGTTTTCCGGGAAACCCGAGGGAATCAAAATCCAACATTTTTTTAATCGCATAGACGAACTGGCTCTTATGGGTAATTGGACAGATGTGCAAAAAACAGTTATTACCAGATTTAAACTCACCGGTGATGCCCGGGAATTCTTACTTAACAACACAGAATTAATTGATGCTTCTTATGACGTCATTAAACGGTATTTGTTGGATTGGTTTACAGTTAACGAATCACATAATCAGTTAGTGCAAAAGTTCTTTCAGTGCGTACAACGCCCAGGAGAGTCAGTCCGTCAATTCGCCACTAGGTTGTTAATTGCAGGTAATAAGACCTTAATTACCGCTGGAAATGACGCCGAACAGCGTCTGCGCAAAAAACTCCTAGACGAAACAATGTTAACGCAATTTGTCAAAGGGATTTCGGCAAACATAAGGCGGGCGGTAATGAGTAGTAATCCACCCACGTACAATGACGCTCTTCGTATTGCTCTTCGCGAGGAAGTCATTGACGCGGCTATGACCAATAAACCCCCCTTAGTCCAAGCTGTTAGTTCTCAGCCTCTACCCTCTTCCCCTTTCCAGAATACGAATCCCAATCAAAAGAAAAATAAACAGGGAACACCAAATCCCAATTCACGGGACCACCCAGCACCTACTCCCGCACCTACCCCTATATCTGGCCCGGCACCTCTCTTAACACCTACCCGTACTCCTGCTCCACCTCATAAGGATCTCATATGCTTTCGCTGTGGGGGCAAGGGACATTTCGCGAATGTCTGCCCCACCCCCCGCGACTATAATCCTCACCCTTCAACGTATTCAAATAATACTATTCCCGCTCAACCGGTCCACACGTCCACGATTAGGCCTACCTGCTCTTACTGCCACCGATTGGGGCATCTCCAGCAATATTGTTGGATACGCGACCCCTCCTTGAGACAAGCACGCCATCCATCTCCCATGTCACCTCCTCAAGCCACCTACCCCATCACTCACGATCCACAGCCCACACAATCATATAATACCTCAGATACACGGCATAATTTAAACTAGCACAGCCACCCATTGCAGCCCCAAATGCCGTGGCTCACATCAAACATGTAACAATTAACTCACTACATAATGACATGGAAAAGACATTAATTCCCGTCAATATTTTCTCGACACAGCAATCAGACATTCCAGCATTGGTATTAATAGACACGGGCGCGGATGTATCGTTACTTAATGAGTCTCTTGTATCGCGATGTTCCATACCAGTACACAATAACACGCGGTTCATTTCTTCAGTAACTGGTCACCCCCTTCCCATCATAGGCGAAGCACAGGTTCAATTACGTATTGGTAATTGTAATTATAGTTACCCTAACTTTGCCATCTGTACCGATGATATGGGGCTCTCTTATGACGGTATATTGGGCAATGACTTTTTACGGTATTTTAAATTTGATTTACTGTATAGTAACAACCAATTAGTACAGGGTACAAATGTTATTACATTATTTGGTACTACGTCTAGCGGTCCACTTGATAATAGCGTCCACCTGGTTAATAATTCACGCGTCATCACACCCTCACAAGGCGTACGTGATAATAATAACCACAGCTCACTCAACAATCGCGACGTTTACCAACATTCAGGTCATCAGAAGATGCAAGATATGCAAGCATACATAGATATGTTGACTGCGCAATTAACGGACAATGATAAACTATTAGCTCATAAGGATAAACAATTAGTAGAAAAATCTAACCAATTGGCAGACCAAGACATTGAGAATAATGAACTGAAAAATGCTTATGAACAATCGAAGATGAATTATGTACAACTGACATGTGAAAATGCTAAATTGACTCATGACAAAACCAATTTATATTATAAATTGGAACATGCAAATATTGTAAATAATAAACTCCAGGAGGACCAATCTGTACTTTACACTGAACATAATAAAATATTACAGTATAGTGAACAATTGATAATTGATAATAATGTGTTGAATGAGAAGATTCGCACATTACAAGGCAATACTAATGAGCTAGAAAGAAAACTGGATAATATAAACGCAGACAATGTAAGGTTGCGGAAACATGTTGAAACTCTAGTGCATGACAATAGTGCATTGATAACAGGGGTTAATATGTTGCAAACGGATATTAAAATATTATATGAAGATAATAAGAAAATGCTTAGTGAAAATCAATCTGGGAAAAATGAAATTAATAAAATAAAACAGTGTACAAATAACTATGAACAGCAGCTAAGGAAAATGGATGAAACAATGAAGAATGAAGATATAAATCTCATGAAGAATGATGATCAAATTATAGTGAAGAATGAAAACCAGCGAGTTTCAGACTTCAACCAGTTCCATACCCAAGAGGGTAATAACAATCATGTAAATAATGTTTCTAGTGTCACCGTGGATCCAGGAATGCGGACAGTACAAGACACTATTTATGATAGTGTAATAAATATGGTGTCGGTAAATGAGTTAATATATGCTGCTAATAATAAACGCAATAACAGCATTACAACGGGACACTTAGTAGATGCTAATGTTCCACACTCACCTGTAAATAGAAGTAATATAAGGAATAATAAACAAGAGAAACTTCCAAAGAAAGTAAATCAAATCATCAAGAACACGCGTCAGAATGATGTCATCAAAAAGCACTGTAACACTATGGATTCTTCCAACCTGGCTACCACGTCATCGGAGGGAATTACGTCACCACCACCTGCGAGTTGCGATACGGGACAACCACCCCCGGCAATTAGTGACATCTGTGACGTCACTCACCTACCACCGGATGTCCAGGAGAAGACCAAACAATTGCTCATGGAATTTTCAGATGTCTTTTTTAAGAAAGGCGATAAAATGGGCATTACAACAGGTGTTGAACATCGCATTTTTACAGGCAATGCACGACCTATTCGGCTTCGACCATACCGGACTCCACACGCCCTCCAGTCAGTGATGGATGATAAGATTCAAGAGTTGTTGGATAAGGGTATTATTGCTCCCTCTCAATCCCCATGGAGCGCACCCTGCATGCTGGTAAAAAAGAAGGATACGACAGGAGAACCAGAATATCGACTTGTAACAGATTTCAAAATGGTCAACAGTGTAACAAGACCTGACCCATATCCAATGCCATTGATTAATGAAACAATGGACAGATTAGCCGGGACAAAATATTTTTCTACCCTTGACATATGCGATGCATATTACCACATTCCTATTGCGCCACAGGATCAGGAAAAAACTGGCTTCTCCACTACAACCAATCATTATGAATATAAACGGCTCGCTATGGGATTGACCGGCGCCCCGGCAACATGGCAACGTCATCTGGATGCAGTTTTTAGCGATATGCGTTTTAAACAACTGCTTTTGTACCTGGATGATTTAGTATTGTACACAACAACAATAGAAGAACATCTACTCCGATTACGGCAAGTGTTACAACGTTTACGGGACGCTGGATTGAAATTGAAAGCCAGCAAATGCCATTTTTTGAAAACAGAAATTGATTATTTAGGCTATGTTGTTGACACAGAAGGTGTGAGACCTGCACCGATTAAAATACAGGCTATAAAAGAATGGCCCCAGCTAACTAATGCTAAAGCTGTGAAACAATTTTTAGGTTTTATGAACTTTTATCGACGTCACATACCAGACATGGCAGCTCTTAGTAAACCCCTTACGGATTTAACAAGAAAAAATGCAACATTTAATTGGACGGCTGAACATCAAACAGCATTTACAACATTAAAAGAAGCAATTTGCAGTGATGCCATTTTGACTTTCCCTGATTTCAATAATCAATTCATTCTCACCACTGATTGTTCCCAATATGCCGCTGGCGCTGTACTAGCGCAACGCGTGAATGGTGCAGAGAGGCCAATCGCGTTTGCCAGTAGGCAGCTTTCTCCAGCAGAAACCAGGTATAGCAGCTGGGAGCGGGAAGCAGCCAGTGTTATATGGGCAATCCAGTATTTCCGTCAATACCTCTTTGGCCGCCGCTTTATATTACGCTCCGATCATTTACCGCTTAAACAATTATTATCTATTTCCAAATTATCTTCAAGACATACACGCTGGTCCATCATCTTGGCTGAATACGATTTTGAATTTGAATACAAACCAGCCTTCCAAATTCAACACGCTGACGCACTATCGCGTTTACAAGTCAACACAACCAACAATGTCATTGCTACCGCTAATAATGACATCAACCCGTCTCCTGCTGAACACTACGAACCCATCTGGGATAGACAACGCATTATTACCGCTCAACAACAAGATGGAATGTTGCTACCTATTATTACCAAGTTAAAAGAAAATAATTATAATTCGGAACAATATGCATTGCAAAACGGACTTTTACATAAAATTAAATCAACAGACGAACCTAATCACAAACTAGTGATACCTGCCTCAATGCGTGGCACTATTTTGGAAGCTTATCATGCATCACCCTTCGCAGGGCATGCTGGCATCAAACGTACGACGTCATTGATTGCATCACTGTTTTATTGGAATGGATTACATAAGGACGTCAAGCGATACTGTAACGCGTGCCTGTCCTGTCAACAACGCAAGGGGAAGCCTCATCCAGAAAGGGCACCACTCCAGACATATCAGGAAGTTTCATCGGTTTTCGAGATATGTCACATAGATGTTATGGGCCCTTTTCCTCAAACGCTCCGTGGCAACAAATATGTATTAACATTTATTGACAGGTTAAGCCGGTTTCCGGTTTATTGTTGCATACCGGATCAACGGGCTACAACGATTGCTAGAGCATTTGTTGATAATGTAATCACAGTGTTCGGTGGACCTCGTTACATCGTCTCGGATAACGGGACCCCCTTCCTCTCAAACATCTATCAAGAAACACTCAAAATTTTAAACATTAAACATCTTAAAATTACCCCATACCATTCAATGGGAAATGGGTTGGTGGAGCGGTCACACCTCACCTTCCACAATATCATGTCACATTATATTGATAAGGCACCGAATTCGTGGGATGATTTTGTACCCCTTGTTCTTTTAGCTATGAGAAGTAGCATATCAACAGCAACTGGATATAGCCCATTTTATTTACTATTCGGAAGGGATATTAATCTCCCCTATAGTGAGTTTGCGAAACCGTCCCGTGTTTTGTACAACACTGACTATCACTATCCCTCAGAACTAAAAAAACGATTGGAGGACGCTTACGCCGTAACAAAGGCAAACTTACGACAAAGTGAGCTAAAAAACGAGCGCTACTACAATAAAAAGGCAGTAGCACCTAGCTATCGTATAGGTGACTTAGTGTTCTTATATACTCCCGCAATTAAGCCAACTAACGTTAGAAAATGGGCAAAATTATGGGACGGGCCTTATCGTATTATCGACTTGAAACATGATGTTACGTGTTGCATTAAACACGTTTACAATAACAAGGAACAAACAGTTCACGTTAATCGCCTGAAGCATTTTTACGATATCAAAGACGCTAACATTGATTTCGACATCGACGACAAACCACAACCACTCCACGACAATAATAACGATATTGACGACGACACTACGCCAGCGGAACAATCCAAGGACAATGACAATACTACCGTTACACCACTTCATCATCACACCTATAGGGACTTTACTGAAAAAGAAATTCAAGAACAGATTAAGCAAGACGAACAGGCTACGGAGAATTCCTATGCCCTAATGCCAACAACATATGACGAGACTGACACTGACTACCATCAACAATGGGTTAGAAACCCCCCACAGTACACGAATGCAACACATCAGTTGAATTCACCTTCAGGCACCGAACCTGGCCCTTCCAAACCCACATTGCCAAAATCTAAAAATACTGTAAAAAAGGCATTAACACGACTTCTACCGACAAGAGTGAGCACACGATTACGACTACCCTCCTTAAAAGCTATGGAAAGTATCCAAGCAGCTAAGGGTGGTAAGCAATAATGTTTTCATCTCCTTTATGTCCAGTGTGCTCACAATGGCGACGTACGAGAATTTGGCGGCGCTCCCTAAGAACCAGCCCATCGAAGTCACCTTCATGCGCTCGGCGCGGGTGGGCGCCGAGCGGCGAATAATCATCACAATTAAGGGGAGTAGCTACCTTCTCCCACCTCAGTATAACACCCTTCCTGAGTACTCCCTGCACCACTCGCGCCAGCGAGGGTCGATGACCTTTATTGTCATTGATACACGGGGGGCAGTTCACCTTATTATGATGTCATAACCCATTCGCCATATACTACCTTTCACGCCTTATAGGACTAATTGATTGCATTACCGTCTCTACACCATTCACTCATTAGATAATCTACCAACACAAAACATACACAACAAAAAGAAACGCCTTCCGATACATCCTCTTTAGGCCGCAATTAGAAAACACAGCTTGTCCTTCCCTATATATTTTCTGGAGGTCAAGTTGTTATCAAGGTTTGATTTCAATGTTTGACGTACAGGCTAGGGTTCTTATTTACCATGTATGTTACATATTATGTACATGTAAGTTTATATATATATTATTTTATTTTCTTTTTTGTTGTTTGCAATATTTGCACCTCCACTTTCGGGTAATTTGAGACATGTTTCTCATTTACTCGCTTTGGGTATACATTCCAATTACGGATGTATCCCCATTTGAACAAAGCTTGTTGGATATACCGTACTACGTCAAACACCCACTTTTGGAGACGCACCCTGGTGGAAACGGAGGCTTGCGTCGGATTTCGGCCTACTTAATCCCGTCGAGCTTGGTCTCCACAAAACCAAAATTAAACGTCCGCATAACCACTAAATTTAGAATTGAAATCAAACCGCCGTAAAAGAAAATAACTTAGGTTAAGTTTTACCCGCACTGCTATGATGGGTGGAGTCATTAGGCTATTTGCTCAAATTCCCCTTAAGGAATATAATAAATATTTTCACTTGTATAAAGCTCTCTCCCTCCCTTACCATTTACCTAACCATACAGCAGCCATTGTTATTTCCCCTAGTAATGATTTTTTAGCAATTACACCGGACGGTCAATACTATTTAGAAATGAGTCATAACGACCTGGCACATTGCTCCTCTGGCACCTTTACGATTTGTTCCCCGATGCGTCCTATTTTTAAGTCCCACAAACCATCTTGTTTGTATTCAATTTTTGCAGGCAATAAAATGGAAATTCATTCCTTATGTAGTAAAACTGTGATGTTACATTTTGAACCTACCTTCTATCGATCACCGGCAAGGAACACTTGGATTTACAGCGTAAACGAGGAGCAATTAACCATTCATTGCCCGGCAGAAGCCTATTCTTATAACAGTTCTATTACACAAACCCTTTTACGAGGTACTGGCACAGTGGCCATACCCCCTAATTGCCAGGCATTTGGCACCGACTTCATACTCGCTTCTCATACGTCCACTAGCACTCATGTCACGAAAAGCCCTTCATTTACCATTCCTCATTTAGCTACTATTATGTCTATTATTGCTAATAATTCTGCCAACAATATTTCTCAAATCATCGGTTCTCATGACCAAATTGATAGTATTCTCACACGTTTAGGACATTCTCATACTGAAAAATCAACAGTACCTTTTCACGTATGGCAAAAGGAATTGGATTTACTTAATACTTCACCTTGGTATGAACTTCAGACTACCCATCACTATGGTATAACAGCTTTTGGAATTATGCTTATTGTTATTACTTTGATAATCATTTGGAAACGGCGCTACATATGTTCAAAACTACCCTGTCCTGTTAGACAACCACCTGTCCACCGGCACCAGAATGTTATTTACGTGCCTACCACCACCCCCTCACAACAGAAATCTGGTACTGTCGACATAAGAGCCTGGTCAGCCCCCACTCGCAGTGGCGGCTACTCATATGTAGAGGAACTACCCCATGACGAACAGGCCCCCGCACACCTATATCCCATGTTGACATAATTCAACTTAAACACTACCACATATGATAGGGCTAATATACATGTCTTTCCTTTCAGGGATCGCTCATTTCCGTTATGTTTCAGTACGACACTCACCCTCATGGAATCCAAGCGTCGCTGCCTTATATGTAGAGAAAAGGGCCATATCATGGAACAGTGCACGTCTACAAACGGCGTAACCTTCAATTTATCAAACCTGAGCCAGAGCCAATTACGAAGGCGCCTCCTGGACTGGCTGATTGTCATTAAACATTGGCACACGGAATCACGTCCAACTGGGGGCACTCAGGGACTCCAGGGGGCAGCGAAAGAGTTATATGCCCGATTTCGCACCCAAAGCCATGCCTACTATTTGAAGTATGGGCTTTCCATATATACACCCCCCACGGCACAGTATCCTGACCCAACCCTACCACCTTCCACTACCCTTGATAATACCCCCCCCCCCCCCCTAACTTGTGAATGTTAGGTTTTTTCAGAATTTTCAGACATTCTTCGCACGTTCCCTTGCCTGGGCTCCTTCAACCTTCACTCATAATACGGGTTTTTCGAGAAGTGGTATTCTCACTTACTACATTGTGTCTTAGTTTCATGTTCTTTTAAAATCCATATGTGTCAAGCCATCTTTATACTACAAATCAAGTTTCAGTTCAAGTTAATTCTTTCTTTTGCATGTTAAGATTATCATTGCAGTGAACACCCTTTTTATTATTCTTATTTGAATGTATCTATATTCGTCTTGTTGCATATAAATCATTACATTAACATTATGAGTATTCATAACATAACGATCCACCAAAACTTTTCATTGTTGAGTACAAATTCATAATCAAGAGGGATAAAAGGAATAAATAGCAAAAAAAAAAAAAAAAAAAAAAAAAAAAAAATGTTTGCATAAATTGTTACTTATCTGTGTCATTTTTACAGCTGACCTGTAATCAGCCACATTCTAATTGGGCTTCCTCACACGACGGGCGCCATTACAGTCCGTCGCTTTGTCCTGGCCGGCAATCACAAGTCGTGGGTTCTTCACCCGGGTCCAACGCACCAGTCAGAGCGGACACTACTGTCACACACCTCCATAAGGCACCAGTCGCGCCGCTGACATCGCACACCACTGGACCCCACGACTTGCACCCCCATCGGATTCACCCCAGAATCCACCTCACGACTTGCACCCCCCACCGGATTCACCCCAGAATCCACCTCACGACTTGCACCCCCATCGGATTCACCCCAGAATCCACCTCACGACTTGCACCCCCATCGGATTCACCCCAGAATCCACCTCACGACTTGCACCCCCCACCGGATTCACCCCAGAATCCAACTCACGACTTGCACCCCCCTCCGGATTCACCCCAGAATCCACCTCACGACTTGCACCCCCCACCGGATTCACCCCAGAATCCACCTCACGACTTGCACCCCCCACCGGATTCACCCCAGAATCCACCTCACGACTTGCACCCCCATCGGATTCACCACAGAATCCATCTCCCGACTTGCACCCCCCACCGGATTCACCCCAGAATCCATCTCACGACTTGCAACCCTCATCGGATTCACCCCTGAATCCACCTCACGACTTGCATCCCCCACCGGATTCGCCCCAGAATCCACCTCACGACTTGCACACCATCGGATTCATCCCAGAAACCTTCATGCCAGACCCAGACACACAATCTTCAAATCATCAAGGACAACATGTCACGGTACCGACCGGTCGCAGTTTCGCTTTATTCATATCGAAATTGGACTTGCACTTCAGTCGTGTGCTATGTATGGCATAGCAGGCGTTACTTTTGTGTCTTCGCGCTATGGCCAATAAACTCTCATTCCGGGTCATAGTCCATAACATTTGCGTGTGTCCGCCCACTTTTCATATCGCTGAATGAACAGTTCTAAAGTCATTTGGTACATCATTATTATCTTTAGCATTTCTTCGTTTTTTTAGCTCTGTAAGCTTTTTTTACCCATTTCTTACACCAATAAACATGTATCTATATACTGAAAATCATATTCGAAATGGGTAATAATTAGCATAATAATACTGGTTTTGATATGTTTTACTAATTTTTTACAACTTAACCATTATCGTTACCACAATTGGGTACGACTTATTTTTAATTGATACATTTAACGGTTTTACGTTTTTTCATATCTTAAAGGTATAATTAATTACTTTCCTTGATCAATTAATGAATTACAAACATAATTTTATATTTCTATAATTTTTGGTTTGGTATCAAAGTTATTCTTTTCTCAGTATCCATTTATGAAAAGATATCTTTAAGGATGTTTACATTCAGTATCATCTACAAATAATGATATATATCTATGTTTTACTATTGTCAATTTGTGTATATTTTATATTACTTATGTTGTTCTTTTACAGGTCGCATACACACACACGTACTGAGTTACCTATGATCAGTTTTTTATCAATACTTCTTTTTTTAACACGATGTTTTAACTTTTGATATTTCGCGAATTTCATGTTCTCTTTCACAATGAAATTTATGTACCTACTTACTTCAATAATCTGCAGTAACATCCATTTTAGTTTGGACCATTTTACGTTTCTAGTACGGCTTATCTTTACTTTTTTCTCTTTTCCAAATTTAGATATCATGATATCCACTACTGACACATTCTGATACCCAATTGGGTTCTCTTTTATCACTTCCACAAATTACTCAGGGCATACTTCATCCATTACTTTACATTTACTCCATATTGTCTTGTTTTGTTAACATATTCCAACTTTATTATACTCCATCATGACGCACACCACTCAGCGAAATCAAACTCCATCCTCCTTATTATACCTGTTATTCACATCACCCTAGCCATCCCCTTATTTTCCACAATGGCGGTTGACACTTGCTTCGGTATTGGATTACCCACTGGGTCCAACAGGCTTGTTTGGACTTTCAGTTGTACTTCGGTGGTTGTATTACGGTCCATAAATATGGGGACGACCTTCTCATATTTTAGTGGCTTTCGTACACACCATACATTCATGACTAATGTCTTCCTACTCGCAAGTGGTTCTTTGACTAGCCCATTACCTCTTTAGCCTTCCTTATGAGTTTAATCACTTTCATTTATGACTTCCTTTATCTTTTGCCACATCCTTTTGGGAAAGATGTGTCAAAAGGTTTGAGCGGGAGGAGTGTTGTCATGAAGCGGGTTTTATTAATAAAATATTAACTACAATCGCTTATATGGATGAACTATACATGAATAACTTGTGACTGGATAAACGATAGTTAAGATTTCTTCAAAATAGGATGTTATTGTCCTGTGGAATACTTTCACTAATGAGCCAATGTCAAAAACAAAGTAATATAGTACAGATCACGTACTAGATGCTCAGTAAACAGATTATCATTATCAGTATAGCCCAAAATAGGTCTTAAACTCGTGGATGTTACTATAGGTATTTGATATATAATCCCATGCAAAAGTCAGGGAATCGTCAGTCTTCGGCCAACGGTTTTCGGTGCAAAGTTCATAAGTGAACGAACATAGGAAACATTTTTGGCTTAAAAGAGGGTTTTGATTGAGCACCTTGAGCATCTGTGCAAAAGGAGTTTGACCAAAAATCGGGGCATATGTGTACCCATACTCTGAAATCGCCAAAAGTTTTTCAAGGTTATTCAGTTATTTAAGTAATTTTCTATTTTGTGTGTGTGTACGTGACCCAAGGGAAACTTTCATTGTTGGGTAAGTGATTTTCTTTATTATGTCTATAAAATAATAAATCTGATTATCATGGTTCAATCATTGTTGTTACTTTCCCGAACTACGATGTAGTTCAAGTTCCCTACGCCTCAAAATCTAATTTCCTTTAAAAACTCAAAATTCTGTCCTTACATAGGACAGTGGTGGCAGCCAAAACAAAACCGTTAAAACCACTAAGGTAAATTACCCGCCCCACGACAATTTTGATGGCATTATAATTCATCAATATACACTC
The DNA here is from genome assembly GCA_945910005.1 of Isoperla grammatica. Lineage (NCBI taxonomy): Eukaryota > Metazoa > Arthropoda > Insecta > Plecoptera > Perlodidae > Isoperla > Isoperla grammatica. Next base: position 39,191,304 of record OX246738.1, on the reverse strand, counting down.
CTTAGCTATCAAATTGGTTTCACCTAAACGTTGCAACCAGTTACAACCATAAATCATATTAGCCATACTTAATAGATATCATGGTCAAAAGAAGCCGTTGCTTTAACAGATTCGATGAAATTTATTTGAGTTATCAAGTCACGATCTGGCCAGACAAAATCAATCATCTCTCTGCTCATAAAACACTTGAGCCATCTTCCTGCCAGCCAGAAGTTTATGCGGCTTGTTTGGCCTGCGCCCTCAACCGAACTGTACACTCACCGGCATGCGTAGTACAGAAACCTTTTTTATCGACAGCTCTTCAAACTGTCTGGGTGTGCAACATGGTTGCAATACGCGTCTGCGATTCAAATTTCCGGTTTTTCATATATTGTCGGCCATTTTAGCCCCTATCGCTAAGCAATACACAACAACAGTCACAACAACATTGTGAACAACGTCTAAATGGCCGACCACAGCTTTAGCTTCCGTGGCTATTTAATGGGGCTTTGCACGCAAAGTTTGACGTAGAATGCGCCACCACCGTCCAAGCCCAAATCCATGGCCTGCTGGATGGGTAAATCAGCGCGGACAAGGTCTACTTGACCCATCCAGCAGGCTGTGATGGCAGCATTTTGCCAAAGACATTGGAATAGAAGTAGCGCCACCATAGTTCGAGCTCAAGTCCAGAGCCTCCTGGATGGGTAAATCAGCCCTTTTTTCATGGCCTAGTTATGCGGAGATCAAGTAGACCTTGTCTGAGGGCTGGCACTACGCTGGCGCTGCGAGTGGGAGAATGTGGCAGTGCAAAGCCCCAGATATGTTGATTTATTAGCTGATTCAGGTCCAGTTACGAAGTAACTATTATAAGTCCATGGTCGAACTTATAAGTTTCTGAGTTGCTAGTTGTCTGCACATGCAACATGGTTGGAATACGCGTCTGCGATTCTTATTTCCGGTTTTTAATATTGTCAGGCATTTTATCCCCTATCGCTAAACAATTACACATGAACAGTCTCAACAACAATGTGAACAATGTCAAAATCCGAAAGTTAAGGGCTAAAATGGCTGTCCACCACCTTCTTCCGTGGCTATTTCATTGGCAAAGTCCGTCGATCCCCTGGCAGAGGCTCGGTAAACCTCAAAGCCCCCGGGATTTACGGACCTTGTTTCATTGGTACGTTGATTTGTTAGCTGATTCAGGAAGTCCATATTTGTATAAATCTAGCATTCAATATTTCTGCTGTTGTTTGGTTATCGTGTTGCCAACTGAAATATTCAAACGCTTTCAGGAGGATATTAAAATAACCTTGGAATATATTATTGGAGCTCTAACTTTAGCGTAGGGTCTATAACTTAGTACGAGGGTGTTCTTTACACTTTACAGCTCGAATACCCAAGTCCTGGTCCAGAGGCAGCCCAACCCGCTTCCCTTGGTTTAATGAGCTATATATAGGAATTGCGAAGTCCCGTGATACGATCGAAGGCTATAGGAACTCGAGCCTAATCCGAAGTGTTGTCTATAGAACCTTTACTACTTTTACCACCCTTGGTTGATTTACTTGTGTCGAAGGATGTACATGTGTGAGTGTTCATCTGATCATCTAGTGACGGTTCGTCAATTTATTTCTTAAATATGATGTTTTTGTTTTAAATTTATTAGTCTTACTCATCATATGAAAACTGGGCTATTTATGTAAATAGGAACATTGATTTGCGCTCAAAATGACAGGTCGAAGATGGTTCAAAATATGTGTGGAAGTGTGATCAGCTTTCGCATGTTGATCTATACCTAATAACTCCACCCAACCTCCCCGCCCCCTCCCTCGCATTTAGAATACTTAATTGCACATTATCCACAGTTACTTCGCATAGCTTAATCTTTGGTAAATTAAGTGTAATTATTATTCTACTAATTAGAATTCATAATCTTATGCTCTGTCGTTCTGAGACGGCAAAACCTTGCAACCGTAAATGTCATTGTAAACACATCAACTGTTTTAATGGAGTCAATAAAGATATAGGTACACGAGATTTTCCGACGTGATTTTCCTCCTTTTAATTCCGAGAAACTCTTGTTGTTTAAATAATTGCGAATGTGATCAAAACGTGAGATAATAATTACGGCTATGTCAGTAATAAAACTAATTATTTACAATTTATAGTAGTTACAAATGAAAATCATAAGACACTCAAATTCTAAGTTTAATCAAATAAAAGGACAAAAATGATGACATTTCTTTCATGAATCATAATCAAAGTAATAACACTAAATAATGATATTAATAAGTGCGGCATGGCGTGCAGGCTGAAAATTATAGAGCCGCTTTTATCCACCGATAAATGATCTCGGTATGACACTAAAATATTGTTATTGTAAATAGTAATTTATTTGCGTGTCTGGTTCCTCAGCGACATCTATAGTGCTAAGCAAGGTTGGTTGATTTGATATCCATCAAAGGCGGTGTAGAGTACATAATATGATTGAAGACCATAAAACAAATTAATTATGAAAAGCAGTTAAGTGTTAATCTTTGGGCATCTCATTAGAGGTATGGAAGTCCTTAGCTCGATCAAGGCAAGGAGTGTTCTATTCATGACTTAATTACTTCTGGAACTACAGTGATGTGATGACAATGTATATATTATATCATTGTAATGCTGTTGATTTTGAACACTCAAGCCACCACCCAGTATAAACAATATATCCTTATAAGGATTTTACAAAAATAGATGGTTTGAACCTCCAAATTATATAAGATGTAACTCCCTTTCGCAAATTGAAACGCGATTTTGTGCCTTTCAAAAAACTTTCTTGTTGTTTATCTGCGATTAACTACTGTGATGAAACCCAAACATTGAAATCATGAAATGTGTACGATAGCATATTTATCGTGTATATGAAACTGAATCCTTCTCTATATTGACATCAAAGAACTCGTCTTGCAGACACGAATAAGATTAATAAATGCATCAAGTTCTTGTGTGAGTCAGGTCGCATTCCAATCAAGTATATTATGATATTCATTGCCAAGTCCGCCCGCTGGCTGCGCGTTTGTGACGTATGTAGTGCAAAATATTTTTTGAAAACTCACGTGTTTATTTCATTTAACACACTAAGTCTATGATTCTCTCTACTATATAGTTCAATAAAACAAACTCTCGAAATAAGGAGCAGGTATAGTTTCACATCAGTTGACCTTTTATAGGCGACTCTCATAATTAGACGCAACAGAAGCTAGATACGAATGACCAAGCGCAATGGTAGGGCCTAATGTTGAAGAAAGCTCGTCTTATGAACGCATAGAAACCTACAAAAACCTTCAACTAAGATTGATTGCACCGTGGAAGTAATCGAATAAGAAGTATGAACCCTATACCTATACTGTGCGTCAAATGCTGAAACAGGCGAGTAGGGTCGAGCATTCGACATACATTATTCTGTCGAAGCTGGTTATGTCCTACAGTGTGCTAGATATTACCAGCGTCTTGATCGTTTGTTGTACTATGTGTGTTGGTTGCAAGTGTATTGTTGCAAGTGTATGGTTGCAAGTGTATTGTTGCAAGTGTATTGTTGTAAATGTATTGTTGCAAGTGTATTGCTGCAAGTGTATTGTTGTAAATGTATTGCTGCAAGTGTAATGCTGCAGGTGTATTGTTGCAAGTGTATTGTTGGTAGTGTATTGTTGTAAATGTATTGTTGCAAGTGTATTGTTGCAGGGCACCAGTGTATGGCAAGTTGTTTGGTTTAGTTGTGAAAACAAGAAATACAAACATAAAATTCACAATATCTTTGCCGGTCCCAGTGGTAGGGATCAAGACGCCCACCCGGCAAGTGGGAGACCTGGGTTTGATTCCTAGTCGAGGTTGTTTTTTTAATTTTTAGGTTTCACAACCATTCATTCACAACCATTCATCGCCAATAAATATTCATTTGTTTGGTTTAATTGCCTATATTTATCATAATCATTAATCATCCTATTATTCTCACCTCCCCCCCCCCCCCTCCCTCCACCCTTATATTCACTATTTTTATATTAATGCAGGATTAAGATTGTTTAACAAATTACCCAGACATATTAAAATACACAACTTTCTATTAATGTATGTATTTGAGCATCAATTGTACAATTAGAAATAATAATTGATAATACGTGGTGACTAACTGTATGTATGACCATAATAGCTGGTGAAGTTAAATAAACAAAATCTTATCTTATCTCATCTTACAGTTATATAGTACCAGCTTTCTTATCTCTTATGCGCAACCCCTATGCACAATAAACAAGTGCGTCACTTACAGGGCATAGGTCGTGTTGGAGTTACGAGAGACCCCACTCTTCTGCGGACCTTCACCCTCGTCAGTCGTCATACATACCGAGCACCGAGTAAGTACCATACAATTTTACTTGCTTCTCTCTATGGGTACTAAATGTTTCCTATACCTACAGTGAATTTGGTATTTGGTGTCACAATTCTTTCTCTTGTTGTTAAGTATTGTATGTATAGAGTGCATACCACCTCCCCCCCCCCTCCTCCCTCTCTTTCAACGGAAGCTGCATCTCCAATAAAGTCGTTCCACAGCAACCTTATGGATACTGACGTCATAGATGAGGGAGAAAGCACTCAATAAATTCAAAGTTTTTCTGAATCGGCCTTGTTGATTCTGGCATTTCTCCGTAGGTGTTCGCACTGTCCAATCACTGATTCATATGTTTCGTATTTAAAATATCGATCTTTGATTTGTTATCGCTCACTCGTCGATGGTGTTCGAAGCCTACAGGGTTGGTTTAGTCACTTTAAATTAAAGTCCCCCACTGCAAATCAGTTTCGTTACTGAGTGGGTAGACTCTAAATATGAATTAATTTATTTATTGGCTAACCAAATGGCCCTTTTTTTTAAAAGCCACCCGCTGATTGGCTCCGACTCACTCATCTATGACGTCGTCATTCACAAGGTTGCTGTGGAACCCTGTTGATTCCACCTACAGTACAATAGTATTTGCTGCTCCGTGATGCATCTTTACCGACACTTATATAGTTCAGTATCTTACTCGGCGTATAAAATCATTTTAATAAAAGTGTTTTGATGCGCAATAACATTAGCAATGCATTAATACCGGCACTTTATATTGCACGCTATTAGTCATAACCATTACCATGTAATTACCGGCAGTACCATTGTTTGTTGCTATTTCATTATAACAGCATTTAAAACAGGTATAGAGTAATCAACGCAACGTTTACAACATTGTTAAAACCATATTATACTTCGTAAATCCGTCACAGTGCAAATAATGCTTTATGACCATGTTAATGTGGTTATGGTGTTTAGTATTGTTCATAGTTCTGTACATTGACCCAAATCGAAAGTATTTGTGGTGATAATGTAGAGTATACGTATAGCATATTATCACCACCGATGGAAACTTCCAACGACAGATGATTATTCGTAGCATTCGAAGGGTTGTCGGATTTTACCAGTTAGTGAGTGCATATTAACGCAAGAAACACCACTTTGGCGGATGCCATTATGAACATTTCAATATTTGCACACATATAGCGCGTGTACCATAAAGAGACCGGTTCGCGCCCGATCCAAAACTTCGGTCGAGACCGGTCGAGACCCGCGTCGCCCGATCGATTATTTACGGGATGCGGACGAAATCGGAATCGATGACCGGATGAATCGGGCGCTTTACGGTGGGCTTATACGCACTCACAATGAAACAGCTCCTCCATTCATAAGTAATGAAATTATGTTAGATTTGTTCTTTTGAACCAATGTAGTGACTGCATACATTATTACCTAATATGTATGTTCACCCATCACACTAAGCTTGTGGGTGGGGTAGTGTAAGTATACTATCAAAGAGTATATAGTCTCACTGTAAAAACCGCGCCTATAATAACCATATTTTTGTTGTACATCGAGAACGCTACACAATATTGAAAAAGTGGCAAATTATCGAGGGTGATGTGATTTCATAAGAACAAAAAACTGAATTAACAAAATTTCAAATATTGCAATCATTATAGGGTTCTCTAATTGGCATCCCAATGACAATAATCTTAAAATTATTACAATATTAATTTTATTAATTTAGTTTTTAGTTCTTATGAGACTACAGCCAACTTATTGGTCCCTTTTTCAATGTTGTGTATCTCAATCTATAACTAAAACAAATTAATTGTACAAGGTTTTTACAGTGATACCACCCTTTGCAGACTCTGGGTGGATATCTGTGTAACGTATCGGTAGTCGAGGTCATTACAAACGAGGAGAGCAGCTTAGACCTTGATAAAAACCATAAAAGCATACACAAATTGCATGTTCTACATCTGCAAGACACTTTGCAAGAAGGTAGGTTAGCGGCCGTGGCCATGAAGTCAGATCATATGAGATTACTGCTGCTGATTGCTAACATAATGACTGGTTATTTGATTCAGTGAATTTATAATAACGTTTAATATTGTGTTGTTTAGCTTTCATAAGATAATGCATCGACCTATTACAAGGCTGGTGACAGTTACAAATTATTGGTTATTGCCCATATGCCAATGCCCGCGGGAGACTTGAATGTAGAATAATGTTTGTTGTCATGAAAACCGATTATTGTATTAGCTTATTAGCTTGTAAGTACGCTACGATAATTTTAACACGCTGTAATGTAAATAAGCGATACAATACAGATGGAAAAAATATTGGTTCACGTTGATATTTTTAAAGATATTTAGACCTAAAAGATGATATTTAGATTTATATGATTGTAAATATGCCTATCGTCCAATATATATATAAGGTGAATACTTTTTGAGAATGGTTGAGGATGGTTACCGGTTGGGTGGAGCTTCCACCCTCAGCCACATTTCGCAAGGTCACCATTTGTTATTTAAAATGAAATTAATCTATTTCTGACGGTTTGCGCTGCACAAAGAGTCATTTTCTTATGTATATAACAATCAGAACAAAGCCACGCTAACACATTTCAAGTTACTTCGCGTCACTATCAAGTTTTCCCTTCTTCACCATTTTTTGTGTGCTTGTGTCTTCATAACTATTACCAAAGATTACAAACAAGGGCTATTACTACCTTCCACATCCTGGTCAATTATGTTTTAAATGCTCGGATCTTGGTATCTGCCAACTTTTAATTCTTCCACTTTCCACTCAATTACGAGGTACGACCATTATTTAATGTGTGCTGTCTATTAAACAATCACTCAGTCTTATTAAAAGTTATCCATGAATCTCTTACTCGCATACTTCTGTTGCTAAGCTATGTTCAAGTACCATCATTTCTAGCCTATCTCAACAGGTGTATTTAAATGCTCAAGGGGGTAGTGGAAAAATTCTCTAGTTGTGGATTTCGCAATCTCACTAATGCCAACACGCCAAAACGCTTCCAATGAGTTTCATTGCAGAAAACGTGCCCTTATAAATACATTCAGTAGTATTGTCCTTTGTAAATCAGTTGTTATGTATACATGAAAAGATATACATTAAATAAATATAAAAACGCTATTATGAAAATATCACTTATCCATACATTGACGAATAATAAGAAATAATTTAATCGAATTAAGTATTAAAAGTAATTCGGTTAGTATAACACTCTAAGTTGGCAGCGTTTTAATGAAAATTATAACTCACGAAAGACTAGCATAAGCATACATTTTTGCATTAGTTTTCCATCCATCATCATTAAATAATACTAACATATACAAGTGTTGATATCAAGATTTACACAAAAATGAACCAAAATTAAGCAATTAACACATTTTTTACGAGTATCTACCAAAGTGACACTAAAATTTAATGACCACGACCACCAGTCCTAACCATGTGCGTGAACGAGCATTTCGCTCTGATAAAGGTCATCTTGGTTTGGTCAAATGAGGTCGCTGCTGGATGCGAATCACTTGATGCGAACGCGTCTTACGGCGGTTCTGACATCTAACAAATGATGTTCCAGATGCTGGGACGAGTGCAACGTTGATTGATTACCTAGATCATTGCTACAATTACGGCTTTAATTTATGCAAACAATTGTTTTGTATTCACGGCAAACCTTGACGTCCACTTTAAACGGCCGGATGTTGTGTTATAGCAGCAGTGCTTTGCATTACGATGATGAGACGGCAATTGTGATTAATTATGACACATCTTCACACACCAACGGTCACCCTGTCAAAGACCCTTGCCGGGCATTACGCTCAACGTTCTTTTAAGAGTGCGGAAACATAAGGAAAGTTTAATGTTTTCTCGGGTTTCAGATTCAGATTTCAGACAATTTTATTCTGAACACAAAATACATACATGCTACTAAAAAGTGGCTATTTATACAAAGTTGGAGAAGCCTGCAAAGTCATGAATACTATTCTCTGAATGCTAGTATTAAATTTTAAATTATACTTTAAGTATAGGCCTAAAATACTACATTTTGGAAATGTTTCCTTATAATATACCGGTAAGTTTGATAGATAAGAGTGCGGGGTAAGATAACGGTCGACGTCGCAACCCTTTATGAAAATTGATAAAGTTCATGTTAAAAGTTACTTAGAAACTTTGCGTATGAATATCATACGAAAACTTTTGTCTCTGTTTATAAAAAAAGTGAGACATACTCTTCAGAATTATATTTCTCACTATTTTCATGTATACATCAATCATTATTTCTGAAATTTAGCGATTATTGCATTGCAATGTTTCTGAAATAAATTCTTACTGAATGCATTACAATGATGGATATGCTATAGCCGAAGATAGAGGTAAACGAAGAATTCAGTTTGTTTGTATACACAATGCCATAGTCAAAGTTGGTCGGCTTCACAATCATCAAAGCAACAATTGTTTATTTACTCATAAAGCGACTTTACTCTTGGAAATGATGTCTTACATATACACAACAATGACTAACGATCTTTTGCTATGCACCCCTAGTCGATCCCTGAAGTAAAAATTCAACAGCCAACTATGTGCATGATGAAATTTAGTTGTGGTTATATTAAAGCATGCAAAGCGCACGTTTCCATTCGACTTTTATGTAACTCTTTTTTTTAGTCTCGGGACAGCATCGAGCCCCCCCCCCCCCCCACATCCCGATCAAGTTGAACATTGGAACATCACAAACTTCGCTGTCGACTGAATTCATTAGTTTCGTCGCAACATCGTTCAAGTAGCCAATAGTTATTACAAGAATTAATTTTTTCAATACAAAATTGTAGCGAAATGTGAGATAGACATATCATAGTAAATGTCCGTTCCGTCACGAAAATGTTAATTTTAACACAATGCGATAAGTATCGTAGAACCACCGATGTTAACAAGCGAAGGCAATATGATCTCATCGCCCCGCACCCTTAGACTGACAACACAGTGGGTGGGTATGCCCGTACTGTTGATGCGATCGCTCGCCGACCATCAGCGCTTGAAAGCTCTCATTAGTCTCTGTACCGCACGTGCTTGAGATACTTGATCTATCACAATGAAGTATTTCGAAGCAGCTTTACAAATATGTTTCTAGAAACCAGAATGTTTTGTTTGTTTATAATTATTATTGTATTAGTAATTACAGCGTTATTAAGATATCGTTATTTTCTGAAATGTCGGCAGGGCGTAATACAATGATTCAGAGACATAATACCCTTCGAATGAGAGGTGAGCTTATTGTATGCGAGTCTCAGGGCTCCAATTAAAACAGAAAATGAATGCGATATTTCGATGGGACGACTTGTTAAATGTTATTAAAACGATAATTGGAAAGTTTTCAAGTAAATGTTACGAATAAAAACGTAACAGAGATTGATGCTAACAAGATGTTATTCAATAACTCAGGCGTAGGTACCTTTGTGCTCATTATATTTAGATTGTAAGGGTGGAACGGTGGAACGGTGGAAGCACAATATCATCTTAACAACGTAGGCCTATACTGTATACATTTATGAGATGATAATTCTCGTTTTGAAAGCTGTTATAAACTTGAGGATAATATTCCACTCCTACCAACATAGATAAATATAAACATGGCTCCATATAGTATTGCCCGTCTTGGCATTTAGACGAAATATGTAACCACACAGATAATGTAAATATATTCAACCCAACAATTTCACCCTACAGAAACAAACCACACATGACTCCACTTACAAAAAGAGAGTTGTTTAATAGTATATGTATGTATATATATGCAATTCTTTATTAGCATCAGCTGCTATACATCTCACAGGATCGCATTTAGAAATGTAGTCTATATCCAACCAATCCATGTATATAAAATACGAGTATTTCACACACAAAACATGTTACAATTTTTCAATAAAATTGTATGACAATTATTTTACTCTTAAATTCTAACAGGGCAATACTGACTTCGTATTTACGTTTCAACTTGCACGTTTGTCATTAATTTGACTTTAGTGTAGTTGACAAGTGTTGTGTAGTGTAGTGTAGTGTAAATTGTAGAGGTGTAGTAGATACACTTGAAGATGAGAGGAAAATATTAAATAACCGATTTATCCAATGATCTCTGATCTGATGACTTAGTTTGGCAAACATTCATGATTATAAATTCTACCATTTTACATAGTAACAATATTGTTTTAGTAGTCAAGCAAAAGCATGCAACGTAAGTTTTCCAATTACACAACGAACATGTATTTTGTTCGTCACGGTAGAATTATTCATGCGATTACCACTCATTTCACGTTGATCACTATTATCAAAATCATAGATTGGTTATATGGGAGTAAAACTTCTTCCCAAATAACGTTGACTTTCGGGAACCGATAACCGTCCCATCGTCAGATACACATGGTGACGGAGAAACGTTATTGATATTTTAATACATTAATCTCTAATCTGGTCTGCTTTCAATCTTCACATTGTCGTAATATAGATCAAATCTATATTATACATATTCAGATCGTGTTCCTAATGTGTTTAGTATTCGATAGAATATACAATTGCTGTGTGTTGTAATAAATACAAGGTTATAATTGTAAACATCCGTGCTTCAATCTACCTTCTCAATCAGTTTTTATTGCAGGATATATACGAGAAATTGACGAGCCACGTAAACTATTATTTAATCATCGTTTTCCTAGGATCTAATTGTTTTCGAGTTATCGCTACATAACAGGCGATTCTTTCATCGGTGCTTCGATGCAGTGCGAAGTACGATGCAAGTTGGTTGCACGGAGCGGTGCTGACTTCACATGAACCCTGTTAGGGCAGGTCAGCCTTCGTAGTTCGTTCGGCTCGGTTTGTTTAGCTCTTCTATTCTCGAGCTCATTATATGTGCGCCAAGATGTACCACATGGGGGCAACTTGTTGTTTACATAGAGACTATGTTTACCTTCCATTCTAAACATTGCCGTTCAAACTGAGACCTGGCATGCCGTCTGCTGACTCTGGCTGTGATGTGCAGCGTAGAGAGTTTATTCAAACCAATACACGTTTGAAATATGTAAATGAACTCATGCTGATTCAACGCCTGTTATAAAAGGTAAAAAGCACTTGACTAAGTATACGAACACAGAACCTAGATATCATATCATATTTCATTTCATATCATATCTCGGAGAATGCAAATGTCCTTATTTCTTCATTTGTTCCTTTTAGTTTATATTATAAGTATACTGTATTCATCTTAGCTAAATTTTAATTCGTATCTATTACCTATATTTTTTAATTGGCCACACCTCAGGATTTTTTATTTCTTCCGTGGCCATAAAACCATGATGTAGTCTTATGTAGAAATTCTTATATCCGATAAATATTTATTTATCATATTCTTATTCTAAACGATATTTTGAGTTTATTCTGCTGTATTCTTGCTGAGCAAATTCATACTTTGAAGGTTGTAGAAGAAAGAAAAAAGTATCGGTTATTTTTCGAATGTATAGCTAACAAGTTTAGCATCCCAAATACATCATATATATTATGTCTACATCCCAAATACATCACTTATATTATGTCCATCTTTATATGGCAAACAAATAATGCCATAGCAAGCATAAACATAGAATCAATACCCTTTTAAGTACTATATAGGCATACTTTTTAAACAACGGCAGCGAGCGAGTTGACTGACACTGCACAAGTACTGTGTACTTATTATATAGTGCCAGTCATTCACTTACTGACAATCAACGGTCTCTTGTAATTAACTGATATCTACATAAGTACATAAAACATAGCTGTGCATAGCTTACACGGCAAAATGTACGAAGCTATACTGGCGACGCCGTAAGAAGCAAGGTGTCCCCTAAAGTTCTGAGAAGAGACGGTCGCTCCACACGGTTTATTTTAACGGTATTCAACTCTAGATTGCCCTATACCTGTATTGTTATTGCCCGCTGCATTGACTGCACCAACCGTGAAGGGGTGCGACCCCACCACGTCTGACAACATGAGCGCGATATTATCACTACAATACCTGAGGCAGGAGAACGGGATGCAAGTAGATTTAGGTTGGTAGTTGTCAAACGCGTCACTTCATTATTACATATAATCCGTGACGACAACACTTTGCAAGTTAACGCGTCGGGGTTTTATATATGTGTCGTTGTTTGTTTACACAATATCAGATGGGAAGATCGTTTTTATACACCTTTTGGATTTGTAACTTTTATATATTTCTGTAAAAATTGTATGTTTATTATAAACATAAGATTAATACTCGGGTGCATGATTTTAAGAGACTTGTCTATATCCAATATGCTTCATTTACGAATGTTACGGTTTCATTTGGTCAAAATGTACGCCTTGCTATTGGGGCTAAGTTATGGGTCCAATAATATTTGGATGTGACTTCATGTAAGATGATCTAATGTAATTCACGTGGGCGTTCTATAGTCGAGGTCGCCAGCAGGCGGTAAGATTATGCAAATACTGACTAGCTGTGAATCGAATATCTTTTCTGGGTCCATTGAAACTCATGGCATATAAAACTTTCGCCAAGTGCTATACAAGTTCAATGTCAATCTTACAACAATGATGGTTTCTTTACATATTGGCTCGAGTCTTCGCCTTCTGTCCATGTTGATGACTGATGTGCATTTTGTTTTGCAGATATTTTGTTTAACTAGTTTTATCTAATTGATTATATAACTATTTCTTAGTCATTTGAATGCTTGTAAATCTATGACGTTTATGTTATAGAAACTTACAAAGTTATGAGATGTACTAAAAAAAAACGTACACAATTATTTGATTGTATTGCATTATTTAATATGTTTAAAACTAAGAAAATTCTTATCCTCTTTCGTCAACTCATAAATGTTTGTTATGTACTTTTTAATGTACACAGATTTATATTATAGAGAATTGCAGTGAAAGATCTGGATACTTTCCGGACAACGTATGAGGCATACGATTAATGGGCATCAAGATTTTTCTTACAAGGGGCAAACAAATATAGAATATTTATGATGTTATCGTTACGTAAATGTTTGGAAAAATAAACTTAAAAAAATGAACCTGAAACTGAATAGATAAATAAAACGTGTAATCCATAAATAAATGTCCGAACTCCGAACGTACGCCTCGGTCCGGGTCAGAGCCGTGCGTGCGCATGGTTACTCAGAGGTCGAAGAAAGACAGCAAGTCGTCAACCCATCGTAGCATGTTTACCCCAGACAAATGTTATGAAACGGCCCTGCGCGTATTCTCGTACCTATATCCACAAACAGTGATGCAGCACGTGTGTCGATGCTGAGAGAACAGCTTATCTATCGGGCACAACACCTGGAACAGCTTAATCTCAACACTAATTATCTATCTCATATAATTAGTGGCGAGTCATTGCTTGGAAACATATTCACCATTGCTAGAGCAGCTACGCAGCTATCAACTATGCAATTAGTTATATGTATATAAATAGAGCTGGATGCAAGTATCAAAGTTAAGTAGAATGTGGGATGATGCCAAGCCGGCCAGTCTTCCTCGTCCCGGGATGAAATATTACAGGAACGACAAAATTATAAAATATGTGAAGTTGTATAAATACTAACACAAGCCTATATTTACATCTTTATGTTTTCACGTATTGTGCAAGGGAGCCTTCCTATAACAGCACACTATACATTTCTATAACGTTATGTTTTACGTTACAAGTTAGTTTACAATATAATGACTATACAATTCGTACGAAATATGTTACGTTTTTGACATTGTTTGGATGCTTTGCCATTCGCAAACTTTTAACATTGTCGGTTTCCAGTTTAAACAATTTGAATGAAGTTTGTAGCATACATAATGGCAATGTGTCATGTAACAAAGTGTTCATAGGAAGATACAGGTGAGAGCAGTATGACACGAGATGGCAATAATACAGAAATACTATTACGTCTTACAACCATAAAGGTATAGTCCGGGCAAAAACAAAAAACTACCAGAGGTGCATGTTGACTTCCAAATTCGAAAACGAATAAATACATAACTAAAAGTTATAGTACTTCAGAATCGAGAGTACGTTGTTAGACACCAAATCATAAATCAGAATAGCGGGTGAAAACGTTAACGAAATTGTGATGTTTTGCCAATTAAGTTGTATCAAGCAGATTTTCTGATAGTTAAGTCATAAGTGAGCTTTCATTCAATTGCTGTCTGTCCCTCTGCCCCCTCCCCCCCTCGTCCGTGACCACGAGCAGTTACGCGCAAAACACGGACACGCACCCCCCATGGTCACACATAGACACACGCACACATGGTCACACATAGTACCTTAAAATTTAATCATTCATTTTGTGATGTGGTTTAGAGTTGTTTTATGCAGTACTGCTCATGATCACTTGAGAGAGGGACAGGCTGCATTGGAGTTAAATCTGTTCTGGTTTATGTGTTCTGTGCTTTTCGGAGAAATTACATTTAAAAACAAAAATTGTTACTACAATATTCTGATGTACGATTACTTTTAGTAATGTTTTTCGTATATATCAACAGATGTACCGATGATACTTTTTTAGTTTTTGACCTGACTGAATTGAAATTCCTACTAGTGTTCTGTTAGTAGACATAGTAAAAGTCTGTTTAAAAATGACCAACAGAACAAATGATTCGTCATTTGTGTGTTTCCTATAGCCGACATTGCATTTTAAGCAAAACGTTTACTATTTTTATTTTGTTACGATGTCGTTATTTTGGTTCTATTGCTAGAATTTTAAAGGTTGAGGTAACCAGGTAATAGAGTCTACCATGCAAATATAGTTGAAGAAAGTAAAAGTAACAACGTGCAATTATTTATAAGAAACTCAACTCGTGAATCACTCGTCTAATCTAACTGGACCTTGAACTAGCGACCAAATGTCGCAACTGCACTTCGAACTTGAAACTACGCGACAGTTTTGACTTTCTACTTATAACATTACTCGTAACAAGCTGATGTAACCCGTTACATTCTACGATTAGCTTAGTTTACAATTAACACATCACACGCATATTGTTTACCTTTCGTGCATAATCAGCAAAGATGTTGTTTTTATAAGACTTGGAAATGTTCTTGATAGTTACTATGTTGTTCTTTTTAACGCCACGCAGATGTGACTTGTTTTTGACTGGTGGGCACGTGTGTAATAGGCGTTTATGCAAGGCTTCAATGACGTGCCGTATTCGAACGCTAACACCTGATAACACAATTGTAATATCAAACCTAGCAATAACAATGTTACGTCAATGTAAGTCGTTGGTATAGGGCGATTTCAAAATACTTTCAAGGTACAATTTTGAGGTGCGTGCTAATGTGAACGCTACTTCTCAACTTGGACATAATATAATATTACGTGTGGAAAACTAATATCATGAGGTCACACAGTCACTGGGTAATTTTATTTATTATGTCCTCGAAGCGAGATAGCGATAATTTGCATTTTACACGTAGGCGTACATAGTGATAGACTAGTGTTGCTAGTTACCGGTTTCCATACAAGAAATAGCAAAACATTTACATACGGGTTTTACATCGAATACTGATGTAGTAAAAACATTTTTTTTTTTTAAATCTATGAAACCAGTTTTATCTGTTTACAGTCGTCTGGACAGTTTGATATAAACAAAAAATCGATTTTATCCCGAATGCACACATGAATGAGAGTGAATATAGAAAATATTTCTATTATTGGATTGAAACACGTATAGGCTGATTCACTGTTAAATGTAGTCGCGTCATGACATGACGGATCTATGCGTGTTAAACTAACCCAACTCAATTACAAGGACTGATTTTTAGGGATTCTATGGTCTGATATTAGCATTAATTATGAACCAATTAAGTTACTCGGCGGCTTCTTGGCCACGGTTTGATAAAAAGTGTTCGGAACACTCTTGACCAGTCGAGGACGGTAGCTTCTACCGTTGGTTGTATCGTATGGCGGTAACCTGTGGCTGGCAGGCGGACGGGAGGTCACCACTATTGGTAGCCGTGTCGACTAGGAACACTCCTGATTAAAAACGTTTTACTGTAATTATAATATTGAAAACGTAAGGATGGATGCACGCAAGGTTTTTTTGTTCCGAAGACGTCGAGTGAACCCATTCACTAAACTATCAGTTGGATTCAATAGGATACGGGATACATAAAAAGCATAAACAATATTATTTCATTGATGAGGTTCATGATTTCACGAATATGACGACTAAATTGCTTAGTTTATTTATTCTGGCCTGCTGGTTACGAATAAAGTCACCAACGAATGCATTGAAATAAGGCTTTTTGATTATTTGGCGTTTAACGATATACTAACAATCTTTCTTATATGATGTTGACCTCATTTAGCCTCTTACGACACGCAGAGCTATTTGAAATAAGTACTTAGACAAATGTCGAGATAGGATATCTGGAAACACTAAAACGCGTCACTGGTTCTTTCGCAACATACTATATAGTATATACTACTCATGCTGGGTTCGCATTCGCACGCACCCTCTATATTAGTTTCATACAGCTTGGACCCGGCCCGTATGAGCCACGCCTAAAAACGATTTATTGAATAAACATTTACTGGGGGTGTTGCTTTAGATTCACCATCTGTCACAGTAGTTACCCTAGCAACATGTTTACTCTCGTCCAATAGATTTAGAAGATACTCCCCCGCCAAATGAGCGGTTTCTGAAATTGTCGCTAAAATGAAATTCCATAAATGAAAATTTTGTATCTCAAATAAGGAATGTTTTGTCTGAAATGTGAAAATCTTAGCAAGATAAACCATAGGTGGGTCTTAGTACACATTCACATGTAAAATAAAATATTATGAGTATTATTGTTATTTTACTGATTTATCTTCATGAGTTTGCAGTCATTTAAGTTGTGAATCCAGACAGGATTTTTCCCAGTGATTTGTTGTGTATCGATTTTGATGAAATACCAAAAAGTAAAATAGCCAAAACGCGCACATACCAAAATTATTATATAATAGCATGATTGTTAGAGATGTATGGTGTAAATCAGGAAGACAAATAGAATATCCAATTTAATAATATCTATGAATTAAGGAGGTGAGGTGTGAAAATAATGCTCGCTTTAAACCATTGGCAAGGAACCTTTCATGCACTACAAGATGTAGCGTGACCAGTGACCACCGCAATTTAATCTTACGATTACGTGTATTTAATATTACGTTCTGTACGCAAACAGTAAAACAGCCGAACAATGGGTCGTACACTCTGTTTTTCCCATCCATGTTTATTACGGCAATAAATGTCAAACGTGTACGAACAGTATTTCCAAACAATACATCTATTTTTTTATCACTACTTCCGTATTGACATAAAAAGTGGACCATAAAATGTTCCTT
Source organism: Isoperla grammatica (assembly GCA_945910005.1). Classification (NCBI taxonomy): domain Eukaryota; kingdom Metazoa; phylum Arthropoda; class Insecta; order Plecoptera; family Perlodidae; genus Isoperla; species Isoperla grammatica. Next base: position 39,173,532 of record OX246738.1, on the reverse strand, counting down.
CATCCAATATGTTGTTCCTGTTTTGGGCTATCTTTCCATATTTCAATACTTTACAACACTGATATACTTTCTTTACTTACTTGATATCGAATACAATAGATAGGCGTAATCTATGTTTAGTAAGTGATAGAAATGGTGTTATCAGTAGTATGTCGCCATGCTGTCTGAGACGTTGTGTACTTCCTACATCATTGCTTCATATCACTCTCATAGCTCATTAGTTATTTGCTAGTCTACAATCAACTTATAGAGCTTGAGATAACAACATAAAAAGCCACGATTAAAAACCTACAGCTGTTAAAGCTTACCCAATCTTGCACCACACATTTTGATCCAAAGTGAAAAGTGAATATAAAAATAACTCGGATTAGGTTAATGAACTTCCAATGCTGTTCTCAGTGCCATAATCCATATCTCTCAAACATAATATTACTTTTGAACTTGTGCCATGACAGGCTTCTAGTCTCACGAGCCGCGTTTACGTTGGATGTTGCTCCAATGAGGCCACGTCTCATATAAGTACCAAGGCGGGCAGATGAATCACAATTCATATCCAACGAAGGTCACTATATGTGAAAATGGTACTTAATTGGGGTTAACAGACGGCAGTGGATTATGAATGGCATATGTTTAGTTGAGGTTATTGAGGGTTACCAGAGTGAATGGTTATATTTCATCAAGTTTGATAGTTGATTTTCAAATTGAAGGAATTAATTTTTTCGAAATAGGGAGACATGCGACAAGAAATGAGTGTTTGAATAGTTTAAACAATGAATATTGTAAATTGTGTAGCTAATTTGATATATTGGTCCCGTTTGTAAACTACTGTTATATATTAACATGATGAACTTGAAAAAGAAATACACAAAAAATAAATAAGATAAACCATTGCGTGGTTTGTTGTTTACTCTATGACCATATAGATATAGCTATTAAAATATCAAGAACACTGAAAAGGAAGTTGTTTTAGTGAAACATGGAGCATTTTTAATATATTTATGATAAATTGATTTTTTGCAAACCGATCGATAGATAACTTCATGAAAAGTTTTGAAGTGCGAATATGGTCAAATAATGCGAACTTGGCCCAATGTGTAAGTTTTCCAGGCTCTGTTCTCAAACTCCCGTTTCTTCGCATCCTGTCCAACATCTGCATGCTATACACTGTCCTGAGATGTTCCAAGGAGTTGTAAGGGACGTTCTCTAGCAGCATAGATGTGATTATTCCTCTGCAAGTCAGATTGCCTAAGCTCTGCTTCAGCCACTGTAGATTAATACACACAGGCGACATCTGTTGGCAGAATTGAGAATTTATTGAAATAGGTCCTTTGCTATTTTACGATTTTTCCATTATTTCTTGTTTGTTTTGTTTATTTTAATAATTTATTTTTTTCCTCTTTTGTACATTAGTTTTATAACTGTATAGGATAGCAATAAATAAATAAAGAAATACATAAATATAAAAATGAACAGATTCAATTAACAGTCTAAGTATTTAAATTATATGGCTATACACTTTGTACAAGGTTTTGTGCGATGATGGGGGGGGGGGGGGGGGGGGCGAGCGAGTAGAGTTGATCAAGAGGAAGGAAATTAGGTTGGAACACCCACATCAACTCCCCCCCCCCTTTCAACCTTGTGTGTGCGACATCGATAGTTTGCGATAACTCGTATGGCTGTCACAGGTCCGATCCCTATGGAACCACGGGACGCCCGTTCGAGCCCCGCATCGACCATCAAATACAACCCTTCACTCTTCACTAATTCTTTTAGCGCCCTTTAACCGCGCAACATTTATAGACGTTATCAATACGTTACTGCAGTAGTGTCACCTGCTGGGATTATTGCTTAGCTAATAAATACCGAGCGCGGTGCGGGGAGCTGACGATAGAGTGCGTTACTAATGAACACAACACATGACGCATCTGCATTGTGTCAGCAACTAATTTTGTGTCAGCATTTTTCGACTACAGCATAAAGAAGTTTCCTCGCCAAGAGGGAGAACTCCTCTATCGACTCTCATCTTGACCTAGAGGGGGCTCAGCGAGGCTCAAGGTCAACTTGATCTCCGCCTGGCGGAGGCTCGTGAGTTCGACGAGCCTCCGCCAGGCGGAGATCAATTAGACCTTGAGCGAGGCTGATTGACCCATCCAGCAGGCTGTGATTACAACGATTTTGGGAAACACATGTCAGTTTATTTGCATACTTGTGATCTTTGCTTGTGATGCTATCGTATCTTTTTCTATGAACTTCTTTGGTATTTCTTTAGTTGGTAAACAAATATGACTTCCAACAAAACTGTGAATGCCACACTTTGACTGTCTTCAAAGTTAAACACAACCAATTCAATGTTACACAAGTGAACATTATTGTTATATATTGCCAAGTTTATCTTCAGTATGTATCTGGGGTATATTTAGTCGAGGATAACCTTCAATCCATAAAAATACAAACATAACCTAACATTTTAGAAAATAAGAAAGTGAAGTGGTGCAGAAATGGGCTGTTGGTTGACTGCCTGCAATATTGCTGCAATTTAAATCTTTTCGACGTCGGATGGAAATGTATGCATTCAGCACGGAGAAAATACATTGACTATCAAAAATTGCTAAGAAATGCAATAAAAGTTGCACATCTAAAGAGCGCTTTAAATCAACATTTTTACCATCTGTTCATGATTCTTTTGAAGTATGCCTGATTTAGACGATTAAATTATCATCAGCTTCCCTGTTAACGTTAAGTAACCCCACTATAAAGGTTGTAGAAGTATAACAACTTCTATAGTCACTGATTTAATTTTACGTTTTCCACGCTATCTAGAATAAACACAACATTGCTTTTAAAAGTAAGCAATTTATTCATACCACACAATACTATTTAAACAGTTTTCATACAAAAATAATATCTCAACTTAAATGGACAATTTGCATTCAATTTTATACACGTTTAGTTCACGCTAAACACGCTTGGGTGGCGAAGAAAAGTAATAAATAATAGCGGAGCAAAACAAGACAAACGCGTTACGCTGGGCTGAACTGTGTTCCATCGCATGCTGAAACTCTTTGCCAGATAACGTATTCCGAAGGCCAATAACTTATTCCTTTACCGTCGTATTGAAGGCCAGCAAAACACCGTATTAATTAAGACAAGTCCGTTTGGATGACGTGATCGCCGTACCCAGGAAATATATTGCCCACTATGGAATCGATTTGAGTGGGCAGAATGGATTGTGTGTGCAAGTCTCATTCCCCATTCGCTAATTTACACTCAACAACTCGGCAACGGAGACGACGTCGTGTTTTAACAGTTGAATTTCTTACATTGTGTTGAATTAACAGTTTTAGGTCTAGTTAGTAATTTGTTAATTTGATTAGGTTAATTGAGTAAATTGTTAAGTGTTATCTTCATATTCAGATTGCTTTCAACAAACCCTCCCATAAATATTAGTTTTTATTTTGGAATCTGTAAATATTTTACCCTCTCATAGCTTAAACGTTTGTTTTGTTGGTACTCCAGAAAGAGATTATAGCTACTTGGATGATATTATCCAACTTTACCAATGTAAGTTTATCACTTAATCGATATTCCTATATAGAATTCGCAATGCATGAATAATTAACTGCCTTGAGCCACATCTGCACACGAATTGAAGTGTTTTATTTTATTATTGGATTGTTCCGATGATTATTTCAAACAACAATGCAATTTACAATTTTAAATTAATATTTTTGTATGATGCATTTGTATATGTGAACTCCAGTGTACTGTAAGCTATAGTACACATATACACACCACTCACAGTACAACGCGTAGCAAGACGTGAGATAGATTCGGCAGCAAAGTACAACATTTATGTACTTTTTTTTTGCATTTAAAAATGTGTAACACTAAATAATTTATACAGTTTGCAAAATAAATAAAAATAAAATAAATTCATAATTTATAGAGTCTACTCACTCAGTAACAAGAATGATTTTCAGTGGGGGACTTTAATTTAGACCGATTAAACCATCCATGTAGGCTCCAGTAATCGACGATAATGAAAATCCATTCATTTATTGGTCATCAAGCGTGTGTTGTATCACAGCGCCCGTTTTCCAAGCGAACCTGATCCAACCCGACCTTCCCTCTTCACTCCGACAACCAGCGTTCTATACTTGTATCTCTTCGTATATCGCATTTTCCACCGCTCGTGCATTTAATTTCACAACACAATTTCAAGAATATGTTATGACATATTAATCCTAATTCCAAAACTGGGTTACGCTTTTACCGTTGCAAACATCTTTTAAATTATTAAAACGCGATAAATTTATTAAAAATGTTCTTTTTTCGGAGTAATTTATAATGTTTTAATATTCCAACAACATTTCTAATTAATAACGATGTTTTGTAGGACGGGTTTTGTTTGCTTTGTTTGCGGACACTGCATCCATAAATCTCAAGTATATAGGTAATATGACGAGTTGGCTGGGTGTCAGGCTTTATCATACGACATCACGAAGAGAAATGAGTTTGGTTTTTCTCTAGCTGCGCGTCCCGGTGTATAATGTACAAAACCAACACACTGATCCCCATTTTGAATTCCGAGTCATTGTCCATTGTGCAATTAAGCCTGAGAGTAAAGACACTTAGCAGTAAGTATTATGTAAAATACTCGAGAGTACTTGTTTGTATTAATTGGGGAGTGGGTGATATATTCTCAGCCGATTAGCTTATTAGATTGACTTGCGAATAAAATATGAAGATTCCTAATTTTAGTTACTCGGGTATTGATAACGTAATTGAATCTTGTATAACAACTCAACGTATTCCACCGTTGTAACTAATAAAATTAATATTTTAGTTAAATAATAATAGATAATGATTAAAATAACTAAACAAAAACAATAAAAGTAATATCGTAATCGTAGTCATATGGAAGGATGACAATTGTCTCATTAGCACAATACGTCTGCAGAAATATTTTCAAAGTAACTTATTTTTCACTGCACTTATCATAATATTATACACCACTACAAAATATTTATATTAGATGTGCTATTATCACAGTCGACTGTGTATCTGGCCCAAGTGTAGGTATTGTGCACGCATATTACTAAAAATTCAATTTGTGGATTATTATATGAGATTACCCAAGAAAGAATGTGAGTTGAAACAGCATGCTAAACTATTTAAAAAACAAAGAAGTTACTTTGTAAGAATTGTCGAACACGTGTCGTTGTCTGATAATTAATTGGTCTTGGCATTTCAATTTAAACTATAATAGATATTTGGCTGAATAAATATGACTATGGAATACCTATAAATATATTGTAATAATTATAAACTATACCTGCCATTACAGCGAGTTCTTGTTCACTTGTACGTCAAATGAAAGGACAATATTTATGTGGATACATCTGGTGGCTTAGAATGAGAGATGGTTTTGATTGAGACTTAAATAGTAGTAGAGCAGCTGTAGTTGTGGCTGACAAAGTTGGAAATGTCCGATGATCTGATACGGGCCAGTACAATTACATGGACGCGAAACAAGAGCTATCAATCAATCAATCAATCAATCAATCAATCGATCATTTCTAGTAGTGAATGTTTTCAACCTATCGTTTATCCTGCAATGCACGTAATGTGATCAAGATTGTTGTACGAGAAGTAAATATATGTACTTATATATACGCATATTTTCAATTGCATTCAAAACCAAAAAAGATGTATCCAATTAATGCTTTTTAATGTGTATTGCTAATGTTCCTAATGAGTTTCAAAAGATAACTATAACAAAAGCATTAATAATAAATCGATTTCTAAACCTCACAACGTTTTCACGGTTCTGTACCTTTCTAAATAAATACATAAATAATTACACAACAATATAATATATAAAAATATAACATGATATTAATAATTTGTTGTTCATTTCTGAATATATACAATATTGCAAACAAACAAAATAATCCTAGTGCGCCGGTTGGGATATAAGTTTACATTCACAAAAATAATTTGTCGACATTTCGTTGTACTTTATAATGATCCTAATGATACGAGAGTTAAATGCAAATAAACGGCAACGCATGATTAAGCCAAACAAATTGTGATAGGATTACTGGAAACAAAATAGAATAGAACACATTATTTTTATATTTATTGGGTTTTGTAGCATTATTAAAACATAATTAGCGTTGTTTGCTGCCGGATTAAATTCCTGCGTAATTAATTAAAATGTGCGCATACAGCGTTATCCGGGTTTAATTCTAATTCTACCTGTATGGACATTATTTAATGCGATACCATGAAATGTCATAGATAGGGGTATTTGTTTCACTTTCATGGTGAAGTGTTGTCCCTATTATTTTAAAATAAACATAATCGTTTCCTGTTAAACGTTAAATGATTACAGCAAACATAACTCAGCATATTTGTTTGCAGAGATGTATTGAAAATCTGAAATAGTTCCGTTTCCACTAGTCAAATGATTAGACGATTGAAAGTTACAACCTTACATACCATTGTTCCCTTTATACTGCTCCATTTTATTTAAAACTTTCAACAACTTCATTTCCCGTAAGTTTCAATCATCACATCTCAGAATTGTTTCCTGCTAGAAGTTTAGTGATTGAAGTTTGGGAATTGTTGTTGAAACTTGTACCTCAAATTGAAACTTGGCGAGTAAGAGGCCTAAGGTTTACGTGGTTACTTCTTATACTGGGCTCCGTGCTTGTACAACAACAAGGGAACCACATCATACAGCGCGCCGACTCCCCCTTAACCCTCAACCCCAAAGTTTAAAGTAAGGTTAAAGCAACCAAGCGTGCTGATCCAAAGATCCCATACATTTCCACAACCTCGCTTATCCATACAAAGTTGTCTATACAGGCCACTCTATACTCATGCACAGGCATAGGTTACACACGTGCTCGTGGTATGAGCCGATCGGGAGCTCGAATAAAAACTAAAGTTCGTTTTAAATCAAGATCCACGCCGGCAAAATTCGAACTAAAAGAAATTGGTTCGTATTGTTGGAGACCAATAATGTCAATCATTCTCTTTATGTTGCAATTCACTTATATAGTAAATACAGCTACAAACCTAGCTTGCGAGGATAACTAGAGAATCGTCTCAGGTAATAGCGAACCTCTGTTATCGCCAAGCGGGTGGTTGGACCCTTGGATATCCGTTGGCCGGTGGCCACTTTTTAAAGCTGTGCATTGTGCATCCTTTCCGATTACAAGCTTGTCGTTCAAAACCTTGCACAGTGAACGGAAAATAAGCCTCTTTTTGAAGAGTCCACTTTACCGTTGAGGGTGAGACGAACTTTAGCATGGTTGCGAATGTATCTGGTGCTATATACACTGTATGGTATTATGTAGGTTTGTGGCTTATTCGCAACCACCATCGCTTATTGCAGCAGGAGAGAGGTAGAAACGCACCTCGAGAGCAAGCTTACCTTCATAGCAAGAACATTGTGCCCAAGTTGACTGATCAGCTGAGCGGTCTCAGGTGGCCAACATGTCGTAGCTAATACCGCCGGGGTCGCGGAGACATGAGTGAATGTTAAACAAATGCTCCTTGTGTTAGGGTGACACGAAACATATATTGTTCCGGGGTGGCCGGATGGATTTTCTTATCTAATGTAGTAATGCTTTTTACAATTATGGGGGGGGGGGGGGGGGGGGGGAGATTCCAGATCGATGCTAAATCTCTTTTCCTGCGTTCAGAAGAATTGTTCATGCTGGTCGTTATATTATAACGTCCCAATATTTTAGTTCATATACAATAATAAATTCAATCAAATACTCTCTCAAATAAAAACAAAAATATGAACTAACGTTGTTGAACACATTTTGAGAATTGAATAGGATACTGTTCGATAAACACAACATATATATATAACCCTGGCGATAGAAAAACCAGAATCATTCGGTTTTGTTCATGTATTTTGCAACGAGGCCAAATGAGGCGATGATGAATGGGTGACGAATTAATTCCTGGAGGGAAATTGATGTTTCTGTGGATCTCGTAGATCAATCTCGCCGACTTACCCAATACTCTGGTTTGGTTCCTGGTTACAATACCACGTGCTAGATTGTGTCAGTGATGTAAAAGTATGCTAAGTATCTGACCATGATTATTGTGAACGGCAACTTACTATCGGATCCAAAAAAGTGTCTTTCGACTTTGAAAATTGGCACAAAATCATGAATTGCGCAAGAGGGAAAACGCCTCAAATAGAACAATGTTTCTTGGTTATAATATAATATATCTATAAAAATTAGATTTTAAAAATTTGTTCAAGTAAATTAGCTACTGCATAGATTTATGTGATGCATGGAACCTACCATTCAAGTGCGATTTTCACGGTTAACCATTCTACTATTGTTTTAACAATAACATAAAAGATGGCATCAATATTTCAATGTATGTGTATATTTGAGAATGTAATAAAATAATTTTAACAGTTTTCTAATTGTACTCTACATTGATTGCATCATTTATTTTATTGATTGTTTCCTAGATCGAGATACACATCGTTTTGAATCCGATACTAGTCATCGAGTGAGCATACTGAACACTCACGGGACAAAATCCCCGACCTTGTCTGAGCACACACGCAGCGGGACGCCACGACGCTAATCTCATTCTTGCGCCATAAAACATTTGAATATACACCAAGTCGCAATAACTCGTTTCCACTTTTAATAGTGACACAATATGGCTTGTATAATAGTTTGGTGTCAACACTCAATTGAGGTTAACCAGTCAATTACGATTGCTTAATTTGTAATCCGATGTCACCGCAAAGAATACAACAATACACAGGTTTCGATTGTGCTAAAATAAAAATACCCATTCAAAGCATTCCATTCGCGGCCGCTTACAATACAAGGCGCTGCCGACGCTAAAGACAAGGTTTTTAACAAGTCCGACCATAAGATTAGTTCGAGATTCTTTTCTCCTTAAAAACAGATATTTTAATTGATCGAGATTTTTGTTGTTAATGTTTGCAGATGCGGATTATAGTCATGTCGGATCACTTTGTTACGCCGCCGTGTTTCGGCTGAGATACCAGATAAGATCTCTACGTAAACCGAGGGCGCTGTGGTATAATGTATACATCTGTATCTTGTGTTGCTCAATCAATGTCTTTCTGCCGGGAGAGAACGTTACGTTCTAGAGATTTCGTGATGTCTAAAGCCGAGCGAGGGTCAAGGCTGTATACTGTGATTGACGTGACGGAGACTTTAGCCACCCCGTAACTAAGCTTCCGGAATTATACACCTCACCGCTATCGTACTCGTCATCTGTAAGTAGTGATGTCACTGCCTGTGTACAGGGCCGTTGTAACTGTTGATGCACCAGTGCTGTGTATGTTGATAGGCACCACTTTTTAGGTGCCCCCCACCCAATACTTTGGAATAAAAAATATCGTTATGATTATTGTGTATGTACCGATGATGCCTACATTGTAGTTCTTTTGCAAATAATGTTTAGGCTTCTTAGTTCTAGGGTCTACATACAAATATGCAATTCAATAATAGGTATTCAATAATCAATTTTGTCATCTGCCAGTCATTAATTCATATATTCTTTTTAATTTGTGCATACCATATACCGCGGGACAGGGGGCGCCACTTGTCTCACGGCGCCCTAAGCAATATTATTGTATTGTATTTATTGAAATTTACCAGCCCGAGAGCGGAAAGGCCAATGTAGGGCACAAACTGCCCTCTGTAACCATGTAAAAAAGTGGACTTATAATCTAGACTATGGACTAAGTACTAGTGCCTAGTCCACCTATTGGGTAATATGGCTCTGCCTGAGTAGTGTGTCGACTCTCTCGGGCATAGCCGGTCACCTGGTGACTGACCGATGGTCTTCCAAGAGATACTTTACCGTCTTCCCTGGAAAAGATTGGCGTGTTTTACCTGTATTTATTTCATAACTGAACTGAAGCTAATCATACCTCGTGGCGTGACTATATAGTTAGAGGTTGTAAACCGGGTCATGTATATTCGAGTTCGCGCGTCTTCTGGGCTACGTATCACATCGACTTAGGTGCAATGTTCCTCAATCTTGGAGTATCATGATCTGGTAAATACAAAATCCGCCACCCAGTGATAACGATAATACAAACAAACAAACTTCAACAATCGAATGGATTAGGTTGTTAGTGATGTTGAAGGCTTCAATGAACACAGACGGGGGGGGGGGGGGGGGGCTGAGCGTCACCCCCGTCTGATGGAGTGAAATCTATGCGAGAAAACACTCGTTATATACTTCCAATTGAAGGAACATATCTTCATCTTCTGCCTCGTCAACTGAGTTGATAATCGCTAGTCGATCTGACTTCTCCGTATCTGATTTGTCGATAATTGTTTATTCATACATACATATTGACCACTCAACAGTGAACAAAATATAAAGTTTCGTCGAATTAACAACGCAATGTGAGCTGTGAAATTCATTCTCAGAAGAGACGGTCGGTCTATTTCAACGCAATTCGACGTGGGATTTCCAGTTACCTGCTTGTTACTGTCTACTGCATGGAGTGTACCAGCACCAACGTCGCTTGGAATGCGTCCTGCCAACGCCTGCCAAGAGACGAGCTGATTACAATTCCAGAGGCAATGAGAACGAGATGCAACTAGATTTAGGTTGGTAGTTGTCTCATACGTCACTTCACTATTATATAACCCATGACGACACCACCGATGAAACTATATCAAGCACTGTTGAATGGCGATTACTGAGGGCTCGCAGAACACTAGCCAGGGCGTCAGGATAGTAGGTGGGGGTTGTATGTTGGTACACAGTGGAAGCCATAAATGCGTTCAAAGCCAGACAAATTCGTTTCAGGAGCAAATAGTAACGTTTTTGCGAAGGGATGGGGCAGAGTAATACTCAGCTCTTCGCATGGTTCAATTCAAACCTAGAACGCCATAAACATATTTGACCTGACCAATGATGTCCACATTGTTTCTTCACATATTGCTTTGACAGCTAAAAAAAACAAGTTAAATTTAAACACAATTTATGGTAAAGTTTATTTAGTTAAAATGTAAAAATAGTAAATACACAATCGGTCACAAAATAATTTACAATATATTGTATTTTGACTTAGCAGAAATTTGTTTTGTTTCTATAGATACACGATATATGTTACATAAGTTCTAAAACATGGCTCGTAGGCCTTATAGTTGTCGAGATAAATGTATCCATAAGTTGAGAAAAACCTTTATCAGATATAAACTTAGAAAATTCAATTAGTTCCAGCTCCATAATCGGCATCATCTGCATTTACTTCATCTTGTATCTTTCTGTTAGTATCATTTATTATCATGTAATTGTATATTAACAAACACAATAAAGTCAATAATATATTATATGTTTAACATTTTACATTAGTTTTTGTTACGCATTATTGCTAGCTTTATATTGCAAGTTGCAACATCATAACTTATTTAAATACGAAAATCTATCGAAAGTAATAATTTTTTTTAAATCGGAGTTCATGCAGCAACTTAAAAATAGCATACAAAACAATGAAAACATGTGTTTCTTGTTTTCACCTACCCTTCTACAAAACAAAGTGAATAAAGCCTGTATTACACGGTCAAATTTTTTCATCCAACTACTTGAATTCAAGGACAAAAGCGCATCAAAAACAGTCAGTATGTAGTCAAATACAACAATAGAAATTATTTATTGATGCGCTTTTGTCCTTGAATTCAAGGAGTTGGATGAAAAAGTTTGACCGTGTAATACAGGCTTTACGTTTAAAAAAAAATATATAAGCATGTAATATTATTTTCTCTTATTGTGAATACCTGTAGGCCCTAACTGGGTTTGGTGGAAACACCCCTCTGTTGATCTGTTTTTGTAGTAATACTATAATACAATAACAACCTGTTCTTATTATGTCTATCAGCAAGAAAATGTGGTCTCGTTTGAGGACTGTTACGATTATGAGGCACGTTTGAGGTTTGGTTATATTTTGCTATTTCTCTCATCAACTGTTGACTTGACCACAGAAACCCAGTCCGCTTCTTCCGACAAAGCCGGTAAGAAAAGGCCTCGAGAACAGTGTGGCTTCACCGCTACAATAGGAGATTGAAGATAGTCTGAAGCAAACAATAGCAGCACGACGCCAAGTAATCGAAACGAAATGAACTTCTCCGGCCACCGACAGAAAAGTAACTTGGATCACAGCACAGGAGATGATTTTCTTATAGACTTTTCCACAGACCCAATCTTTTAGATTCTTTAATACGCCTCTCTATCCAATGAAGAAACCCCATAAATGCACAATTCGAATCTAAATTCACCAGTGTTGATGGTGTTCGAATGATTCTAGTTTTAGAGCCTTGTGCTAATACGGGCGAGTGGACCAGCTAGATGGATCGTGGTATTACCTTCGGCGGCGACGTCTGCTGACTCATAGTCATCATCTGGTCACTGCGAGGGGAAGAGACGCTGATCATCAAGAAAAGACTGCTCGTCAGCCGTTTGTCAGCAAGATAAGAGACCGGACACTTGATTAAACGAGATTAAATGTTGTCGCTTGGACTTAGTGAGGCGTGAAAATAGTCCCTGGCAAAAGTTTGCACCTTCTGCAGTATCACACGGAGTAACAAAAGACATGACATGGATATACGTTTAATCAGAGGCGATAAAAAAGTTCTACCTGTAGAAACTTCTTTATCTGGTTGAACCTTTTGCGTGAAGTAGAATTTCCATTTGTACAAGGTTCCCATGCCATTATTTATGTATGCATCATGAATGTTAATGGTGCAACTGGGCCTCTTTTTAGTAAAACCGATTTAAATTTGATCAGATTATCCTCTTGTACGTGTTTATACAATATCTAGGCATTTATGTAAATTCCAATTTTTCTTATAGAGAATATTGTTTTTGAAAGTTAATAGAAATGTTACGTCACCATTGTAAGTGAACTTTTGTGAAAACACTGTACTGCTAGTCTCACATTGTTTATAAGTGGCGGTCAAGGTCATCTTAATCCCCTGGTGGAGGCTCGTTGAAATGTCGAGTTCGACGAGCCACCACCAGGGGATTTACAGGATCTGGATGGCGATACGACAAGACTACCAATCTTACGCATGTATGTTCATAATATTTAGACCACCTAAAATTGGTGCATGTGCATACTACAAAATTGATGCATTAGGTGGTGAAATGAAGGCACCTAAACCTTTACTTTCCTTAAATTTCAACACGCCACAAATGACAACATTTATAAAGGGTTATGCGATAAATCAGTGAATCAACAACGTAATTTTCGTCAATAGTTTTTATGATATATTTTATTGATATCGTGAGATGAGATAATATGCGATATTTTAAAAACTGATATCAGTCAAACAATTAATTTTGATGTTTTTAGTATTATTATTGTTACCATTGCTATGTACATAATCATAAGTAATTACAGAAATAACAATCGTTACAAGTACAAAACTTGTAAGTTGTTAAATTTTTGTTTATGTAATGCAAAACCAAATCGTGGTATTAATCACTTTGTCGACAACTTGAAAAGTTCTCAAGTTGTCAATAAAACAGTTTGATATAGCGAAAATATATTATTTCAAAACCTAATACCCATAATATGCACACAGGTTAGTTTTCTGAACCATTTGGGCACCGCACAAGTCGTATGTTTAAATTGCACTATTAATTAACTTAATATCTATATAATGTATTCACGAAACTTGTTTCTACAGCAGAGAACATGTAAAACGTGTTGTATGTGTCGCTGTGAAATTAAACCTAACTGCTGCTAACAAATTATTATTATGATTAATGACATCTGCTTCCGGTCTCTGCACTGAAGCACTTAGGATCGATCCCCAGTCAAAGAAATGGTTTCAATACTAACGGTGACATTTTGGTGCATACATTTACCAAAAAATGCGCAAACCAGGGTCATTAATGTAAAGTGTTTTGAAAATATTTTCTAGAGTCACTAATGCAGTGACATCTAAGTCATAGGGGTGTCTCTCATGGATCAATACAAAAGTTAGTAACTTAGTCCTAAGGCATAATAAACAAAAGTAACTATCAGAGTCATGAAAATAATGTATCAAAGTCATACACATAATGTCATAAATTAAAATATAAATAGACAAACTATCCTACTGTCGGCATGTCCCATTGTACAAGTTAATACTTTACAGCGTTTTTTTATTTTATTACCGCTAGTGAAAAATAAAATACGTCTAAGCGGAAGTGCTGGGTGGGTGGGTGAGTGGGGCTGGGAGGGGGGTGCTGTTTTTGTTTTTTTACCATAAATGTAAGCAATATATTTTGCATATTGAAATATATCAAATAAAAAAGTTGAAAAGTTGAAAAAATATTGGAAAAAATATATTGAAATAAAAAAGTAATATAACACACCCTTTAATTCAAGAGTTTTGAACAAATGAAACAGCAACCTCGCCTCATTTTACCAAAGCTGTTTTCCATATTACCACCCACACCACACCTGGATTACCAGATTTCGCTTACTACTGTATATCCCCCCCCCCCCCCAGTTATTGACCTTGAAAGGTCGACCTATTACGTAGCCCGCAATTATCCATGCAGCGGAGGTTTTGTAAGTTTCAAGCCCGGTCTATTAGATATTTGAAAATTTGACATTTAATTTCGAATGATTCTCTTCCTTGCAGCAATGGAGTCTCAAGGAGTGTTGACATTGAAATGACATTGACGATGATCAACACCATGTACGGCTAGATCGACGAACAATTGTGCTCACATTTTATTATATTTTAAATATTTATTACAAGTAGCCAAATTTTGTTAAATAATTTTCCCAAAAAGTCTCCACGGTTACTAAATATAAACATTTTAGGCCTGTTTGTTTTCTTTTTGTTTTTGACAACTGATCCTTCAGCTGTCAGACGTGTTCAAAATAGTTTTGAGTGATGACACATGTTTTGATTTCAGTCAGTTCAGTGGTAGCCAAATGGGTTACATTTTTTAGTGATTGTTTTGTGCAATACGTGTGTGTGATTTATTTGGTGGATTTTTTTGTTTCGTTTTACAGAGTGTAGTGTTTTTGTCGAGCGTGTAGATTTGGACGGTCCATACAATGTCGACACCAGACTCACAAACTGTCCTTAAAAAATTACACAAGATTGGACTATATATTTTTACTGGAAAGCCGCTGGGGAAAGGGAACTTTGCTCGAGTGGAGGAGGCACAGCATACGATACTCGAAGAAAAGGTAGGAAAATATGGAATTAATTATGATTATTTACATCGCATTGCAGAATCCTCATCTCTCTCCTCTTATGTGTATCTATGGTGATGTGCATCTGTGTTCCACGTACAGTCAACATAACAGCCTATCTGACTTGATTTGACTGTAGTACAGTCAGTGAGGGTGTAGATAATTAAAATAATTTTATAAAGTACATTTAATATCAAATTATAAACACAATAGTATTTTTCGGTTGATGATGGGTCGATATCTGTCGAAATAATAAAATTATTAAGCGTAGACTTATCTTCAAATAATGTTTAAAAAAGACGTGAACCCGTAATTATACCTAATAGTATTATAATTGCGGCTCGAGTATAACAAAATCTTACCACAAAGACAACATAAAATTGCTTTATGCATTGGAAGTTTACATCTATTCATCGCAAAGAAACAAATGTAATGAACGGTACGGTAGACCTCTTCAAAGGGGTACATAAATTAATGAGGAATCTTTTAGTTATAGCCCTACGTCATCAATTTACATCTTATCTAGTTTTTGTACAGCTATGAAAAAGAGCCTCAGAGGCTCGTTGATGTTCGTTTTGTTTGTAGTGATTGTTTATTTAGCACACATATTAGAGTTTTCACCAAGCAACGTTTTCCCAAACCTCATTTCTTCTGTGGCCCAATCTTTTGTCGTGGCAAATTGTAAGCCTGGTCCTGCGTTCGGGCTGTGGAAAATTCACTGTTGGCAGATTTGCATGAATTGATAAGACAACACAACACACGGAGGGCAATCTTAGGGGTGGATGAGGAGGGAGTTTTACCGGGTGGATATCCCCCTAGTGTTTTTATAAATGCGATACGTGGTTAATATAAAGTCGTACAGCACGAAACAGCCCGACTTCCATAGGTATATCAAGGTTCAGTAAATCGCCACTAGTAGAGCGCGCAGAGTTCGAGGAGACCCTGCTAGGGGGGGGGGGGGGGGGGGGAGGGGAGGCGAAACAAGTGCACAGAGGGCGCTGCGAGCGATCCGGCCAACAGCCACTGAATATTGGATACACACAATTTCAACAATACGAATTTCTAAGTCATTGGAAAGACTACAAGACTTCTTTGGAATTGATGGATATTTTCTCAATAATAATTACTGCACTGGCTTCTTGAGGGGTTTTCGTTGACTTCTAGCAGGCAGTGCTCAGTGGCCGGAACGCTCGCAGCGCTGCAGAGTGGTCGTTTGTTGTACGCCTCGCCATATCACCAAACTACGGGATCTGGAAGTGCAACATTTTATGCTTGTATTAGTTTAGATACAGTAATTTCCATTACATTTTGTCGACTGTAAAACCTTTAAGAAAATACCTTTGGCCTAATAAAACACCGGAGAGTTAATGCAAATGATATAGACAAGAACAATTAAAACATCTTAAACATTAAACATAATTTTGTGTTTGTAATCTTGATGTTGCGGAGGTTTTACTGGATCAGTGTCATTAACAAACCTAAGGGTCACAACTATATTTCCGTATATTAAACCACAACTTGAATATTGATAACGTAAATTTCCAGTTTGTTGAATATACGCCGTCATAGTTTGCGCCAATATAAGTTACGGAAAATTACTAAATTCCCATTCGTTTCCTTTTTTACGACAGTAAAGTAAAATTGAGAGCATTTAAATTATTGCTGTTCTATAGAATTTCATGAATAACCCATTTAATTTAACCAATGAATCGCATTAAAGCCTAGAGGGTTGTACATGTTGTCAAAGCCTCGTTCATTTGTATAACTAGCCTACCTAGTTCATAATTTGAAAAGTATATTTTTAAATTCAATACCTTCAAACGACGTTGTTTTAATCTTCGAGTAACGTACACAGCAATCACGTCCTTATGATGTCGCGTGAGGGAGGTTACGTTACGTCGGAACATATTGATAATGTTCAGTGGCGGTCTATGCAGGAATCTCTCTCAATTTCAGGATCCATTTCAATGCTTGTCAAAGTACGAGGATACCTATATCAGTGAATTGAAATGTAGGCCTTTGTTTCACTCTCCCTTCCCCCCCTCCCTCTCCCCCTCCCCCTGCATAGTCATACGGCAATAATGTTTAAGGTATAACCAGTTGAATGACAGATAAGTACAAAATTGTATGGCTCTTCCCCCTCTAAGCCTTCATTGGCATACGAGCGTGCTTCTCACTGGCTGGATTCACTTAAAAGGGTGCTTACACTGTAAATCAAGCAAAAGCAAAAAGCTTTACTTATTGCACTCCACTATCCTACATAACGTTCAATCAAATGCATTGGTCTAGCTCTAGAAAGCAAGCATTTCACACAAAAATTATGCTCTGCATTCACAAACTTTTTTTTTAATGCGATAACACAACTATGGTTATACATTAATAATGACTATAATTTCACCTTCGCTTGCATACTACATGAAGTTATAGTAAAAACTCGAAAAAATTGTTCAAACTTTGGTAACGGTCGTTATGTTAGTGGCTATTTGTTATTTAAATAAGTATTATTTCCTAAACTAGTAGAGCCAAAATAACATTCGTAAAAATCCAATTTTTTGTAACATTTTCCATTCAGTCTGTGTTTCTTACAAGTGCTCTGTATTGTTGTACTTGTGTACCTACATGTCAGTAACCTTTAATATCATTGTTCCCTCTCCATAACTGAACGAGAACAGTTCACGGATTCCCACTAAGAAGAATAGAATTTATTTGTGATAAAGGTATTAAAGGCGGGTGTATTTTTTCCTTTTCACTCATCCTCGATGTGGTGTACCCAGCAGGCGCGTCGAGGGGTGAGGAGTGAAGGGGGGGGGGCTGGAGGGGAGGGTCGTGGCCATGTCAACTTTTTTACGAGGCGCCACGTGAGCGCGAGGAGTCATTACCAAGTGACAAAAAGGGAGGGTGAGTTAGCCAAGATCGATAAGGGATGTTTTTTTGACTTGATATTTTTGTTAAGACATTGGGGCCTTGACTTGCTTAGTTAAACGAATTACCAACTAAGAAAGAATGTTTGAATTCAGGGAATGGAAATTGTTAAGTCGTCTTCGAGTAGAATGTTTAATTAGTGACCTAGTTCTTCTGTTGGATGTTGATTGATAAAGATTAATGAAGAGGAACCCAAGGTAGTGTCAAAGGGGCGTGATTTCTATTAGAAGGAGATTTACTGTCCTATTTTGGATGGTGTAACTCGGCAAGGATGCCCGTTTGATGGTAAAAATTGTTTTTACATAGTGTTGCTAGCGATAAGGACGACCTGACAAGAATACATTTATAGGTGGTTTTGGCTTATTACTGCTTCAACGTAGAATTTCCTCCTGCTATAACTGGAGAACATGAAGGCCTAATTTGTAAATTGTGACTTCGATAACATTATTAAAAAATTAAAATGCGCAATTTATTGCATATGTCTATAATAACTCTCCACAGAAAATCAATTGATACCTTATTCTATATTTAGGTAGAAAAGCGTGCACTATTGTGTGTGTTTATTCGTATAAGCGCAATCCAGAAGATCTACAAGTTATACGTTTTATGAATGTTTCCGTTCACTTTTCAAACAAAGCTCATTGTATGAAATAATTGTAAGACTCAAATTCCTGCAATAACGGGCACTTTACATTTAACACACCACTCAGTATTGATATTATAACACCATAGTAGTGCGTTGTTGTTTTATATTTTATCTCAGCTACATCAAATTCTTTTGAAAATACGTTTTCACAGAATATAACTCATATTATTACGTTCAGTGTATTTCAAAATACAAAATGATATCATACACGCGAGCTATAGTTCAAAGGTAGTCAACATGAACTCTTTCTAGAACGTTTACCCATGCAGTAAATCCTTACATATATTATGACCTTATAGCAATCATAATGTTAATTGTGACGTATACAATAGGCATACATTGAACAATTACCATTCAAACGTTTTTGCGAAGTGAATATTTCACTTCGCTTTTTACCGAACTTTTAAATGCGTTCTAGTCCTACAACGTAATATCAATCTATCAATAAAGCGTTGTTATTTCATAGACAATAATAGGATATAGAAAAGATATATTGTAGGCCTATATTATTATCTGTGGCTATAGTATGATGGGTGGGTACTGTTTCAGCAGGCCATACTATGAGACCAAAGCAACAAAATGATACTGGTACAATAGTTTGATGACAACTACCGTTGATTGCGTACGTACACTATACAAGCTACATTGGTTCTTTAATTTTTCTTTGCATACACGAATGAACGGACCTGAATGATCATATTATTATTATTTTTATTATTATTATCGTACCTATGTACGTGGTGGTAATTTTCAAAACTGTCACATTTTTATTTTGAAGATAATATGATTTGCATAATAACACGTCATGTTATCCAAGTTCATCATAAGTAATGTATGTACGTGGTTTTAGTAGGTATGAAGTCAGCTAACTGTTGCACTACAGCCAAATACTGTAATAGACGCTAAGCGATAGCGCCTATTACAGTATTTGCTACAGCTCATCCGCTGTGGTATGAGATTCTTATATTGTACCATCGCCCTTCACCAGGTCACTATTACACCATAATTTTGATCCACATAGTATCATTCATATTTTTTTTTCGATAAGAGCCAAACAGATAAAAAAAAGGTGTTCTATGCATATTTTATCTAGTAACACATGCTAAGATTTTTATAATAAATAAAATAATTATATACCATGTCAGACGACTGTTTTTTTCGGGGGAATGGGTGGGTGGATATAAATGTTTGTATCAGTATCCTACGTGGGAAGGAAATAATGGCCTATCATGATTGAATGTAGGTTTAAGAGCTTCGGTCACGCAATAAACAGTAGTGCTAACATGCTTGACATAGGCTTCAGTTTGTTGCTGACCACAGTGGCGTTGGAAATGGGTAGGGCACAAATCAATTACCATTAACAAAAAAGCTTTCAAATCACACTAGTATGATGCAAATACCAAGCCATGAGCCCCATCGGCGCACATTCACTTGCCAGGGACACAACTACTCTGTGACCAAACGGCAACGTAAAATCAACGTTCTTCTCCCGCTCATTCATCGCGAATTGAAACTGCGCATGCGCGGCAGGTCCGCAACCTGCTCGTGTCCCAACACAGGCAAGACGCGTAGACAACATGAGTTAGAACTCACTACGCCTTGTTGTGGTTATTTAACTGTACCCATTTAAAATACGAACTGTTCGATTGTATTAACTACCAAACAAAATTTCGGGACGATGAGTAATTGAATCAATTGGGATCATATGTTAAACAAAACAGCCAGAAATAAAGCATAACTATATATTGTATATTATACATCACGTTTTTAATAACGGGTGTCAATTAAACAGTAATTGTAGATTTAGATTTAGATTAAGATAAACCGCTATTGGATAGTTAGATTTAGATACCAATACTCATACTCTACTCGTCATAAAATAGTTTTTGAGCGGAACGGTGTGAATGGAAATCGATTGAAAGTTGAAAGATCAAGATATGATGATAAATTAGTTCGTTATTTTGCGAAGCGATATAAAATGTTTAGCCAGTACAGCGGGAAAATGATCGATATTCAGTCATGTTTGAAAACCATATATTAATTCCTTAGGTTCTTGATTATCAAAGCCATCCTCCTGTTTTAAATAAAATCCAGCGCAGTCCTTTTTTATATGATGGGATCATTCGTTTTTAACACAGTTGAAACAAGCGTTGCACCATAGGACCAAAAATAAAATACTAAGAATTCACAAAAGAAACTGGCAAACGTCCACCAAATTGGAACGAACATTATTACTGAATGTTCTTGTCTTTAAAAATCTAAAACAAAGTGGCACAAATTCGTTTCAAGTATATGGATCAGAATGCAGACACTTTTGACATTTCAATACATCATTGATACCAATTAACTGCGAGATGGTTCACATTATGGATCACTAATTGACAATTAATTCAAAATGATTGGCAGTAGTATCCGTTAATCTTGTTTATAAACATCCAAATGGTCTAACAAAATCCCACGATCGATTGTTTTCTCAACTAGGTAAAATAATGATTTTAAATGGTTGGATCCTGCTTCCAATGCAGAAGGTCTAGGGTTGAATTCACGGTTCAAGATGGGATTTTTTAACTTGTGTATACTGGTGTGGTGTGCATGTAAACGATGGCATTTTGGAGCCGTCACCCCACTGAAAATAATTCTTTTGACTGAGTGGGTGCACTTTAAATACAAATGCATTTCTTTTAGTTAAACCGATTTTGATTTTTACTATATGGCTTTTGTTGTTATGACTATATACCGTATAGAGCAGGGAGCACAATATGCGGTGTGTCATGAATCTTGGAGATATGTTACGCCTCTCTTCTGCGTGAGTCTCGAGCTGGAGTCGGAGATCGCGTGTGCAGACCCAGGGATTGTCGGAATTAATTTTTGATAAAAGCTTAAAATAACATAGCCCCAGCTTTCTTCTGGAAAAAGCTCTTAAAAGGGGAAGATAAGGCAGTCTTTATTTAGACATATACTATCACGTTGGCCATTAGTTTTTTCGAAATAAAAAGTTGTGTTGAAATGAAATATGCCGGAGTAAATCCCGACGTATAGCCAGGGGTGTATTTTAAGTTCTGAAAGGGAAAACAGAGAACCGTATCATGAAAGTCAAGCCAGGGAATAAGCTTGTGAAGCTCAGCTTTGCTTTTATACGCGTTGTAATCTGTGGTACAAGTTAAATTTACTTGATTATTTCTTCATCTTGCTCAGTATGTTACGAATAGCTTGCTTATAAGTAATGTGTGTACATTTAGTGTTTTAAAGCTCTACAGTGACTTTTATATTTTACAAGATATAAGAAAATCTACATTTAAAAGAATCACATTGTTTGTACAATGTACATGCTTCCTTTATTGCTTTAACAATGGTAGTTGCAATAGCTACGTACTTTGCTACGTATACAAAATATAGCACATGATAGTACCAGATAGTACCAGATAGTACCAGATCCAGCATGATGGCATAATAGCCAAATGTGGGCATTTGAGAAGAAGATATTATCAACAACCTTACCAAACTTCTATTCAGGTCTCAATAAACTTAATGGATATTTGTGGCATGCTCATACTGTTTCAACATTTTAAGTACGTTCAATCGTACGGTAGGAAAGATGAGAGAAGGAGGAACCCAGATGTGACACGTAGTCTACAACGGATAAAGCAACACCAAGACGGAGTCAATTTGACTTTCTTTACATCCTATCAGGACCAGTGAACATATTTCCTGTGCACTTATGATCGCAAATTCAACTTCCAAGGGTATAGTAGTTTCATGAAACATCAAAAGGAAGAACGAAGGTGGATTTAAACTTTCTGATCAAATTTTAACACCGGAACTTAGCTTTGGTGTGGAGTGCAGTGGTGGACCCAAGAGAGCGGAAGAGAGGGGGCGGGGGGCTATAGAGCTACTCTCACACGATACCATTATAATGTGTGTAGTTCCTACACCTACACACATTACACAATTATATAATATTTCTCAAGTGTCTGGGTCTACTTTCGAGACTGGTTTGTGTGGAAAATCAAATGAGACAAGTAACTACCCAAATGACTGGCAAAAATCCTGGCTCCACTAATAGTTGTGTAGCCATCCATAGTGTCTAACGTTACCACCCCAATCATAGTTCTTTGCAGGATATATTCCGTTTGACTTTGATAAAGGCGTTGATCTTTTAGCATTTACTGATCATTTTCGTATTATAGCAAAACGCAACCCTGGTTCTAGAAACACAAGCGCGCCGATCTCCATGAACGTTTGACCCACACATCAAAATGACAATATTTTAAATTAATTACTTTTGCCTATAAAACAGGTTTAGGTTGTTGCGTTTAGCTGCTTTGAACATCGAGAATAATTGTTTGTTGTTTTATGATCGACATCGAGTCGTTTGCTTGTACATTGTTTAATCGATAATTATTATTTAACACCCCTAATAATAACAAAGATTGTTTAAGTCGTAACTGTGTACTCCGGTTTCCATACGAACACCTAAGTTAAGCAACCTCGAGCTAGGTCAGGAGGTGGATGGGTGACCACTCTCCTCTGAAACACTAGCTACCGTTGGTAAAGGGTTCGAAAGCTTGTGTAACAACTTCGTTTTTCTCGTCAACTGCTCGGCAGTCCAGGCTAGTGGATGAACTTATATGACTGGTCAAAGTTACACCGTCCTTTCGGATGGGACGTAAGCCGATGGTCCCCTTGGTACTTTTCGACAGGAGTAGGCTACGTGCCGGTACCAGGCTTCCCCTCCTCTCTTCCTCATTATCATTCACCAATTATCACTCATCAGGCCAAAGAGGGCATTGTGCCCTACAGCGAAGGATACCTCTACGTTAAAAACCGCAGAAAATTTTAATTTTTTAATTATATCTCAAGTTTGAAACACAACATCGAAAATCTGGGAAATCATAGCGCTGTGATTTGGTAAGCCCTGCAGACTGAATGATAAATGTATCTAACATTATAATCAGTATGACTGTGATACGTATGTCCTTAAATTACATGGCTTACCAAACCACAGCGCTTTGATTTCTTAGATTTTCGATTTTATGTTTCAATCTTGAAATATACTTAAAAAATGAAATTTTTCTGCAGGTTTTGACGTAGAGCTGGTATCCTTCGCTCTTAATTACAATAACATAAATAAATACTGTGTAGTCAGTCAGTAGAACACAAACGAACGCATTCACGGCTCATGACTTATGACTCGTGGCATGATTTGAAAGAGATTAATGTTGTGGAGATGGACGATTGATCGATGCGTTCTTTCTACCGAACATCGGGGGTTTAATAATGTCGTCGTGGCCTTCCCGCAGCGCGAGACTTAGTCCTCGCCTTTTGTTGGTAATTCGTTCCCTTGGGTCAAGCAAGAGTGAATCCCTCGCGCCCTCGGATCTGTGTGCATGGATGTAGCGCGACCCACGATGTCATCGGGTACCACACGAACAATCTGTGCATTCGCTGGGTATCTACAGCATAAGGACCCTGTAATCTGTCCCCCGGTAAACTGACCCAGCGATAAACTGCGACAATGTAAAACTGCCCCAATGTCAATTGTCCAGCTGCCTGACATCTCACGAAAGTTCCAAGGTTACTGGGTCTGGTTGATATTGGCGCAGTTTATTACTGGGTCAGTTTACCGGGGGCACTGACCCAGCATAATATAGTAGTAAAATACCGCAATAGATATTTTTGTTGATGTTTTTTTCGGTTTTCCTCTTGAATTCAAGAAGTTGGATGACAAACTTTGACCGTTTATTTATAATATAAGACCATTTTCAAAATGACAATGACAATGACAAAAAAAATTAAAAAATGTGTCATTCGTAGATAATAAAATACAACAATGCTCCACTTTCTTTGATGCTGTTTTTGTTCGTGAATTCAAGGAAACTTGAACGGCCCATTGAATTGAACCGTTTTACAACTAAATATTGAAGTATCTGTTAACAATAATTGTTTCCAGCATGGCAACCACCAATCAGAATCTTTGAAATAAAGTCAGCTGAAAACCAGAATATTTAGTTGGAACTCAAAGACTGGGCGTTAGACTAAGTTAATCACGGTCATCTAAATCTTTAATGATAATAAGTAACAATGCACAACATTATTAAAAACTAGTTTTTAAAATATGTTGTCATTATAAATTAAACTTGATTTTATGTTTTTAATTGTTGTACATTGTTGTCATTGAAGCTTTAAGGATCGTGATTTAAACCAATACAAGTGAAATTTAAAAAAAGTTAACCCACGTTAAAAAAATACTGGGTAGAACACTGGTATTATGGCAAATAAGCTGCATGCAATCATAATACTGTTAGTGAGCGACTGTAAAATCGTAAACAAGAAACAAACCAAGTTGCAGTTGTACGTATTATACCGACATTTTTATTAATGACGTGCAAAAAAGCACCCGTGGTCAGGTAGCCACCAACATTAAGCATTTTATTCAATGTCTGGAGCTACTTATGTGTGTACGTGTAAGGCAGAAGGCAAGTAATCAGTAATGCCGGTAAAGACGAGTAGTAATCGTTTAGCGTGTAGAACAAGACACAACACCAGACCTGGACCGGATTCTACTTCAGACTACAGAGAGGAATGCTCACGAAAGAAAAGAAGACGAATGGTCTCCTCGATCAAGTCCCTTCGACCATGTCTGCTGATAAGTGAAGTGAACTACGGAAAGAGTTCTGGAACTCCGTATGGATGTAATACAGTATTTGACTGCGAATGTGTGCGCCTCCCTTCGTGGTAAGCTGTCATTGTTAATAAATGAAGGCCACTAAATCCTCACCGTTCAACAATGTGCTGAACCGAGTGTCGACCGTTCGCGATGGGCGTTGGGTAATCTGAGGTTCAAAGAAGAAGAAGAAGAAGAGACGAAGAGAAATAGACTGCACTTTTTTAAATGAACGGCATAAAAAGACGTCTTGAAATGGGGAGCGGATGAACCTCGGGTTCTCTCATCCCTCAATAGTAACCCGGCTAATGTGGAGGGCGGATTATTCAATTATTAATGAAATGGTTCGGGAGTTTGCGTGTAGTTAAGCCCGGTTTGACCTGGCCTGTGTGGAGATTGAGTGATGGACCGTTCACGTGTATTGAACAACTCATCCAATATTCACCATAGTGCCTAGTTAATCAATGCGCACGCATATGCCAGGCCTACAGCTGGCTAACACGATTCGGCAATACGAGTTAGAAATGTGCATGACATGATTGTAAGCTTCTACATGGGTTATTGAAATAATAATTTGGCATTCACAGCATTTTCGTATTGTAAATTAACAGGGGGAATATTTTCTATGCGGGGACTGCAATTTGCTTTACAAAACGGTGATGGGAGCTGAACTAATGCCCCCCGCGGCGTGTGGAAGCCTATATAACCAGCGACAGGATAGGATGGATGATACAGGCTTCGGTCCATCTTGCGCGGGAGAATGCTGAGTCACACAAACTCTGTATAGCCTTGTCTATATTGAATACCTCAGACAACCCCTCCCAATGCATCACACAACTAAAAACGTAAAAACCATGGTGAAGGTTGTAAGAAGAATTTATATCTCCACTCCTCTCCCCTGTGGCCTTCTAATGTCGAGAACACTAAAGCCCTCATCCATCTTCCTGGCCATCTTTCTTCTCAAGTCTCAGACTTGGGAACTTGTTCCGTTATTCTTTTTTACTTTGCATGAAGATTAAATGATATATGTTTTTAAATGGGATTCTATTTTTTTTATATAATTCGCTTTTTTCGCGTATTGGTCTCGGGAAAGCCGGGATTGTGCAGTTTAGAATGACGTGTGCCCGTTTGAAAACCACCGAAGCTAACATTATTAGCTGAGATGTGCGTTGTTGTATTGGGGACAGGACAGTTACACCCTTACCAGACGCCAAATGGATCCACTCTGGGTTTATATGCTACGTGTTCCACATAGACACACATTTGCCACGGCGCCATTACGGGAATAATGGTAACTTTCTTTGCAAATGTCCCCACGGAACCGAAAGAGCTACACATGATTGTGAAAAGCGCAAGCTCGCGTTTAACTGTTAGAAAACTTGTCTTCCCTCTTCTTCTTCTTCTACTCCCTCTGAGAATGCCTAATCCAGAGTGGACATAACGATTGAGTATGCAGTTTCAACAATTCTCGGAGGCTTAGGATACAGCAAGGGTAAAGTAGGTTGGGTCGTAAGACGAAGCCTGGGAGATACGAGTAAGCAATGTGTTTCTTAGAGTAGTCACACTTCTTGTGTTTAACTTTGTGAGGTTCGAATCAGTAATCCGTTTAAGCGTTGGCAGAGCGATCCGGTGCACGTTACCCTGCAGCACTCCGGACTCCGGAGCAAAGAGGCTCAGTCGTGCAGGATGGAATCACTGTCCGGAAATTTAGTTGGGAGAGTGATGAGAGGAGAGTCGGCGAGAAGAAAACATCT
The DNA here is from genome assembly GCA_945910005.1 of Isoperla grammatica. Classification (NCBI taxonomy): domain Eukaryota; kingdom Metazoa; phylum Arthropoda; class Insecta; order Plecoptera; family Perlodidae; genus Isoperla; species Isoperla grammatica. Next base: position 39,146,299 of record OX246738.1, on the reverse strand, counting down.
CACTTTACTTAGATGGGCAAAGGGTTGTATTAGTAGCTCTCTCTCTCTCGGTTCCATTTCAATCGATGTCCTATCGCTAAGTAGAAAAATCTTTGTTTTTGTAAATACGACATGAGACAGTGATAGTGAATACATTTTACAAGTTGTGTAGGTGGGTGCTGATTAAAAACCTACAAATTATTGAATATTACGGTTTAATAAATAATAAAAGACAGTCAATACAGTGTTACTTTCACACGCATTTTAGTTTACTTTAAAAAACGAATTACGCTGTTTAATTAACACAAATTGTTTTGTTTTTCGAATATATCCTATTTTGTTATCACAATTAATGGATAATGTTTCTTTTAAAATAACTATATTCAAACAAGTATGCAAAATAATTTGAAAGCAAAACGTTTTCGGTAGAATTGTAATATCTTCAATTTGTGTAGTGCTACATTTTCTGGGTCTTCTTTAACAAGAGTAGTAAACATCAAATATAAATGTGTAATATATAATATTGATAAAAAGAATGTATACATTTTTATTTATCGACTTCTTCAACGCACTGGTTTTCATTCATTCTCTTCCTGATTGTCACGCATTGTTAACCCAAGTGGATTTGTCCATCAGCAGCGATCACCCCCCCCCCTTCCCCCTTCCAAATTGTTGCAACTTGCAAGGTTCCGATACACCAACCACCTAAATATAAAATAAAACATAAACATAAAACATATTATGATTTGTATGTGCCATATAATATGTGTGAGTTGTATTTTTCTCAAACAAGTTCTCTTTGAATGTTTGCATGTTACTGGTTGATTCTCCTGAAATATTTTTGGGGGACTATTTCCATCCTGTTTTAATTTTGTCCAGTTGTTGGTTTATTAGTATGCCGAGTTGTTTAAAGGAGAAAAGATTAGACACACTTCTAAAAATAACCAATTGGTTATTTTTAGAAGTGTGTCTAATCTTTTCTCCTTTCCCTCAATTACCAATTATAACGAATGATTGGAAATAAGAAATAATATGAAACACAACTATAATCTGTTCGTACAAATTGGGTTACTATAGAATCTAAAATTCACCCCACTTAAACTCAAACGCAAACAAGTCACCACACGGAAATAACAAAACAAAAAAGCATCTCCTCCAAAAACGATTCTAAAATCGCGAACTAAAGACGTTTTATGACTACCCAAGTGAAGTAAGATGGATGCGTGATCTGGTAAGATGTGTTGTGAATGTTGATCAGTCTCATCGCGATGCGTGAGGCGAACTGGCCAGTCAGCCAGCACAAGTGAAGAAGATAACACGCCGCCAGTGTAAGGGAAGTGAATAGGGGACGGGAGTAGAAATGAAGTGGGCACACAAGTTTTACGGATAGAAAGGGAAACGAAAAAGATTACATTGAGGTATTTCAATTACTTAAACTAACGTTTCGTCCGCGTTCTGTATTTTCGTTGACAGTGAGATTGATTCGCTTCCCTGTCGGTCGCATCGGCTTGAGGTGAGGGGGGGGGGGGGGAGTACTGCGCGTGCGTACACAACTCTAGTGTCGACTTAACACTCGATGGACTAATGTATTTTAGGCCCCCGTTCGCTATGTAAGCAATAACACACACAACCAGCTCACGAGTCAATCACGCTACAGGGATGAGATACACACATAGGCCTACCTTGCTGTCCGTATACGCATACTGTTTCGCTGGGCAACAGTAACACCAACTGCTGTTGTGATTTTCAAAACACTGATCCGCGGTGGCTCTTGTGGTTGGGGTGCAGAAAAGTTATTGGATATGTAGGGGTGCAGGCTGTAAGGCTCGTGGGTTCTGATCCCGCTCCCGTATGAGGCATGGATTGTCCTTCATTTTAGTTACCTTCTCGAATAGCATAGATGAAAGAAAAAAACATATTCACAACACCTAAAAGCATTGATAGAAAGTTATCTGACGTTTAAATTGACACAGAATAGAGCTGTATTAAATATTAATTGTAATTTATTAATTGCTGACAATCTAAAACTGCAGATGTATGTGCCAATTATTGTGTATAGTTGTATACGATGATAGTATCTGCATATGGTATTGTTTCTGCAATGAGAACATCAATAATAATTGAACACACAGTAAAGTTTAATCCACCAGTTTTCATTTCCATTGTCAATATAAATCCAGACACTTATCCGGGTTTTGATTTTAAAATAACTCAGCGTCTCTTTAACACCCGCCAACACATTTAAAAAAGCCAGTGAATAAATCGCCTGGGAGATAATCTAATATACATTTTGAATAACCGTTGCGCAACCCACTGCCGACGCGGCCTATAAGTATATTGAGTTTTCGTAGCGAGTTAAAAATAAAACCAATTCCAAAACCTGTCCGAACGGAAACTGTTATCGTACGAATTGGATTCAATAAATCTATTATAGGTCTCTCGCGTTGTCGTTGGGCTGGGCGGCCATAGAGTGCGCCATACGTGTAGAGGCCACCACGTTACACTTCGCCGCACTCATCCGCCGCGGTGCAGATTGGCACATACTGCGCAAGTATTGATGAGAAGTATAGCATAAGACTTAGGCCTAATTCCAAAAATACCCGTGTGGCTGTGTTTTGTTTCGGACAAACATTGAATATGCACCAATCAAAGAAAGATACAACAATGGCGTTGCCTAGCAACACATTGTTAGTACGCCTGTGATGTCACAACCACCTCAATTGAGGCTTGTGCTATTGCTGGACTGAGAATAATCACTAAACATAAAAAGGTATACGAATTATTGATAATTTCATAGATATTTGAAATCATCCAAATTTTAAATTCTAAACTGACCATAAGATACAGTTTACATGTTACATGTACATGAGCGAGCTTTTACACTCATCCAAGTATGAATACAAATTGGTCATTACTTATAATATAATGAAAATGTTATTTTAAGATAACAACAGATGTTAAGAATGTATTGTTGTAATGGAATAAAATGTTTATTTACAAGTTAAGGTATCCACCACCAGAGACCAAGAAAATAAGTATTTTATTGATTTAAATGAACCAAATTGCTTTGAGTTTCCATTATAGAATAGAATAGAATAGAATAGAATAGAATGTCTATTGAATAATTAAGATACATTACATACATTCCTTATTTTGGCCACAGTAGGAAAGAAATTCTTTGATGTGTTCAATATTCAAATATTCAATTCAATAAACATTCTCATTATCTTCAAAATGTTTCAAAATATTGCGTTGTGTATGTATTCACAACCTGCTAATGTTTACATTTTTATGTTACATCTTGGTATGCAATACAGTCATCTGTTTGTCTACAACAATGTCTTATTAGTGTACGGGATGGTGGCCGCTATGTGTAGGAACTGCAATACCTAATGTACGGGAATATGGCCGCCAACAATGTCAGTGACGTCACGTGAATATAAAGAATTTAAAAGTAGTACTTTTGGTTTCTTTTTGGATAGTAACTCCAAAAATGCTTCTTTGTTTGATACGGGCTTGTGCAAACTAAGGAACGACAAGATTGGACGCCCGCACGGATCAACTCTGTTTGACGTGTAGTAGTGACGTCGTCTGCTGGGGTTTAACGCGATTGGCCGTCAAAGCGGCAGCCCTCTAAAGATGATGTTTCCACGGTCATGTTTGCGGTACACCGCCGACTACGCTACAAAGCAGTGGAAACTGAGAACGACGCCGCTTACAATATTAGTTTGACATAACAGATACATGAGAAACGCATTAACCACTCCATGATTAGTTAAATGTGTTATGTTTGTTCCGAAGCTACCAATATAGATAAAAACGGAAACACATGCCTTTCGGTCATTAGATACGATCACAAAAAGTAGTAACTAAAAGTGTGTTATTACAATCGCCATTTGGATTGTCACCACACGGAATAGGATTGGTGAAGATTCTGATAAAACTACTCACGAGTGCTATTAAGATACCTAGTCCTCCACTTAGGCAGGCTAATCGGAATTTTGTCATTCCTAAAATATATAGCAATGAACCGTGTCGCCATGCCAGACCTAGAGACACTAATTAAACTTCAAATATAATGGAAGTTATTTTTGTTCCGTATTTTTGACAACGTAATCCAAATACCGTCATTGTGCAGTGTATATCGTCTACACTCTTATACACTCTGCACTCTACACTCTACAGTTTATACCTGACGTACTCGACAACTTGGTCACATGATTGATTTATGAGGAGATTTAAAGAAAGGAGAAAGTAGGGGGAAAGAATGGTTTTAAATGGGTTAAATTTGTGTCTAGGGAAATTTGAGGAACTTGTATTGTATGCACCTCTTACGATTGGCTGAGTCAGCATGGACCAAATTCTACTCCGGGATAGAATAGAATACCAGATGTGTGTGTTCTTACATGTTTGACAGCAAGCGACATAAATTAGTAGTTATATCCCTCTCTGTAGCAAGAACTAGTCGAGACAAAAGATAATAATTGTGTGTGTACGTAGCTCTAAGTACCGACATCATACATACTACAATATCCTATACACACTATGTAATGTAATGCAACGCGCCGTCTATCATTTGCAAGACTAATGTTTCATAAAGTCACCACCCATAATTCAAACATGCAATTGCAAGTCTGGTTGCATCAAAATGTCCACCAAAGAACATGAATTTAGCTATATTTTCTCATAAGGCGTGCGCGGTTCCTTTCATGGTCATGTCAGGTAGACTACAATGATATCAGTATCGCCTTCACTCACAGTCACAGCCATATCTCGTGTTCCACATTGAAGTGGCATTTCTTCCGAATGTGGGTGGTAGGGATTTCCTGTTGAACGACGTATCGTCGATATAACCGGGGGGGAGTTGGAGTTGAAGGGGGTTCTACTCCTGGTCCATCATGCATCAGTCCTACTCCAATCCCCAGCCAATATCCTGCCAGCTGAGTATTTCCCACACCCTGCTGCCGCTCGCGGCTACTCACCCCCTGGTAGGAGAGCACTATATACCATTCGGGTATAAACGCACTTCTCAATTGTCGAGAAATGTAGGACCATTCAAAGTGTGCTGTTGATTGTATTGGAACAAATGGCTTCTAAATTGGAAGGCGAGTATGCATTTAATTGGTTTATGAGAGTGAGTTACAAGGATATAGTCGTCATCCACTTCCGAACAATCGTTACAACCCCCCCCCCCTTCCCCCCTCCCCCTTCACCACTCCCCCAACTACTCATACAACCTATGCCAAAACGTGTAATTAATTAGTAACGTTAACGTTGTACGCCTGCGGTCGAGACAAACTCAAACCCACAGGATTTAAATGTTCGACATAAAGTTGAATTAGGGCCGTACCGTAACTACATCACGATTTGTCAATGGAGTTGGGATAAACTAGTGGCGAGCGAGCTTGTGGTGTGGAATTCAACTCACGAATTGACTCGTCTTCGTAGAGGGGATCGTCATCGTGCAAGAGACATAGCTGAGATTATAACAATGATATTGATAATAATATGGGTTGCGCTAATGCGTGGATACGGGCCAGTGGTCATAACCATGTTCATGATCTATGACTATAGTCGTTCCACGGTAACCTTGTGGATACTGACGTCATAGATGAGTGCTCCATACTTGGCCAATCAAATGCCAGTATTTTAAAAAGCCGCCCGCTGATTGGCTCCGAGTCACTCATCTATGACGTCAGGATCCACAAGGTAGCTGTGGAACCACAATTTTTTTGTCTTGTAAAATACCAATTTTTAAATACCTAATTAAATAAAACCCAGAACAAATATGTCTTCCGAAAAGGCTCGTCGGCGATTTACGAAGTGATATACAAAAACGGCAGCTCATAAATAAATAGCTCAAATTAGAATAAAATAATTTAAATTATAAGGCAGCATTAATTTAGTAATCTAAATCTTCAGCACTAATATAACAAACAACGAATGTATCGATTAATGCGATATATATTTTAATCAAATATCTGATTGACATGTAGCCCGATGTAATGGTATATTGGCAAGTCTTCGTAACGATCAAAGCATCTTATGTACAGTTGTTTTAGCTACCGATCTACCCCCTACTACCCCCTTCCTCAGTCGTGTGCAACCAGAGTGCAAAACTTTCTACCGTTCTTTAGTGTTTTAGGCACCTTCTTCATTTATCACTGTCGCTATCCAAAGATGGGAACACTACATGACTTATACCAACACACTTCTATCTCTTCTTTTACCGTTTTGTTATTGTCACCATCATTGTAATCATAGTGATAATTATAATATGTTGCAAGGAGTGTTAAGATGTAGATTAGAATACAAAAATAATTCGGTCATAATAGTTGATATAGCTCCAGCACAGACCTCTTATGTAATAAAACTAATAACTAACAACTAACGGGAGTATCTATTTGCAAACGTTCGTCTGTTGAAAAGTTGACCTGATCGTTGATCAGAAGACGTAAAGGTAAAAAAGTTGAACATAAATATAATGTACAAATAGAACTCAATTCTATATTGTTTGCGCACAAACATTATATAAAATCGTATTACTTTACATTCACTATTGGTTTTCAAAACAATAACTATTCCACATTATTTGTTTCTATATGTAGATTGAATTGAATTGTGCTACTTTTTGTTATATGTTTAGAGCTTTCCAGTTGTTTCATAGTAAATTGTTTAGTTTTGTTTATTGACCTCCTTTTTAAATCATTTTTGTAGCTGGATAGGGCAGACAATAAATAAATGAATGAATGAATGAATGAATGAATGAATGAATGAATGAATGAATGAATGAATGAATGAATGAATGAATGAATGAATGAATGAATGAATGAATGAATGAATGAATGAATGAATGAATGAATGAATGAATCAATGCATGAATGAATCAATAAATAACCAAAAACATCGTCCTTCATAAACATCACCGAAATGTTTGATTGTGAAAGCTAATGTCGGTTGTGAAATCCAGGGTTTACTCGGAACTCGAACCTGTATGTCTCGTGCAGAGGGGTCTTCACCCCTAACCGCACGGCCAAGTGGGCGTGTGACGTAACGACTCTGTCACGATCCATCTCTACACGATACTCTCGTAAAACTGAAACTATCGTCTCTCAAACCGTAGCGACGCACATCCACATCTGTCCCGGTCTTTAGGAGGACACACACATGTATATACAGATAATATTATGTATCGAGGACAACAGTATATTTATTTATCAGCTTTTAGTCGTCCATAATTCAGTCGCTTAGCTCGTTACTGTAAATACCATGTGAATTATTATTCAACATTTTTTAAAGGCCAACTGTGTTATAAGCCCACAAGTTGTCCACCACGTAACAGTAACATGAATATGAGCTTCTTTGCGTTATCCAGCATGGGGACATTTGTCATGAAAGTATTATCAAACTCTATTGTCTTCTCGACAACTTTTGAACTTTATTTTCCGGTCTGCTCTCTGTTTCGGCTGTTTCCGCGGGGCGCCGGGGGGGGGGGGGGGGTAGGGGGGGGGGGGTTAGAGAGATGGATTAGCCAACGCGAAAGTGGAACTAGGACTCACGTGTTTTATGGCGCCCGACAAACCGACACCTGGATTAGATTGTGTCGCTTGTTGACGACTCCCGCTCATACACGCAAACTTCGGCCATTATATTTTCGGCTCATAGTTGTGCGGCTGCTACTGTTTATCACGCGTCTGTATGACTTGTGATTCATATTATGGTAGGATAAAAGGTCAGTAAATCCCCTGGCAGAGGCTAGTCGAACTTTGAGATTAACTTTTTTGTTTGGCAATCCATCACACATCACCGGAGTCGTCATAAGGGTCGGTCGTCCTTAGTCGTCTTTTCGTCCCCTTTACTTCTAGTAATAGTTCGTCGTTTTAAACAAAAATAAGTAGTCAATGTTTTCATTTACAATATATTTTCTTGCTTGTAACGTAGTTTAAAGCCAAGTTCCGTGAAGTTAAAAAAATAGCCATTCTATAAACCGGGAATTGAACCCTGGACCTTCTGCATTACGGTAAGAGTTTGTTTCTGTCCTGCCATGTAGGGTCAGTCTTACGTGATGTTATTAAGTAGGTATTGTTTTGTTTTTTGTCTCTTTGAAGCTGCGGGTTCGGTTGTTTTTTACAATCTAGAGATCTGATCATGTATACATGCATGTAAACGGCACTTTGGGTACCTAGTCTTAAAAACGAGACACATATTCTACGTTTTATAATGTCCGACATTGTAAATTATCCCGATAATATCTGAGTGATAAGATTCGTAAGCAAAATTTGCCTATGCCTTTTTTTTTTTTATCTACTTACAAAACTATAGTTAATTTAATGGAAAATAAAATAGTAATCTTCTAAAAATCTAATTATTATCAACCATTAAATTACGTTCAAACTCATGAACATTGACAGTTGATATCCTTTCATTGTGCGTTAAAATACTTGACGCCACACTCTCATTTAGCCTGACATGTTTTAGGTTAAAACCAATAAAAAAAACACAAAACCCACACGGATAACACAGTTTGCATTGCTTTACCTTGCACAATAATATGCGGAAGGTTGACCAATGACTCATGTGACCTATGCTCTGCTAAGGTAACACATTATTCAGAACTCAATTGTCAGCTCATACAAATCCACACACACAGCACCTGACTATTGAGCTGTGAACGTGACATTTCATTCGCAACCGCCTCAGACTTCATTCATTCAACAGGCAAACACTTGCCGAGGCGCGCGCATATGAATAAACCTAAATTATTCATAAAGGTGGGTGTGTGTTTTAGTTGAAGTTGATTGGGACATTTGAATGCGCCCTGTTAAATCGTGCGCCGCGTCTTGTGCGGGGGGGAGGGGGGGGGGGGGAGGGGGGCTTACCTGCCACCGCCGCCACCTTGAACTTACACAGCGGCATCATGGAACCAACGCGTTTCGCAGGCTCGTCACGTAGCTCCTTGCAATACGGTGACATTACTGTTCTCGCTACCTCTAATAACCCGGCCAACAAGTTTTACGGACAGGGACAGCCTCTGTCTTTCGTCTAATTGAATCTTTGCCCGAATCTTAAACTCGGCTTCTTTATAAACTTAGCTATCTATGCTCACTTGTGTATGGTTGTTTATTATTTATGCAAATATGATAAGAGCATACCAGCGTTTACGATGTCTTATTCTCGGCTTATCAGCTGTAAGAACACGAATCATTACGTGTACGTGTTGCTGAGAGAAGGGGTTTAAATTACATTTTTTGAAGCAGTCACACACCTACACTTTTGGTAGAAGCGGCGTCGTAAAAATTGCAACTTACGATTTAATGTATTATTATTATTGAGATGTAGCATTCCATATATCACCGGATGTCTTGACAATGATGGGCGCCAATGGTTATATGGAACATCAAGAACGTTAAATTACGAACGTAATTAAAGTAGAACCAGACCGAGAATGAAATCAGAAATGAAGAAAAACTTAGGCGTTAGACATTGCAATGAAGAGCATATTATTGGAAATTACTTGATACCTACGAGTTTTAATATCCTATTTTTTTGATAGGATATAACAGCTTATTGAGCTGAAAGTGACACTTCGATCCGAGGTAAATAACAAATTAATTTCGATATCTCACATTTATATTATTTAATCATTAAGTTTGTTTATAAATCAAACATAGGTATCTAACAAACCAACTCTAAATGACGAAGAACAGATGAAGATAAAAAAGTCAGGGTCCAGATTTAAGTTTCAGTGGAAGCTGTAATGCTCGCCCGAGTGATTGGTTTTACACGTTGTAATGACACCTGGGTTCGGTGAGATTGATCCGACATCGGGGGATGATTACTGGGGAGGGACGCCCCCGACCCGCCGCTCTCATAAGATTCTGATTAGTATAAGCGGGTGCGTTGTTATCACGATCAGAGGTGCCTTCACGCGGCGTATCATCTAATAAAAGCCTAGGTCTCACGGGACACGCCTTGCTCCGTTGAATTATGCTACACTGGGCTCTTACATCAGGCTGTGAGAAAGATGCAGGTACGCAAGGTCAGATAACATTATGTTGATTTTCGACTAGACCCACCCCACCATTTACCCTACTCGCCTCCTCGCACACACACAAGAAAGCGGAATGAAACTTGAGATCAACTTGTCACATCGCTAACTCCAATCAAGATGGTGATAAGTCACGTGAGTTTGTTGCGCACACATTTTTACAGCCGGAATGAATGGTTGGTTTCCTTAAAAATAATAAGTATACAGCTCGTGAAAAATATTCTTTCGTTTTTTCATTTACTCGTTAGGGTACACTCCCACACAAAAGTTTTAGACTCGTTATGAAATACGTGGATCTCAAATAACACCTGCCTCCCTCCTACTTGCCCTTTTCCTCCAAACAGCCCCCTATTTCATCTTCATATATCACCCACTCATTGTCTCGATTAGCCTCGTTGCAAAAATATGAGACGTTAAGCCCAAATAATCAATTAATTAATCAAACCTGCCTTTTTATCATCCAGTGCGCTGTTGCCAGCAGACACGAACCAATTCTTCTAGGCTTGTGAGCAACGTTGGACAAATTTATTCAACATTTTTGTATGTTTGCTCTAAATGGTCACATTTCGGATTCAGTTGAATGTGCCAACATGCGGAAGTCAATGAGTGATCTACGAGCTCCTTCCCCTCCAATCCCCCCCCCCCCCCCACCACCTCCCCTTCACACGCCGAGGGCGTCGTCTTGCAGGAGCTAACATAGATTTACTTTGCTGTAGAATACGTGCTTGGGGATAAAATGTGTCCCTGTTCGGGTATTGAGGGTTGGACAAGATTGTCTCAATCCAACATATCCAAGCACTCGTGTTTCACTTGCAAACAGTTTTAGGGTGGGAATCGAACCAGCGACCTCCTTGTCCAGGGTCCCGTGTGTTGCTGCCACCTCCATTTGTTCGAATTAATTTACAAACGTGACATTTTAAGCGCGTTATACACTTTCCCCTTTTAAATTGACTGTTTGCAGCATTTGATTTACATAATTCAATTCGGTATCATTCACGAGATTAAAATTCAAAGCGAGTACGTTGCATGTGAAAACAACAGCTGAATAAAAACAATCAAATGAGAATTGATGACAACATTATTGAGATTCCCGGGTTTAAATTGTGAGTGATGCACACAATAAAATGATAAACAAATAATGTGGATAATACCAATACCATGCTTTGAAAATATGGACCGCGGCGTTATTTGTCCGTGTAATATGTATCTATTACCTCACATTGATGCATGAAATGAAGGCTGATCTGTTGGCTTTACCCCAGTTATAAAATTAACGGTTTTTCAACTATTTTGTTTTAATCTCCTATAATTTATAAATCTCGTGTGATGGAAATTTCAAAGCATTTTTTAAACGTAACTAGTTTTGATATTTAAGTTTGGAATACATTGAAGCATTGGAAACATTTATACACACACACAGGGTAAACAGGCTTGAGCTTATAAAACTGGGTTCTTTCTACTTCATAGGCAAAGCCCCGTTTACCTAATATTGCAAAAGTATGATATTTCCATTACGTTTCATACAGATGTGATTCACCAATACTATTACGGTATTGCTTAATGGTGACTTGGAACTCGTTACAGTACCAAGGCTCTCAACAAACGGTATATTATTTTGTCCCTTTGAAAAATTAATATTTTCTTAGAACTTCGTCGGTCGATAATAAATACACGTTTATTTAATATGTCGGCGCCACGAAAAAAAGTGAGAGCCAAAAAAAGTAGTTCAAAGTTTATAATTTTGGTCGTTTTTAAGAACAACGTATGACTAATTGGAAGATGAGCGTTCAAGAAATCTTTTACGGTTTTTCAACTATCAGGCCTTGAAAACTGGTTTCGTAATTCGTGCTCGTCGGCGTATTATTAACTCCTCAGCACTGGTCCAGTTACGTAAAGGTTACCTTGATTCGAAAGAAAACGTTTCTTGTGGTATTTTACTAGATTTAAATAGAGCCAGTTCCGGGTTCGGTTCCCGTTTAAAATGGACACTTTTAACTCGATGACCAACAAATAAGATAATGACATTAATATAACCGCCTGGGTACTGTAACGAGTTCCAAGTCACCATTAATATGTGTATGTGTGTATTAATATGTGTCACCAGTTAACTGGGGGTGAGGTCTTGAGACGTCATGTCGTTGTGTCTCCGCGCCCGCGAATGACGTCGATAGAAGTCACGGAGGTTTCGTCGCAGCTCTACAATGGGGGTGACGGTGTTTGCCGTCATGGTTTATTTCAAAATACTCGTCGTCTTTCGTGAACACATTGCACCATCTAGGAACAAAATCGTGTACTTCTAAGTGGTGAAGTATTCAGTGTAAACGATAAAGCTACCGGACAGGGATGCAACATGGCTACAGGCGGGAAACGAGCGCGAGTGACAGAAGAGGATATTTTAGAGATTTTAGAGGATAGTGATAATACGTGACCTGGATATAAGTAGTGACGATGTATTAATTTCGTCACAATCTCACGAAGAGAATGAGTGTACGTTCATAATATTCTGATCAAAATTATGGAATATGTGCGTGACGTAAGCCGACGTGGTGCGCGTCGCGCCTAGCGCGGGATTTTAATTCCCCACCACCAGTGCCACTCGGCGCGGAGAAAATACTCAGTTAACTGGTTAATATAATAATAATATAATATACATTTAAATAGAGCCAGTTCCGGGTTCAGTTCCCGTTTGAATTGGAAACTTAATCTTGATGACTTACAAATAAGATAATGAAATTAATGTTATAACCGTTAGTTTAATCGAATACAAGATTCGTATTGATCGGAATCAGACAATAATTAATAAACACATTAAAATTGTTTTATTTTCAAAGTAAATACTCATGCAACTACCCTTCTTACGGGCTTAGGAATCTTGCACTGAATCATGTTTAGCCCCTTATCTAGGTGACAGTCTCCTAAACTCTCATCCCATTTAAAGTCCGACAAAAGTTATTCAGCATAAATATTCACCACAAAAAAGCTCTTCAATTCGCATATACCAGATTGGATTGAGCTGTTAGAAAGAACTTGACTGTGTAACTTTGAAAATATCGTTTATATCTTCCAATGGGATGAAACAGGTGTTCCTGGGAATGACGTCCCGTCCCCATGGCTATAGGCGTAGCCGGTTCGGGCCGCGATACGTCACGCGAGTGCATTACGTCATTGTTATGACGTACATTGTTTGAAATATGTTGTGACCTCGGGTCACTAGGTTTGATTATCGAGGACCACGTATTACGTAACTTGTATACACTTGACTGTCATCAACATTTCACTTTGCCGAGTTCTTACAGATTTCAATGGCCTCACAAATAAGTTGAAATACATAGTTCACAATAATATTTATATAATATTAATATCATATTATTACTAATATTGATATAAGATTAATGTGATCATAATATTACAATGATAGGATAACAATAATGATAGTGAAACTATATATATATAATAATAATAATTTACTTATTTTCCACCTACAAAGATAAACATACCATGCAATAAACAATTTCTAGGAATTCTTGTAAACTATGTGATGTATGTTGCAAACAAATAGTTCTTATTAAAATAACTATTTCGTAACTGATTCACGACAATTAATATAATTTTACTAATCACAAAACCACGACGTCAAACGTCAACACAAAAAAAAAGTTATTTTGAAAGAAATCACAATCGAATGGATTGTCCGCATTAGAGTGAGGGCTGGTCAAGTTTGAATTGCTTTCCAATGTCTAATCACCACAATAAGATGTTTGTTTTAAACTCTTAGTTAGTGTTTTACAAATTGATATTTTCCATTTTATCTAAACCCAATATAAAAACAATGTTATTAATAATATGTTGATTTTTTCATCAATTATGAGAGATACCTACTATGAATAGTATTTCATCTTGTTATGTAGATATTGATAACACGGACAAGACCCGGCGCCTCCACCAACGCGTATAGATCTAATTGTGTTGCTATAATCATAACAACAATTACTCGGAATGTGTACTGAATGGTAGGCCTAAGTAAGAACGGTTCTTGTATGCGTTCGAGTAGCTCCGATGAAGCCCCATTGTCTGTTAAATAATCCATCCCATCTGGAATGAAGATAAACCGGTGTTTTCAGACTGAGTAAAGGAACATCAGCTTTATAGTTTGCGAAATTGTTTTGGAAGTTTCACTTTCAAACTGGTATCATGTTCAAAGTGGTAAATGTAATATGCAAAGCGAGAATATCCCTTGTATCAAGCATGGGCAAATATTCTTAAAACTTGTGCAGAAGAGCGTATTCGTGTATTGCCAATAATAATCATTCCGCTACCCAATTATCCCAATGATACAAAAATAAAGAAATTAATACCATATCAATGGCGGCATTATCAACACACAATAACGTTATCAGTAACAATGCATCTTTGGGCCCTTCTTTAGCACTGTTCCAATATCTTTGGTGGGCCTGGATGATTCGAAAACCTATCTGTCTACCGTCCTATTTTATGTCACAAATTACACTCTCAATAATTTTGCTCAATGTCTTTGTTATGGGCGCGACAAGGAATTGAATATAAACAAGGTAAATATAATATTCCATCGTTGTTGTATCGCACCTACAATAACATTGCACACAGAACTGCCCGACAAATTCGCACGACGAGCCTACAATTCTATACGAAACACGTGTGTATTCATAGGTTGCACGTACGTCACATCTTTGCACGCGGCGGCCACATTTGTGATCAAACTTTCACTTTGCCATGGAGAAACAATTGAAGTCTGTAGTGGTAAAAAATATAAGTTCTTAGTTCTTAAAAATTCGGCCTGTTTTTAAACAAAAATTGGTATGTGTAGTAATGTTTTATTTTGTATTATTTATGTTTACTTTTTAGATTCTTAAGAAGGATTATTTATTAAATTTAAATAGTATTTGCCAATGATCTAGGATTGGTCCTCATCAGTTGTGTCGCAATCATTGCTGCTGTGACGTCACGTGGGAACTATGAATACTTAACACCTTTACATCCATCCAGTTGTTGACTGGATTACTAACATTACGCAATATAATTCTCTTCCATCTAGTTGTAGAGTAATATGCTCAATGTACTTAGTCAGACATGTGTATGATCATTTCTTTGACAAGGGTGGATATTTTCAAGCCACAGGGTAGGCATTGAGGGAAGATTTGTTTGAAGGCGTACGAAGGAAAAGCTCCTGTCAGAGAGGATGAGGTAGTAAGGTGAGTGGAAAGGGGAGAGGCTGGTTGAAAGAATTTCCGCAATGGTGGTTTTCTTTAGGGCCAGAATTAATTACTTTCCAATGAATCTTACGGTGGAAAATTCCGTAATTTTGATGGTCCATTTTAAACAACTTTGCCGTTTGTTTCTTTTCCTTAAAACTTTTTCTTTTGTCTTTTTTTCTATTTGCTTTTTCATTGAAACTCAGACAAGTAAGGGAGGGCATCCTTTGTACTGTTACTCTCGCGGCTCATTCACTTCCTCACTCAAGACCGACTTTCGTGAACAGCTTTTCACTCTGTGGTAGCTAGACCACCAAACCACACCTCAACACTCAGTGGCGGTTTTTACGGTGTGCAAGGTGTGACAATTGCACACCTGATCAATCAGGAAAAATAAAAAAAATAAATAATGACTTGCAAACCAAAATTAGGCAGTAAGAAGCGGGAAATGGACGAATACGATGCGAGCGACTGGCGAGCGAGCCTGTGTGGTCATGCAATTCGAGATTCGCACCCCTGTACGTACTGTAGTCGTGAGCTTGGTCGTGAGACAGTGTCAAATGTCAGTGGAGCGCTGAGTGGCGTGGCGCATTGTTACAAGTTCAAGCTTGAAAGTTGAAACCACTGTTTATTGGTGCAGTGCGCATATCATATACCGTTCGGATGGTTGCAATGGCATTGTGTAGTGACTAGTGATTAAGATGATGATGATTAAAGGTGATAATTAAGCTGATTAAGCTGCACAATTCACCGTTATTTAGAGTAAAAATATGGCTTAGAACTCGTTTTAGGCCATTAAAATTAACAGTCCCCCCAAAAAAAATTTCGTCTACGACGAATTTGCCTCCGGCGGCTGGGGCTTCGCCCCAGACCCCAGCTGTTCCACGCCACCTCGTTTTGGGGAATTGCACACCTGATGTTGAGCTCAAAAACCGCCACTGTCAACACTCATTCTCAGATAAGCAGATCAGTTGGTGGTTAGGCCACTGTGATAGAAAACTCGTATTGTAAATTATACTAAAATAATATTAGTATAATTATTTCATTGAAGTAAGTTGGTTGTTCCATCTGACATTTAAAAATGGGGGCATTTTATCGTTTGAAAGTGAATTTTAAGGATTATTTTGATCAATTGAATAACATATAAAGTGGATGTTTTTTTGAAGTGACATTAGTTTTATTTTATTCATGTTTATTAAACGTTTTGAATTTAATGTGACTCGTGTACTTAATGTAAATCTAATGTGGCGAAATCAGTTGCATGAACAATCTACTATCTATGAATGAATAACAAATGAAATGAAATCGTATTATATTTCAATAGCACGTTTATAATGGAATGTTATTTTTAAAAAACCTTTATGGTTATATTGGTGACAAAAGCATGAGGTAATGAATGTATTACTTACTGCAATATAATTATTTTATAAGTATTAATAGATGGAGATAAATAAACGTCATGTTATTTATACGAGGAACAAATTAAATAACCTACAAAAGAGGCCGAATTGAATTTATCTTTGAATGTGATGGACCCATTGCGTTATTCAGTACTGATGATATGGCCGGCTTCTCCTGCGTCACAACTATGTGAATTGTCCACTTACTTTCATAAAAAAAAAAAAAAATGTTCACTAAATTATTACAAATCACATTGTAAATTCAGTAGTTTGAAACTAATTTAGAAACATGACCACTAAGAAAATGTTTTTTCGCTGTTATGTTTCCCTGTAACTAATTTATTTCAGTTGTAAATAGGGTTTGAGAATCATGGTTTTCCTTTGGACCCGGCCCCTCCACCAAGTTATACTCTCAATACCATCTCAGTACTTTATGTATCATAGTGTGATCCATCATGGACCAATATCTCAAATCATATTCATAATTCATTTTAGTTTATATCTTACTCAACCATAACCCCTATATTTATATATAATAACTACGTTAATTTTAATAATGAAAGCTATAAAAATCAAAAAAATAACAATACTAATACTACTACTACCTGTGCTATTACTCTTCTGCTATTAATATAATAATAACGCACACACATAGAAATACTTGAAATTATGTCCATGTAACATGTAAATATGGGTTTTGGTGATGTTTGTGTATCAAACATAGGTACTGCAATAGAAAACATAATAATAGCTCTACTCACAATGATAATGGCATAATTGATAATACTGATCCAAAGACAAATAAAGACTCAGTAATCGAAGCTAAGAATCCTAACGAATTTGTCGTGGGCGTGGCATATCCTTTAATACAGCACGTTGCCATTAAATTAATGACCCTACTTAAAAATGTATGAAGGGCCCAAATCTAACGAGTGATTGGAAACCGTCCATAACCAACAGCGGAAAATATTCACCCTTTTAGATTGCCTGTTAATATCTATTCATGCATTTTCAATGTTTGACAGTGCGCCATGTTCCTTGTTAGTTGTTAGGCCACGTGACTAGGTAATTGGAATCCCCCGAAGCTGATTAGAAGCTTTGACACAAACAACGAGCCTGCCGGATTTGTTTACCTTCCCTTCGACAATTTGCGCAAAAACACATTGTTCAATAATCATTCAAAGTAACATTTGTAAACTCTGGGGAAATTATTAACATTTTACGAAACGTTATACCCACAACAAAAATACCTCACAGAAATTATCGAATGTACGTGTTCCATCCACAACCTTTGGGGATACATTTTATCGGGTTTCGCTTTCAATCCGTTGTTTTCGAAATAAGACGGGGGCTTTGTCTCCGTTTTCCGAGCGATTGGACTGAGTTCAGATGAATATTGAATAGTTGGTCTTTGTCGGGGTGAAGTTGGTGTTATACAGCTAAGCCGGGCGGATGTTTGTTTGCCTTGCGTAGAGGAGAGGTGGACGTGACAAATACCGAGGTTTTGTTAGATTCTGTAACGCTCCAAGCGTCAGGTCTTATCTGTGGTGTCGGTACAGTCGCTGCATTGTACGACATGGAGACCCTATAGTGATGTCGTTTCACGTGGATGCTGACGTCATAGATGAGTGAGGCATTGGCCAATTATATGCACGTATTTGAAAAAGTCACCCGCTGATTGGCTCCAACTCAGTCATCTATGATGTCAGCATCCACAAGGTTGAAGTCGTTCCACAGCAACCTTGTAGATGCTGACATCATAGATGAGTGACAAACAAAAAATTATGGTGGTATTTTCCATAACCATCTAGAAACACGCCAACTCCGAATTGTTGTTTTACAACATTATGCAATGTTCTATTTACTAACTTGTTCATGTTGGGTGAATCTTCGTGCTCACTTAACGAGTACAGAGTAACGGACAAAGCTGGACTTCATTACTCTTGATTCAAACCTCAACAATAGCTTTTCAACCGACAAGAAAACAAACAGTTTTAAACTATGTACAGATATGTATCTTGATATCTCAATCAAATAGCCTAATTCCCAGGTTTGTTTCATGTTACGTGGACAGAGATATACGATCAAAATGCATCTTCTTGATCAATGTCAATCTAAATGATAAATTACCTAAATGTTATGTTAACCCACTGCGCGTTCCGTTCGAAAGCTTTTCCAATTCATGTCCTAAAACGGCTTCCGGTTTCGAGACAAAGAAAGTATTTTTATGAACAGTTCCGTTTCTCCTCTTGCGGTTTAAATGTCTAACTAAACATTTATTTTAATAATGATGAATAAATCTTCAATGATTATTTTTAGAGCTCAACGCTTTACGCCGGAAAAACACTCCTAGCAAATCTTTCTGAGATGGTATATTACCGTCATCTATAGTTCGTTTATTTCGCTGTTGGATGGCCCGAGGGCATAAGCTTCGGTAGCGTTTGCACCAACCTCTGACTAAAGTACGAGTATCCCCACTCTCGCCTCGATACGTAACTACCTTCGGTCGGCGAGCCTTGCATTATCTCACAATCATGATGACGGTCGATGCTTCAGTAGAGGAAGGAATGTCAGGGTTTGGCCAAACGATCCATCTTTCAGACCTCGAAGGTCTCTGTGTTGTCAACTGGGGTTTGTATGGACTATAAGTTTACGTTTTTGTGTTTGTACCATCAAAACTACGAACAAAGTAATGTTATTACATGATTGTACCTTTAAAATAACAAGGAAAAATACATTACGCCGTTTCATCCGTGTTTTTCGTATTGTATAATCTGGTTAAACTTCTTGTTCAAACGAACATTGAAACCTGGTGCTAAAACATATTTGAAAACCTTTCTAAACTTTCGAGTGGCAAACGGCCAAAAGTGCGTCTCAATTTCTCAAACATACTTTTTTATTTCCAATTCGCCATTAATACCGTTCAACAATGGAAACATATTGCGCACGGTTGGACTACGAGGGTTTTGCTATGACGTCATCGTTATCTTCTATACCGGATGCTCTCAATGTTTTTGTTTTTGTTGCGGAGGGTCAACTGTAAAATAGTAGGCGCAATTCAAGGCGGGGAGGGTGGGGGAGGGATGGTTGAAATAATAATAATAATGAATAAGTGCGGTGACCTACCATTGCTGTTCTGTTACTTTCTGTTCATCCACAGATTTCCATCCTCAGATCGGAAAAGCCCTCAAACACAACCGAATGCGCTCAGAACGCTCAGAATGTATCATATCACGCACTCTAGCCGCTCGGCGGAGTGTTCGAAGATAATAAGAGTCCATTACAATAAGCCTCTATGTTTGCCGTCATGGCAATACTGATGACCAATAAGAATTTTTGTATTAACAAGCAATACCACATTATTTACAAAATAAATAAACACCGATTCAATGATATATTGCCATTTCTCTACATGAGTCATATATTTACCTAAACGTTAGTATAGAAGTTTAGGCGCTCTAATGGTGGCCTATTCGAAATAGTATTCACCCGAGAGAACATTCATTTCTTCCCCCTCGACAAATACGAAACGGGCACGAAACGGCAGCGAGTGTGTATGGGATATTTGTTGTCAATAGAAATAACGTCGATATGAATCTAGAGCGAGTTTCACTTCAGTGATAAAAGCCGAGAGTAATTCCATTTTCCTTGTATACAGAATTGAGTACTTTTGGGTCTTCTGCGACGAAAGGTAAACATGTTTTTCAGTGAAAATGCCGCAAAGATGTGTTCTCTATAACAAGTCCTCTGAGCATCGAGCAGTAAAAAAGTTTGCCATGTATAACGTATGAGAAAACTTTGACGAGTGGCGATATAAAATTATTGTGAACAACGTAAGCTGTGCAAAAATTCAACATTTGTCTGTTTTTGTGACGAACAATGGTATCTGTTTATAAGGAACTTACAGTATATCCCACCTTTATACTAAACTTCTTGCAGAAATGTAGCGTGTCGTCTTAAGGCCGTCTACGCTTTAGGAGATTGGTCTCAATTTCGCAGGAGTTATGACTGTATTATTGATAATAATTTGAGGGTAGATCTTCATTGAATCATGAGTTTTGTAAAGTAAAGTAAGCGATTGAAACCAACTGGCACATAACATGAGAGTTTGAACATGAACAGAGCAACTATAGTGTATAGATCTCACGTACTCGCCCATTATACAAATGGATTGTGCACACAACGTGTAGCATTTCACGTTATGTGTTTTCAATTTTTTGTTGTGCACTCGCCTACGTACAAATCAAGAGGTGTACAGACACCTTCTTTGCCAACACTTCTAAGTTGGTTTGTTACTTTTTTACGAGTTACTTTTTTAAATATGGTCAACGGAACTTGAATATTTAATATAGATTTTTCAAGATTTTTTTTAGTAGAACTCTTTGAAGTACTGAAACTTTATAAAGTACCGTATTTAAAGTGTACTGCTGACAATGCATGGAAACGAAGGTAGAAGTATATTTGTTCAATCATATTTTCGAAATTTATATTAGGTTAATCCAATCGTAAAGTTTAGTCACACGAATAATCGTTTTACATGTTAGTACTTATAGGTTTTTTTTACCCAGGTTTTATTTACATTATACCTCACCGAAAACGATTTTTTTATTTACTTGGCCAGTCTTTACTAAATTGTGCAATCGAAGCTCTGAAAAGGCCGCAACCGTTGGCTTATTTGCACAACGGCGCAATGTAGTAAATCCCACGACACGTGTTACCCCTCATGCCCCCTATGATTGGGGGGGAGGTGGGATTTGATCGCGAGACCCAGAAAACAAACAGTGCACTCGACGACACACGCGTCGCTTGGCTCAGCCGGCCACGAACCCTTTCACTCTTATGCATGAGAGCCTCGATACTCTTCACAAGCTGCGTGTGCGTGTGCGTGTGCGTGTAAGTTTGTTGGCCAGGGGGTACTTGTAACAACTAGTAAATGCGTGTGAAATACATGAAAAAGTATGAACTTGTTACAGAAAATAAGATTTTGTGGTAAAATAAATATACCATACTCAAAACATGTTTCATGTATATATATTATCATAATGTAATACCAACGGTAAACGCATTTTAAACCGCAATGCCATAATTTCATTCTTCTAAATAAACACGGATGTATTTTTTGCATAAAATGAGAATTAGTATTCCTGGCACAAAAGGGACAAGAAAGTAGAAACTAAAGCGACCGTAATGTGATGGAAGCAATCTCGTTCATCATTCAATAAGATGGTATTAGTAATTCTTCCATTTTAGTTTCAAAATGGTTCGAAGATGGCAAAGGCAACAAAATACATCTCATTTCCCAGCAATAAATTCTTTCCGAACATCAACTTGCAGGATCACCCTCTACGCTGGGGAGGGCGTAACTCTATTATTCTAAACCGAAATTCCTTTATTGAAATCGTTAAGTGAATGATGCATTGTCATTTGAGAATTTCAAGTATTTCCCGTATTACACTACCTAATTTGGTATGTAAAGACTGCGGCGTCTCATTTCGAATTCAAGTCAAACGTGGTCGCGGCCTCCCTTCCACATATCGATCGCGAAGGTTTTTTCACGGTCATTGGGTTCCTGTATTCAGGTTGGCTGTTAATCTTGCCTGGCAGGCTGACGACCATAAGCCCGTGTGAGACCTAAAAGATTGTTCCGACTGTCAGACCTCCCTACTCGTGGAATTGCGGGACTTTGCTACGTCACGACCGCTAAAAGTCCAATCTTAGCAAAAGGATGCTGCAACTTTGGTAATGATTGTATCAACTGACCACTAATCTCTATTTTTCGAGTAAGAAACTTTCATAAAAACAAATCCCAAGACGCGCAACTTATACAATAAAACGAACCAAGTTGCTATGAAAAAGAATGGTAACAAATGGCTCTTACTTAATCCTGACGGTGGATAATTTGTTAGCCAATCTAATCGAAGTACAAAGTTAGATGATGCCAACACGATTATCGTTTTTACTTGGGTTTATTGATATTGATTCCCGGCCATAGTCATTCGTTATCAACATTGTTTTTGGAGAAACGTTTTCGAAAACAAGAGCATCTTAGCGAGCCGAACGTGATACATGGGCGGGAACGATGAAGCAGGGAGGAGATGAGTGAAAGCTGATTTGATGTCCATTTACCTCTTAATGCAGATGATTCCTCAGCAGGGAAAACCTCTCAAATCTCGACGTGTAAATCGTTGTGCCGAATATAAATTTTGAAAATTTGTCCATTCATGGGATCAATTTTTCCATGATATACCTCCTGAGAAGTGTGTGACAGAATCCATTCCGCTTATCTCGGCATTCAAAACTTTTTTATTTCTTCATGCACATTGGACAATACCCGAGAAAAGTGTGCGACTGACAGTTTCATCTATCTCCGTAGAAGCCTTTATGCCAGCGCAGAGCATAACACCAAGGCAGGCAGCTTTTCTATCTAAAACACCAATCGATTTGCCCTAGACTTATCCAATTGTTAAAATTGCTCAATTTATTCACAAGTTTGAAAGAACCATTTCCTACTTTAACGGTTGAATAGGTCTACTGTGCGATACCCAATTTGAAACTTCGATGCGCGTTTTAAGTTCGTATAGTCTTCATTACTTCCACTTCTTTCTTTGCTTTTCACGCACCGAAGTAAGCATTCATACCGGACTACTTCCGAATACCATTGTTACTCAATTGAATGCGCGTTCTCTAATTGGAGCGATTGCCTGTCATTCTGTCACGGAAATTCATGCGTTTCAAATGACCGAATCGAAATGAAAATGTCTAACCTTAGCCGTGGTTCGACTGATCGACCGAGTGCTACTTTTACTTGTGTAACGGCCGTTATGATCTTATATCTCTTCTTGCACATAATAACTCTTATGGTGCATTGAACCTACCCGCTCAGCAGTATACGCTACGCATCATTGATTAGCCTTGCCACAAACAGACGTTAAATCACAAAACAATAAAGGGAAAACACAATTAAATTATTTTTAGTAGATTTATTATGATTTGTATATTATTTCGATCCTCTTCATAATTATTAGTATGTATAAGAATTAATGATGTGTGTATCTATATAAGAATGTATCATATCAAGACAATAAAGTTAGATGAGTTATGAGTTACAGCATAATGAGGAAAAACGTTCCAAGTAAAGTCGTTCCACAGCAACATTCTGGACATCCTTACGTCATAGAGAAGTAAGACAATGGCCAACCAAATGTCAGTATTTGAAAAAGCCACTCGCTGATTGGCTTCTACTAACTCCCCTATGACGTCAATACTCACAAGGTTGCTGTGAAACCACTTTATATTCATGTACGGTATTTGAATTCATGCTTTATGCAAGTCAAGAATTTTTAACACAAAATGATTAATTTTGCGTTTTTATAGGTTTTTTGTTGATAATTCAAATTGCAGATTAAATTATATTTCTCTCTCTTGCTAGAATATAGTTTAAATAAACTTCACCAAGCAGACCCAAGCAACAATTAATTATATATTATTTGTTTTGCTTAGAGAGTTAGGTGGAAATAATTAGCCCCCAACACTTCACATCAGCAAGCTGTGGCATTATAGTGCAAACTGAATGCTAATATTATTATTTCTGAAACAAACAAGAGCCTGATTTTGTTAACACTTTAGCTATTAATAAGTATATGAATATAAACTGCTTGTTATTTGTGAATAATAATTAAGTTGAAAAACATATTTGTTGAAAAGTTTAAATAACACGTGATAGAGAGAAAATGCATCCTGATTCACCTTGTTTCTGATTTTACCCAATGCATATCGTTGTCTGCTACCCGCAATAGAAATTTTTTGCGCATCTCTCCATACTGTCTGATGAGTGGTTTACTCCCTAACTTCATTGCGCTCAGCCGGCACGTCACCCGGGAGCGGTTCTCCCACAAGACAAACTTCTCTGCGTGGCGCGCTCTAGTGTAGTGACCCGCACATAACGCAACGTGGTACACCTATATAGACAGTTCGTTAGCGCAACAGAGATTAGGATATATCTCTACTTTGATTTAGAACTGTGATAGATTCAACTCAGCACTATACACCATGCAGCATCCGTTACATAGTTTACATAGACATCCGACCTGAATTATTCATCACTTGAAATCTGTGTCTATGATAGAGTACCGGTTAAACATGCGTTTACTGATTCACGTAAATAAAAGTTCTATACCCATTAATCAAACTAAATTTGTTTAGGATTAATGAATATTTGACAATTTCGGGCGAGTGGTGTGGTTGGGAAGGGTGGAGCGGGGGGGGGGGGGGGCGCACTTTGATTTAGTTACCGAGCTCTATGAATAATATTCAACTACGCATTACGTTCACTGAATTTGTAATCGCCTAGCAATTCTCAATTACTTAGACAAACAAAACGAAGATTGTATTGTTATTCATTATTCGATTATTAAATGCTTTCATTATAAAATCAATTAGCTTCGTTACATAAAATTGGTTTTATTGGTAGGAGGTAGATAGGATTGCTTTCTTTCTTGAACTGTGACGTCAAAGTTGCAATATTTACTTTCGTTGCATGTGAAATATCACTGCTTTACCTTACTCGAAGGTAGGAGGTTTTGTCTTGTTCACCGTACTCTACATATCATCTTTTATATTACTACCTTCATAAATAATTAACACTGGGAATGCAAGTGTCTAGAATACCCTCAGTCAGTAATTTAGCATCTGGGTATATCCGAATAGACACATATTAATTGTATTTAAAACAAAAAAATGTTGCATCAACAACAAAGCACCAAACATACGCGTACATACAAGTGTAACAACATCAACGACAAAGCTAGCATTGCATTCTATCAAATAAGTGGAGGGTTTATACTCTTCTTGTTACAAATTCTTTGCTTAAAAAACCTTCTTGTACTCTCTAAATCAATTTATTTCACAATAAAACTGACACCTAGTCTTCGCTATCATTAGCCCACCCCTACCAAGCACCTTAATCTCGACATGGCACAAGTAACTACTTTAACTTCTATGACAAATTAAATCATGGCAGTATGTAACACAATTAATGTAGATCTCCGTACTTACTTTAGTCGCCGCAACATTGTAGACGTATTTCATCATTAGTGAATTGATACAGTGTCGCCACTAATTGGATAGGTACTTACCAACCCAAGAGTGAGGTATGTGCTGGCTTTGGTTTTAATAACCCAGGCAAATCTTCGTTCTCTTCAATTTGTCCAACAGTATTTTAATTGGTTACTCATAACTATAACATAATGGGTCCTGGACGGATGAAATATAGGAAGAATTAATGGAAACCTTAAAACAAGATAGAGAATATAAAAATGTAAATAACATAAGGGAATAGACGCAAACACAGAACTTTGATGTTTACATATAGCTACAACAACAACCCATATAAATATGATGTAACAAATTGAATGCCAGCAAACCAAATAAATAACATTTATTTCGCAAGCGGCAAAGGTGACGGCAAATACAAGGATCGTTTTGATCGGGGCACGTTTTCGCGTTCCTCATCACCCCGCTACATAAATAACATACACAAGATAAAGCAAATAACGGAAATATTCTTGCTTGCACCATATTATCGTATAACACAAAGTAAAAGAAATGAACATGGAACAAAAATAAAAAGAAGATAAGGAAATTCTTAACAAAAAGAAAAACCGTGTATTGATGTTAAAGGAAAGACTCTATTGCATGCACACAGCGTAACATGATTTGTCAGTCTAGTGCACATTAGTCCTTCTATCTCTACCTTGGGCTTTTTGCTGTCGTCGTTCAGTGTGCAACGTACATCCAGCATAGCAACCCTCCATGCAATTTAGCGTGCGTATCTTCCTCAGCGCAGTGAATCCTTGAGGGAGTCCCCGCACCGCAGCGCAGCGCGCCAGTGAGCGGGAGATGAACCAAACCGCGCCGGAAAACAGATGAAGATTCTGAAGAGACACTTTGCGAGGAACTGCGTCGAGTGGATAGTATACAAGAATACACTCTACTCTCCCGTCCAACTTCAAGTTAAAAGAGTTTTGTGGCCTCAGGGAGTTAGGTTTGGTTGATTAAAGTTTTGCTTACTGTTCAACTTTCAGGTCCTCGCTGCGTTTCTTTCAACTTGGCTCCTTGCTGAGTAATTAATTACATTATATTTTCTAATTATTATGGAAATGAAAAGGCTCGGTGTAAAAACCAACCACGCGTAATCTAAGAGTTAACGGTATTTGTTTCCTTATCAGGATTCAGTACGTAGTCTTTAAAACTGATATAGGCCTAGATCTCAGTCGTGACAGTGTATAATGAATGATACATCTCCTTAAAGTACTGTACATTTTATCCATATACGGGTTTTTATTTAATTTACGTCTAACTTGTTCGTATTGAAAATATATTCATGCACAGTATTTTCAGTGGTTTTATAATATATGTTGGCGTTGTTACAACAACATAATGATAATGTAATAAATGAAAAAAACAAGACGAAAGAAGAAATAAATGTAACGCCATTAAAATATGTGAACATTCACTTCAAAGGGCACTAAAAACTTACATGATACGCAAGCCCTAAGATTGAAGAGCGAAACACCAAACATATTTGTATTTTGTCGTTTGTGTAACTTATCATGTGTTATGAAATTTCATAAATAAAGAAACATCGAAAACTGCGCGTTATGTGCAAACAAAGGGAGTTGCTTTCGTTTGAACACAAACATCTATTGTGTATTATAATAAGATACACTTTTGTGTTTCGAACAAAACAAACCTATTTGGAAAAAATACAGTTTTCATCTTTGCAAACAAAATAAAACAATTGTCAAAGAAAATATAAAAGTTTCTTCGAATCTATCTCGATAAAATCTTTACAGCATAAATAGATTTGAAGTCGTAATATCAATCAATCAAACATCTATCAATCAATCAATCAATCAATCCATTCAAGCACATAGTTGAGAATTATTGAAGCGTTCATAGATGCTGAATGCTGATACATATTTTTAGCTGAACAAACCTTTTTTTTACCCTGAACAAAGATATAGCTTGTATAAAATTGAAACATCTAGCCGTTACAAAGTCAGTTCGACGCGCGCCGTGCCAGGGCACTTACGGACCTTCACACGAACTCTGTGTCATGTCGCATGGAGTGGGCGCGGACTGCTATATTATGAAGGGCAATAGAATAGACGGCAGTGGTCGTGGAGGGCCTCGCAGGAATGTGTTGGTATCCTTAAGGAATGTTTCACGTGGAAAAGTTCTCATTTCACTGTAGATTTGGTACAGGAAAGTGGGGGAGCAGTTTTAAACGGGGCCTACGTTTTAATTAATGCGCAAGGCATCCGTAAGCATACGAATACTGTTCTAGAATTAAACGGAGAACGTGACTGGTGTCTCGAATTGTGAGTAATACTGATGGAAACTAATAAGAAGTATAATTCCAAAGTAGGCCTACGCGACGGGTTTATATTCCACTTCACTTAGTTTTGTGGCTCATCGTTAACGTTGAACAGTCGTATTTCCGCGCCCGATTTCGTTTAGTTAATTTCGGATGGAAGTTAACTTCTGTGATTCATTTAGCGTAGATTCGATTTCTCTTCTCCCAGATTCGAGGAGTGTTGGTTGGCATTCTCAACGTTTTGTCTGTATGAAACTTTAATTGAGTGGCGTTGAAATTCCGTTTTTAGAATTCATACATCAATTATCAATAAATATCCACTTCGGTATGGAAGTAATATTGCCGGGCTCTGCAATAAAAATGTAAAATATATTGTGATCAGTGTATGTGGGAAATATACTCGACAATAAGCCACTCATGTTCAGATTTTCTGTTTGAAATGTTATTTAGCTGAATTCATCACTAAAATGTTGCTAATTGGCGAGTAAATATAAAAGCACCCAGAACGCTACAAATATAAAAGTAATCAACGTTACGTGGAACAAGTATTTTACCATGTTACCACTTGATTGAATTCACAAGATAATTAACATAACCAAAACAAAACAAAACCACACAATACAATCACTAAGGGCAAAACAAAGCTGTTTCAGTGAGTGATGTAAAAGCAGACTAGATATTATTAAGTATTATCAAATACTGGCATCCTGATGAAATCATTAATATTGAACTTGTACTAACTACATCACAAATTAATGGCATCAAAGTAACACACACCGAGTTTGAAACATATACCTGTATGAGTAATAGAAAGCACATACGTCATAGCAATATAAGTTGAAGTTGCTGCTTTTATTTTGGAGGGAAGATGTGTTAGTCTCAATCCCTCAAGACGCGGGCAAGATTACACTTTGGTGTCAATGTTCCATATTTGTGGGTGGGAGGGCTGCAAACAACGGCGATCAACGTCAATATTTAATCTTCGTATGCTATTGCTATGTGGTCAAAAAGTTCGATAAATATTTGTGCAGGAGTTAAAAATAAATAAGGGTTTTCTCAGACCTTTTCTCAAAAGTTTAGCCAGTTTCAAAGAACTTTTGTGTTCCGTGTAGTATTGTTTTCAAAACTTGGCATCTCATATTTTAACAATGGTGACTAAGAGCTCGAGCTCGTTTATTCGTATCCCTGCACTATATGTTACAGTCAGAATTCACAGCTAAAGAGTATTTAAATAAATAACGTTTACATTTTCCAACAGTGACCCAAATTTGAAACGCCAAGGAAAGGGATTCTTAAACACAACTTACTTAACGTGTATATTGTTTGCCTCTCGCGTAATTTGACCACTGGTGAGATAAAGGCCGGAGCAATGTGTGTGGACAACCTCCATGAGACCAATAAGCAGAGGCTATGAGTTGAAGACCTTTGGGAGCAGGGGTGCATTTGAGACGCAAGACTGAAAATTGAATCGAAAATCAATCTCCTCCCCGGAGGGCGGTGAGCGGCAAGGATACGCTCGTTACGCAACGTCCCCAATTGAATTTGTCTGTAGCCAATCAGAAGCGACCTCGTCGCGCAACTAGCGCATCCTACCGAGCATGATACGTACCTCGTGGGGGTCGACATTACTCAATTATAAGATCTGAATTATTGCAGAAAACAGCTCGTTGTAATGAAGGTCGTTGACCTCGACCCCATGTGTCCTGATCCCAGCCTCATATCGTGTTGCGAGGGGAAATCAACTTTTCAGAGTGCTCGGTTTCATGTGTAGGAGCCGTTCCACAAAATCCATTATCTCGTATATTTTACCTTTGGAAATGTAGAACATCAGACTGTGTGTCTGTCAAAGTTTATGAAAAGTTTATAGCGATGGTCCAGATGTTTTTGATGTTTGTACGTTGCTTTTTTTTCTTCGCTTTATATATCAACACGACAGCGTAACTCATGAGTATTATTATAGCAGTCCGCACCATTACATGGCTCATCACGAGGGAGAGCGAGTGACATAGAAGATGGAATAGTGACGCAGTGCGTTAGAGCCGTGTCTTTCTCGCAGTTGCTGAGTCCGGTCATTTGGTAGCGCGCAAAAACGGTATTTTAGTCGGCGCCGCAATATTGCTACATTTAGTGACCGCGCGAGACAAGACGATTTCGAAAACTGTCAACTTTGGTGAATTTAATACATTGACGATAGTTAAATCATTTGCGATCGCCCCTTCTATCCTTAGTGACATTGGTAAGTAACATGTAAAGATTCGAAGCATGACGCAAAGAAAGCCGTCAAATGTATCTTTGTCGTTTTTTGTTGGTCGGCGATATCCTATAAAATATTACCTACAAACTGGCCTCTATATTATTTGAAGAATTGCACAGTCACAATCACTAGAATCAAAACTAATAATAATTAATATTGTACAGTCGATTTCTCGTTTCTCTATACATTATGAAAGCCGTATATATGTACTAAATTGATAAAATGACGAACATTTGGATAAAGCTTTGTGTGGTTGTTTTTGTTGTTGTCGTCGTTGTGGCAGACCTGATCCACACAGACAACAATAGGCCTACACACAATTCCAATATTGTCGCAGAGCACCGGTAGGCTATATAACAAGGAAGATTCAACTTTGTAAACAAGTTCAACATAATAAAACAACTTCCGGTAAAATGAATAACAATTGATTTCCAGCATCTCTGGCGGTGTAGGGGGGGGGGGCATGCTCTAGTGCACATTCCCCTACTGCCTACGACCTGTTTAGTGTTTATGCTCCACTACCTATACCGTCAAAGATTATGGAGAAGAATGTGTAGAATCTAAGCTACAATTATTCAACAGTACTTGGATAGTATTTTCCGGCTCCTAACCCAAGGTAGAGCTACACGGAAGAGGAGTATTCTCCTGCTGCTCGTGACCAATTATATGAAACCCGAGGTGGACTAACCCGTTGGTCAGTGTACGATTACTGCGTGTCCGGTGTTTGGTGTTCGGTGCGATCCTAGCGGTGTGGCTCTAATGTGTGCCGGTCCGCTCTGCTGAACGAGTCGATACAGAAGTTACCTACGGAGAAACTTCTTTGACTCTCCGCGTGGCAGCGCTGTTTTTATTTCGCCTCGATAACAATTGTAAATTCTCCCAGTTTTCTGTCGAGCGAAGATACCTCTACGTCAAAAACCGCAGGAAATTTTCATTTTATAATTATATTTCAAAATTGATACACAAAATCGAAAATCTTAGAAATCATAGCGCTGTGGTTTGGTAAGCCCTACAGACTGGCTGATAGATGTATTTAACGTTATGATCAGTATGGCTGTGATTTTTATTTAAATAAGTATCAACGTCATGCTGATTATAATGGTAGAAACATTTATCATTCAGTCTGTAGGGCTTACCAAACCACAGCGCTATGATGTCTCAGATTTTCGATTTTATGTTTCAATCTTGAGATATAATTAAAAAATGAAAGTTTTCTGCGGCTTTGATGTAGAGGTAACCTTCGCTCTTAATCTCCTACCTATAGGTATTTGGTTTTAGGCAGTACGAGGATAAACATGTCGTAGGCAGTAGGGGAATACGCAGTAAGAGTACGTGCCCTGGGGCGGGGCTCATATCCACTCAACCTATTGACGAAACTTGAAATTTCGCAACATGGCAACCATATCACGTCATCAAATTATCGCGGGTGAACGCGTTGGAACTTTGAATTAGGTGTGAGGCAGCAGAACAACTTTGTCGGAGTAAGTGGGGTATAATGTGCACGCATACGCATACGCATGGTGAAGTATGTGCTAGAATCTACGCCATACTATAGGGCTTTTACTCTTGGTGTAGGCCTACTACGCTTACTAAAATATGAAATACATCTAGAATCTCAAACCATCGCGATGGAATTCAGAATTTTCACATGAAAGTATTTTTTAACTATGAAATTGAGTTTTGGGTTTTTGTAATCCGTGTAATATAAAAACCGGACGATTTCTCAATATATAGTTATGTCCAGCAGATAATCATACAGCACCAGTGAACTTGATTTCGTTTTAGGCCCGGTATTATAACGCCCGGCTAAATATTTAGCCCACCGCTAGCTTGTTTTCTCCATGGCAACCACCAATCCTAAGCGTGGTTTCATAGGAAAAAAACAAGTTAGCCCAGTGCTAAACGTTTAGCCGGGCGTTATAATACCGGGCCTAAGTTTGACAAACACTTTGATAACCATTAGTTACAAAAATCTTGTGATATGATTGTCGTACGAACAAATTGGCTGTTTTACACCCCTTAGTCCAAACTCTTGAAGTAAACTGCCATAAAGACATACTCGTGTATTTCAATTAGTGAAGTAATATAACTATGGTGAACACAACACAAACTATTTGAAGTATGAAAAAAAATATATATATTGAAGTATTGCTAAAATGAGTTGTTGTAATATTTGTTACTATATTTTTATTATTTATGTTAGAATTATCTAGAAATGAAATATTTTATTATTTATGCTAGAATTATCTAGAAATGAAATCACTGAAAAAAAAAGAATATAATTGAGAACTATTTAAAAATCCACCACAAGGATTTATAAAAACAAAAATATTTTGAACGACTCAGAAAAAGGTAAAATAATAATGTCGTCGATCTTTGAGCCGTCGCATAATACGCAACGATACAGCGACACCTACACACGATCCTATTTGGCGCAAGGGAACTTTACCCCACTGATATATAGCACGTTTGTAAAGTATAGGTGAAGTGGTGTTCATGGGCAGCATAGTACGGCTGCCCTACGTTGTAGGTCTTTTGAGACCTTGGCATAAACACAACTTGCCAATGAACGGGTTTGAGTTACTGAATTATCCGTATAACCTGTAGTCTACTATTCTCACTAGAACAAGAATAGCAATCAGCATTGTAACAAAAACAGGCATAACAATTAGGACAGAAACCACTTATTAAACCAGATAATTATACGCAACTAGTTAGCTTACGAAATCAAAATACAATTGTTTTAATTGCAATCTCATTTCGGTTTAGTCTCTAATTTGTGAGGTCACTGATTCATGTATGGACTAAATTTACCATGTGTAGAACGTTGGTTCTAGTATAATAGATACTTCCAAACATATGCAGGTCAGTGGCCTAAACGTGATTACCGAAAATTGTCTAGATCTCTATCATTTCACGTGCATGCAGCCCCCCCCCAACCCCCTTCCGCCCCCCCCCCCCCCCCCACGACTTATGGGGTCGGACTGTCGTGTTAGGCCTTCGTTAGCCTAGAGACGGTGTTTATTTTACCACAAGTCTGTTATCTCATTGATAAGAGGCAAGCAACACTTGTGTGCATTGCA
This sequence comes from Isoperla grammatica, assembly GCA_945910005.1. Lineage (NCBI taxonomy): Eukaryota > Metazoa > Arthropoda > Insecta > Plecoptera > Perlodidae > Isoperla > Isoperla grammatica. The sequence goes on along the minus strand of OX246738.1, from coordinate 39,112,930 downwards.
CGCTCGTTGGGTCATATAGTCTCGTAGGGCTATATAGCCTCGTAGCCTTGTCGGGCCGTATGGACTTGTCGGGCCGTATAGCCTTGTCGGGCCATATAGCCTTGTCGGGCCGTATACTTGTCGGGATATATAGCCTCGTAGGGCTATATAGCCTTGTCGGGCTATAAAGCCTCGTAGGGCTATATAGCCTTGTCGAGCTATATAGCCTCGTAGGGCTATATAGCCTTGTCTACCAGGAGAGGGAAAGTTATCACCGACAGCCAAAACAAAGGCAATGTCGTTACGAAGCCGTGAATATGTTCTATCAATGGCAAAACTATCAGAATATGAATGTGATAAGCGTTGATATGTATGTTCAGCTATCCAACTAGATCCACGAAGTCTGACGTTTATAGCTTATATGGTAAGTGCTTGATACTCTCTGACCGAACCTAAAGATCTTGGGAATAGTCCTACATAGGTCTATGACATAGTCTATGTCTTCATGATGCATTATGGTTCTGCTGAAGGTCGCCATTAGCGTGGCACAGTATAAAAGCACACAATCCGTCATCTGCGGTAAAAGTAACTCGGAGTAGTTGTGGTTGTATCGACGTACATGTTTATTATTTGTGTTTTAAATAAATGAAACTACTATAAATAAAATAATATCTTTATATACGATACCAGGTATTGTTAAACTACCAGAAAATTGTAAGTAGAACGGCGTTTACAAAAGAACTTAATAATGGAAAACTATTTTGTTAGGTTCTTTATCCAAACATTCCACAGCCTAAATATTTTACAAGTCTTGAGAAAACAAGTTTACCAGTTAGGTCGTGCCTTGTTCTGGTCAAAAGTCTGTCCAAATATACGAAAATGTAAAGCGACTTTCGTAAATTGCTACCCGCTGCTCAACCCTGAATTAATATTTAAAATGACTGTATCCGTCGTATTTGTGGTGCGTTTACTTGTGTTTTCTCGCACCCAGATCCTCCAAAGTTTCTCGTGTATTCTAGCTTCCTCGCATTTCGCCCTGTGTTTGTTTTCTTGTCTCTATTTATGTGTTTATCGTATAGTGTGTATCCTACTATCTCGAATAGGGATTTCTTTGTTAGGCTTTGGACACCAGTTGGACTATATACTCTAGACTATAGTCTTCTACTCTAGGATCTGTAAACCGGTGTAAAGTGATGGGTATTCAGATACACGCTAACAAACCCTCTGATTAGAATAGCAGCGACTGAAAACAGAATCTGAAAGTTCAATAACAATAGTTGTTGTAAAGTACATTCTGAACGTATGCATTGAAACATAACTTCATAACTTGAAGAACTCGCTTACTGGGAAACTCCTTTCCAGCTTTAATAATAACAAAGCTTGTATTACCAGAAGGTATTAGATCGGTGGTCGTTTTATAATGCAACTTTCTGAACATCACATACGTTAAATAGGTGGTGCTTTGTAACATGTTGTTGGAAGTTAGAATTCCATTAAACCTTGCTATCGCCGACCTCTCTGAGGTATTTAATTTTTAAGTTTACTAGTCTTCCGAAAATATCCATTTGTATCTAGTGTACATGCCGAATATGTTATATGACAATATGTGTAGTGCTGGCAATGATACGGTATTATTGACAATAGACTATCTACCACGTAACACACACTATATCACTCAGGATCTCTCAGTGAGGGTGTCTTCTAGTATTTCTCTGAAGACGGACCATGCAATTAGTCCGAAACATCAGTTTTGAATTGTTGACAATCGACGTGGCATATCCCGACGCCAAAGATAATAATATCTATTATCTCCCACTAATTCTGACTACCGATTCATATAATATTTTACAACAATAATAATCTATCTCCTTTACACGGTTTCGTTATAAAACAGTTTGCGTGTTTCTGTTGGACACCGTAAGAATAATGTTGAGTTAATATTTATGCACGCTGTTATACCACGGGTCTAAATAATTTTACACGTAACCGCGCACTTATGCAAAAGGAACGCAAATGTAAAGCCTCGCCATTAACATTCTAACAATTGTCTGGGGCGTCGTGAACGCAGTGAAAACCCTCACCATTTCTCACTGTCTTGGCTAAATATCACTTTATTATTACAGTTGTGTGGGCGGTGGTGAACGGGTTCAAGTTTTTAAGCATCGTGCGGCCTCATGGAGGGAGAGCTTAAGGCTATATATTACCAACTTCCATGTAAGACTAAACAAAAACACTAAGACATAATATATACAATGCTGGGGGAATGGAAGAGTATACAGGACCAAAGTTCATTAAATATTGTTGGCCCGGGAAACCAAAGTGTAGACCCCGACGTATTCACAAAGAGGTATTATTTTAGCTCACGTTTACTCCCAGTTGCTTACAGTTCTATCTATATCAATAACAGCTTCTATGCAGTGGCATGTGCACCGGGGAAGGCACTAAGTGTGGGAGTGTGTGTGGGGGCTTAATCCCAGTTTTATTGATTGACTACTGTGCAAAGCAGGCTACATATTATGTACAATATTATTAACCCTATCATTTAGTTATGTAATTTATTGGTGAAGTCAGTAATCGTATTTGGCGCTTCTCTATGCGATCTTTAAAACAATTTTTAAAATCGAAATTGTGGATAGATGCCACAACTAGATATTACCAGGGTTTACAGATAACGAACCAAAATATTTGCAAACTCCATTATGTTTGAATACAATCAGACAATGCAATAATATCTCAGACTATTATTTTTCATGACACATTAGCACTTTTTAAATTTGTTTTTTGTTATCAAAATAATAGACAACACAAATTACATTATTTACATTTCTGCATCTGCAAATACACATCCTGAGAGACGAACCCCGGTCTCGGGCAAGTGGGAAGTAGAATCCTTAGTTGCCTCGTACTGCCCTAAGGCAAGGTTGGGAATAGTAACTTAGCTACACTTTCCAACAAATGCCATCCATATCATGACCGTTCTTCCTGAAAATAACACCCGATTGTATAATTTAATTATTCAGTGAGAAAACATCTTACCCAAAATTAGGTACGAATCAAGTTGTCTTACAAGGATGTTTATTTTGTGTTAGTAATATCGAGACTTGTAGCCTACTAATCACAACAAAATAAATTGTTATTTTTGTAGAGATTTCCAAATATTTTAGTTTGTTACTGCTCAAGAATATGCAGCCATGATGATGATAGACGTAGACCTTACTTTCATCTACTTCAACTTTCTCGATTACTATGAACTATTTTCTAAGAGCAAAAGGCTGGAGCGTCGCACGAGGGAAAAGTTTGAGTAAATGAGACAAATCCAGGCCTGTCTTTAACGCTCCGTCTTGAGCGAGTGAGGGACACGAGCACCGGAAACAGGACTCAGGGTAAGAAATTGTTGACGGGGATAAGTAGGAAGAGGTGGGGGCGTGAAGGTTGAGAAAAGGGAGAGAAAAGCCTCGGAAAAAACATTCAGTCTGGAGAGCCGAGGGGAAAATCGAACCCCCCCCCCCCCCGAAAAATCTCACACGCTAACCACGAGTCACCTTTATCTTAATTTTGTGCATAAAGTTTGTGGAAAAGTAAAACAGATTTTTAAAACCAGTACGTAGGCGAAATCAATTTGTAATCGTAATTCGTAATACTTTGTTCAATCGTCAATATTGGCTCCAGTATGAATCCTAATCATCTACTAGACGAGACAGATATTTGGATTTCATCGTTGTCTGAGTTTCAGGTTAATCCAAACCTAGCCAATGCATAACATGATTATCTGTGATTCAGATTCTGTGGAAACGCGTATTATATCAACTTTTCACTCTAGTTTCCCAATACCTTCTTGAGGGGAGGGGAGGGGGGGGGGGGTAAAGGGGAGGAGATGCTAGGGTGTAGAGCACGCACACGAATCCAACCCCTCGCATTCCAAGCTATTGTCAATATTTGAGCATTATTAACTTCTTATCGCGATGAATGGTGTTTCAAAATTATGAAATGAACGCTAAAAGCCTTCTGAATATTGATCACCTCGTATTCCGTATAAGCCAGAGGCTCGAGACTCGGGTCTCGCGAGGCTAAAAAGCGTTTCCAGCTTCATAAAAGTTGGTTGTCACCTTATTAACAGTTATGAGGAATATCAAGGCAGGTATTCGTTTGTTTTGATCTCAAACGGGTCGAGTGGTGCGCGGGTAATGAGAGGACTGAGTGCCTGAGTGAGTGAGATGAAGTGACAGCTCGAAAGAAGAATAGAGTTCTGGATGCATAATGAGAAACTTTATACCTAAGTCTAAGTAGACTAGTAGCATTGTCTTGTCAAGAAACGTGTACATCTTTTTATTTGCTGGCTCAGAAAATACGTTATTTTTTTACAATCTCAGCATCTGTTTTTAGGGCGCGACAGCGGCCTTATAAGTTTGCACCAGATTTATATATGTATGTATGTATGTATGTATGTATGTATGTATGTATCCGTTCGCATTTCACGCGCGACAAGAAAGATGTATTTATTTGAAGTAGAAGATATTAACGAATATAAATGAAACTTGTCAATAATGATCTCAGTAGAATGACGTATGTGTTTTGTAAATCTCAATATTTTGAGCCGGCCGTAAGTACCACTAAGTGCAAGTTTTGTAAGACAACAAAATTTGTTACTTTGCACATCGCTACGGTTTTTTAAAAAATGTCTGCTATCAATTTTGCGTTATCATTATGAAACTCAAACTTGACCTGTAGTAATCCTTTGACTTTAGAATGGCGTAACATTTACATTTCTGACATTTGTATTTGAGACGCTACGTGTTACAGAAAATTCATTCAATTTTAAATTGTGTTTTTGGTTTTACACTTTATGGCCAATCTTAAGTAATGTTTATGCATTGTTACGAAAAATACGCATTCATGTTGTAAATCCAGTCGTATGTGATAGAAAAAAACAAAATAATACATAAAATATTATCCAGGGGTGACTAAACAGGTCAAGTTTTGGCCCGCATTTTGGGCTCGGCAAGATAAATGAATTTATTTCTGGTTGAAGATTGCAACCCATATTACTGATTTTTTGCATGGCATTTGTCACTAAAGGAATGTAATAGTATGTAAATTAGCAATGCTATTGGTTGAAGGATAGATGAATAATTCTAGTTTGAACGATCCTCAGCTCAGCCTCGCGCTATAAAGAACGACAAGTGGAATGCTCGTGTTTACGTGTGCGTGGACAAAATGTGGAATGACTGTTGTAGTACACTTACGCAAATGAGTCTTCCATTGTTAGATGCCCAATTACTATTATGGCAATGCAAAAACCGAGAATTTGTCCGGTGATACAAAAACAATGTCTGGCCCAGACCGTATGTCGCCATGCTTCAAAGCCGGATTATATGTTAGTTACTCAACGATGCTACCCTTGCAAAATGCATATGGCTGTTATTGAAAAAAAAACGTGAAAGTTGTAATACGGAAAACAATAAAACATGATATTAATATTACACAGATATGTATTTATTTGGTGTAGGCCTACACTGTAAAGTGTAGGCCTATTACATACTAAGATTTTATGAAGTGTGTACAGTGTATCATTTTTTCTTTCTAATATTTGCGGGATGTACCCGATAGCGCAATTAGCAAGAGATTTGTATGTACTGCCGGAGTTAGAGCAGTTGCAACTTTGTGGTATACTTTCGTATGATACGACAGCGATTATCAAATTGGTTGTATTACGTTGAATATATTTATTCGTATGTATCACTGATTAATATTCGCAAGAAACCATCCACATACCTCTCGTAACCAGAACATCAAACGACTTGATGATAGTAGAACCTTCATTAACAATATCGGTCTCTACAGCCAAAGCTCTTGCCATTCGACACGGAACAATAACAAAACATTTATTAAAAACAAAAATTGAAACTGAAGCAATTAACACTTAATGTATGTTTTAAAAAGCTAATAAGAAAGTGATGCCTAAAAATAGAAATAGATAAACGTAAAATGCATAAAAAATATCTTCGGTGAAGCTTGCACTCGGCTTGAATAATTTTCGGGACGTCTCGAAAAACCAGGTTCTTCTTCACCTATCAACTATCATAAGACCTATTACTCCGATATCTGTAAGATTGTAATAGGTCGTATAATAGGAAATAGTCGAGTTATAGGTATGCTTCTTTATACGGTCCACTTTCTTAGCTTGTCCCATGTGATCCTCAAACCGGACAGTTGGATATAAAATAAACCCTTCCGACTTCCCCCTGTATGTATTTAATTAATTGAAGTTAATTGATATGTTGTGTGACGAAACGTCAGTAAACTGTGGCTTCACTGTAAAAGCACGCTGCCAGCTTATTGGTTAATGGCATCATGTTTAGTGGTAAGTGAATTATGAGGGTCTGTTTCACATCGGGGTCTGTTTCACAGAGGCGGAGAGGGAGGGGGAATCTTACCATGTGTTTATACAAAAAACGGAACATGCACCTAAATTATCGTATAGCTCGCAGTTTTGACTGTGTCGCCGTGATAGAATTCATTTTGCCTATCTGGACACTGTTCGTCACTATGTTCTAATGCCACAACAGTATGTAGAAACATTATCAGATTATAAATTTCAGCCCTTACATGACATGCATAAAGAAATTAATATATTCATATAGTAGAAATAGCATTCATTCTCCTTTTTGCAAGTCCAATTTACAGGTAAAAAATCATAATCCTAATGATGTCGGGATTGTTTTATGGGAGTTGTGTCTCAGGATTCTAATTATTTTATTTTTAATATTATTGGTTCACCAATAATAATTATTATTTTCATAATTTTGGTATGTAGTACGTGTCTTGCCCAAAAGTCAAAGTATCAAAGCATTACGTTTTACTGAATTCAAATTGTTTTATCGCACTTAGAACAATATCTACGAAATCTGTTATATTTATTGTTTCATGAAGTTTATGATCATTGTGCAATATGATATACATGTATTGTATGATTTTTTTGATGCACTCGTTAGGCCTACCGATTTCTATGTTTCCTGGTATATCGTTTACGGATTATTGCCATGTCCTAATTTCCCCCATTTGTGTGGAATTTCTTGTGCTGTGAAAACAGATGCCTTGTGGTCCGCGTAATGGTTTGGTCATGCTATAATCGGTGGGGCTGACTGTAAGGATCAAATTTCATCTGGAAAGTGTCACAGAATTTGTGCCTGGCCGTGGCCGTTATGGTTTCCGATATTTATGTGGCGTGAGGGGGGTTGTTTCTTAAAATCAGTATGAGAACAAAATCCGTCCACATATGCAGTAGTCTTCACAGCGAGTGCATGGGTGCGTGTTGAATTGTCCATGTGATTTGTATAATCGACGATCTATGAGTGTGCTATCAACATTAATGAAGTGATTATTGGAAATTGCGTTTAAGGTGTTCACTTCACCCTTGTGTGTGTTATATTTATTTGTCTTTGTTTGTGCACGTTGTATGAACACATGTGTAGGCCGTGTGATCGTAAATACTTGTGCGACGCTACGTGTTACAGAAAATTCATACAATTTTAGAGTGTGTTTTTGGTTTTACACTTTATGGCCAATCTGAAGTAATGTTTATGCATTGTTACGAAAAATACACATTCATATTGTAAATCCAGTCGTGTGTGATAGAAAAAACTAAATAATACGTACAATTATTATTCAGGGGTGACTAAACGGGGTTTAAAAAAAATTGTTTGTTTTTTTTTTGATCGCGATAGCGGTCGAACGAAAAGTCCGATCAATTTGAAATTTGGACCATCTACAAGCCTCGATGTGGATTTAACGTCATTAGTTTTGTGGACAAATCTGTTGAAAAGTTACAAAGTTACAATTTAATTATTACAAAGTTATTCCCAAACACAATGGCGGCAAAATGTGAGATAGCCATTTTTTAGTAAATTTCTAGCCGGTCACGAATATACAAATTTCAACGCGATCCGATGAGAATTGTAGGTACAAATTACAATTGTGTATTGCTGAATTGTAGTGAAGTAACTATGACAACGAAACATCCAAGCTATAATTTATATGGACAATCGATCTTTTATTGAACAATGGCAGGAAGTGTAATAACTATAACAGTAAAAACTCAAATCTTTCCACATTTTTGTCACTTTCATTGAACAATGACGATGGCTTTGAGAACTTTTCGCCAGAAAGTTCGTGGACATATGGACGCGCTCGTTTATCAACGCGTCAAACAGAGCGTTTTCCTAGTGTGAGTAGTCCATAAGTGCAGTATGTAGTTGAGACAGGGACTTACAAAGCCTGTCTGGAGGACTGGAGTTATAAGTAGTTCGGTAAATGAAATGGTGTACAATTCAATTTTATCCTTACATTTTGTCAATATGCGTAAACATTTATAATGATTATCTTATCACACTTTTTAGTTTTTATTATTGGTTAAATGGCAATTTAAAATCATAGCAGAAGACCGTTTTAATATTTTAAAATATGATTCATTTTTAAGAAATGATGGGTCCTATTTACGTTTGGGGAAAATGAGCTTCTATTGTTATATACGTTCCAATTCCATTATATATATTTTTTTTAAATTGATCGCGCCCTACAGTAAATGGCATAAGTCCATTTACAGATAAAATCATAATCCTAATGTTGTCGATATAGTGTTGTAAGAGTAGTGTATCACGATTTTAATTAATGTAATCGAATCATCGTATCAGCAGATTATTTTTAATCTCGTGGATGTTCTTTTAGAGCTAATATTACATCCCCCTGGTATCTCGGAGGGCGAAATGTGTTTCTTTCAACTATTAATTTTTTAAAATATTTATTTACTTCACGTCGTTTTATAAATTATAACAAGTGACACTGTCAGTATTTGATTAGTTTGTAACATATGCCCCGGAAATGACTGGCGAGGGAACAAGGTCGCGCCAGCGACCTTGTTTAACTTGAAGCTTAACCACAATTGAAACTGTTTGAATGTTGACTATACAAGAAGTTTAATGTGTTGTTTTTTTACATCTTGAATCCAGTACTTAATTATTCCGCCTAGAAGCTGGTATTTTATTAACTAACCTTGATCCAGACTAACTCCCATTGTTATGCTTTTTGGAGGCGTCTTGTAACGGTTGGCATGCTTGAAAAACCACTAAGTTGACAATGATCCTCCGCATCTTACGATTCCATGTATGCAGAGTCAATGTCATTGAGCAAAATTGTTACAGAAAAAATTAAATCTTTGATTGGTTACCGCTCACTAGTCGATGGTGTTCGGAGCCTACAGGGTTGGTTTAGTCACTTTAAATTGAAGTCTCCCACTGCAAATCAGCTTCGTTACTGAGTGGCTAGACTCTAAATGTGAATTTATTTTTTTATTTAAAAGCACATTTTTTGAATAAATCTTTAACACGGGTTTTCTTGAAAATTGAAAGCTACAACGTCAGATATTTCAATTCAATGTAGTTGAAAACAACTGTCCAAAAAGTAATGCCTCCCCATCAATCACATTCTCGCCCGTCGTCCGATTATCCTCGTTGTATGTCAACGCTTCGCCTATAGTTTCAGTAACACAGTACAGCTGCACAATATTTGAGAATGCAACTAGCAGCGTTTAAACGGGCAAACACGTGTCTTGACATTCGATCTGCACGACTCAGTAATTTCAACCTTCTGCTATGTAGAAAACGATTTGAAGGTTGTGTAGTCTACCCGAGTGTATGTAATTGCCCTCCTACACGTTCAAGTATAATGTAACGTAGTTTCAGCAACTTTTCATTATTGTTTACTTATAGTTATAGTATATACTTAGAGTAATACATTATTAAGACTGAAACGGGTGGTTGTGCCGTATGTCGCGTCATGAAATAAACATATTAATTTCATACATAATGAAAAGGGGTTGACAGTAAGAGAACACTGCTCCAAACACAAGAAGCAAATGCTAACTTATAAAAACATAAAATAATAAAAAAAAAAAAAAAAAAAAAAAATATAATAACCTAAAATAAATAAATCCTACCAATGAGAGCAATCAGACCTATCACCTAATAATAATTATAATAATAATAATAATAATAATAAAATATACAAAATAGATAACAAATTTAAAGCTATATTACAGCATATTAAAAAAAACGTTTAAAAAATTATTTTTTTCAAGAAGAAGATAATCGGAAGTTAAAACAAGAGAGAAAGGGAACAGATAGCTCGAAATAAAACCTAATTTACTTTTCTTCACTTGAGTGTTAGTTTGCTATTTCAGAATAAATATGTCTTCGTGTCGACGCCATCACATACACTAAACTGTATACAGTAAACCAAAACAGGTACACATTTTTGCGGAGCGTTGGTCTTGTTAGTTTATTCCTTTTTTCAATCACTAAATCCTAGTTTTGACCCCCTCTTTTGTTTTGTAATTTTTGAAATGTTTTTCTTATAATAATAATAATAATGAGGAAGATACACCGATAAAGGTGGGTCTTCGTTAACACACAGAACCCTAATCTAGGAGGTCGTTAGTTCGATTCTAACCGTAGCTATCATTACTGGAAATTGTGTGGGTAATTGTTTCCAGTACTGGGGAAATAACTGGGATTGAGTCATAGAAACAGTATTTGGGAATTTCTTACCAGCTGTACTATAATCGGATCAGGGAGAACAGTGGGCAATATAAGAGCTATACATATAGCCTTCCTTGACTATGTTGGATGTGGAGATAACAAAATAATACTTTACTGCGGTGGTTTGAGTTCGTCATAACCACTTGGTATAATAATAACAAACATTATATTTTCTGCATTCTTTTAACTGAGTGAGCTGACAGTCAATGTTTCCGTAATTATTTATATTGATAGCGTGTTTGGAACCATGCTAATGTAATAGAATTTTGTAGTATGCACTTTTATAGGTTGCAAGTTGCATGTATCATAATTTACTTGTATTTATCATGTTATTACGTAAATATAACTCCACGTTTATCTTTATATTTTACATATACTTCGTCGTTTGATCATGTTTTAACGACTTGACGTAATAAACAACATTAGCGTGGAAAGGGGAAAACCATAAAATGCAAGCAAGTTTTTAATAACCTCTCATTAATAAACCATAAGTTTAAAGTCTTTAACATTAGAGTTAACTTTAAAGCAACTGCAGATTGTTGAAACTACGATGAAGTTAACGAAAAACGTTCTTCTATTTAAACAATTTCAAGATCTTAGCCGGCTAATGAAGTATGGAACACAGCCCCATTGTAACAACTTGATGAGAAACAAATGGTGGCAGCGGCACGACGGTGGGGGGGGGGGGGGGAGGGGGAAGCGCACAAAGTGGATGGAAATGAAGAGAGTTTTGGGGGATATGTTGCCAAGATACACAGGCATATTTGCATTGTTCTTCGTACGGGATGCGCCTAGGCCATTGAGCTGGGGTATAGCAGGGATGAATAGCATAGGGATGTTGTTGTATATTTATGGTAATTTGCTAAAAGAGGAGCGTATATAAAATGGAATAACCCAAAGAACAGCTGCCGGGTGTGTAGATTATTACATAAGGAATATTGAATATCTGGTTGGCGTAATGCAGACGCAGGAGATGGATTGCTTTGAAATCAATCAACCATGGTTTTTTGCCTCGTGGTTTTATCTTCGTTAGGCCTACTTAGAATTACGTATAATGGCGTTCTGTTCTGGTAGTAACAAACCAGTGTGAAGGGTATAAAGTTGTCCTTAGATATGTAACTCTTTCAAGGAACACACTTAAATTGACTGCTAGATTCGTAATTGATTATTGCATTACCAAATTTAAAAAAAAAAATTAACTGCAACCAACAAATAAATATGCGAACATCACTTTGATAATCATACATGACATAATTGTAATCATATTTCTGACTAAATGCAACACAATATGAATATAAATACCTATCAAAACAAAATTTAAAAAAGTGAAACAGTTTACGCCAATGATTTGATTAAAAATTCAATGAAATACTGCCTAAACGGAAGCAAAAGAAGAGACTAAAAGAAATAGCAGACACCATTATCACTGAGTATTGTATTGGAGTGTGTTCTGTGTAACTACACGCTATATTGTATACTAATTTGTAACTCTTGCGGAAACGATTACTATTGAATAGTGATTGTTAAAGTATAATCGATAATCGTAACATAACAATCATAGTCTGTGATTACGACATCAATCATCTTGACTGATTAACAATAATAAAATCGTTTCAATCAAGCACACGCTTCGGTTAACTCACGGACGTAAATGCACATACTCGTATATTCCCCTCTATGTTTGCGATCAACTTGAATACAGATTTACTCGCGCTTACTCTATACGTGTTGGCGTATAATCGTATAATTTACCATTACCACTAGCTAAGGTAGCGTTTTACTACCGACAACTTGAATGTTACCGTTATCGTTCATGATATCGGTTGATCACAATTAGACATAAAACTCGATAAAGTATAGTCTGATAATCAAGTTTTATTATGTCGGTGGTGTTTTTTACGACTTGTTTTCCTAGTCAGATACAGTTCGTTTAGATTCAAAGTGTAGTTTGATAGGGCTATATAAGTGTGATCTGTAAATACAGGCGTATATATTCAGAATAATCTATTCAGATGTAGAATGGTTTACTCCGTTACGAAGATCGGTAGTCGTGAGATGTTGTAAAAGCCGGCGTTAGATAAGAGCTTCACTTATTGTACCGTATAGTGTGCGACACTCGTGCTCACTGCACACGGTCGATCGTGTGGCAACGCCCTCAACGATCAGATCGGCGATAGCTATCGGAGATTTTCCACAATCTAGAGAGAGAAATCACAAGGACTTTTCTGTGGTAATAATAAAAAAATAAAAAAATATCCAACGGAACGCTATTTTTTAACGTTAGTACGTTTTACGGTTTCGTCATTTGTATCACGTTACTGTTATCATAATTTAGATTCTTTTGAGATTTAAGGACGTAGGCAAAAACAAAATTAGAAGTAGATCCAATCTTATGTGCGCTTATACACGTCCAAATGGTAATTTTAGAACTGCTGTACATGTGATGTGTAGAAACTGTTTATCATGTAAGTAAATGGGGAAATATCACGCTTCGTGATAAAGCTTTATACTTTTATGAAAAACAGATTTATGGCTACAGAAAGGTAATATATGTTAGTGTTTATTTATTTAATGGTGGGTCAAATTCATTAAAATGCATAATGCTCAGTCATAATAAGTTAGCAGGATATTTACTCCCCATTAAGCGATTTTTCCTCATTAATTACATTACGTGAAGTGATGCGTGCAATTGTTAGACCTTGATTCGATCACACGCACAATTACTTGCGAGTTTAAAGAAACGCTTCGAGTTGCCAGAGAGATGTTAGCCACCGAATTTACTCTCATGCGTGCGTTGTGGAAGATCCCGTAGATCGCATTCTTTTCACGCATCAAGAACACAGTGCAGTGCACGGACAACTGAATCGTGCCTTAATTTTGTATCTATTGGTTTTTTAGGGCGCGACAGCGGCCTTATAAGTTTGCACCAGATTTATGTATGTATGTATGTATGTATGTATGTATGTATGTATGTATGTATGTATGTATGTATCCGTTCGCATTTCACGCGCGACAAGAAAGATGTATTTATTTGAAGTAGAAGATATTAACGAATATAAATGAAACTTGTCAATAATGATCTCAGTAGAATGACGTATGTGTTTTGTAAATCTCAATATTTTGAGCCGGGCGTAAGTACCACTAAGTGCAAGTTTTGTAAGACAACAAAATTTGTTACTTTGCACATCGCTACGGTTTTTTAAAAAATGTCTGCTATCAATTTTGAGTTATCATTATGAAACTCAAACTTGACCTGTAGTAATCCTTTGACTTTAGAATGGCGTAACATTTACATTTCTGACATTTGTATTTGAGACGCTACGTGTTACAGAAAATTCATTCAATTTTAAATTTTGTTTTTGGTTTTACACTTTATGGCCAATCTGAAGTAATGTTTATGCATTGTTACGAAAAATACGCATTCATGTTGTAAATCCAGTCGTATGTGATAGAAAAAAACAAAATAATACATAAAATATTATCCAGGGGTGACTAAACAGGTCAAGTTTTGGCCCGCATTTTGGGCTCGGCAAGATAAATGAATTTATTTCTGGTTGAAGATTGCAACCCATATTACTGATTTTTTGCATGGCATTTGTCACTAAAGGAATGTAATAGTATGTAAATTAGCAATGCTATTGGTTGAAGGATAGATGAATAATTCTAGTTTGAACGATCCTCAGCTCAGCCTCGCGCTATAAAGAACGACAAGTGGAATGCTCGTGTTTACGTGTGCGTGGACAAAATGTGGAATGACTGTTGTAGTACACTTACGCAAATGAGTCTTCCATTGTTAGATGCCCAATTACTAGAGATCCGAGTAAATGGTTTTATTTTTGGGACAAATTCGTTTTAAAAAATTAAAAATTAGGTTTTAAGTGTTTCTAAAAAGTGAAAAATTTGGTGTTATTATGGTTTTATTTTTAAGTTAGTCAAAACTTAAAGAAAAGCAAAAACGTATAAAAGTCGGATATGACAAGGTATTACGTTCAATGAAAAAAATTAACTGCATACTAGAGGTGGCTCAGCGGTAAGACGCGAGACTCTAATTCGGGAGGTCGCCGGTTCGATTCCGGCCACCGGCAATTCTGACTGAAGGGTTTTCTGAGGTTTTCCTCAGTCGTTAAGGCAAAGGCTGAGGTTGAGTCCTAATTACAGCCCTCGAACATTCCTACCTAACTATCCAAACACCCTAACATACCTAGTTAGTCACCTGAAGAGGGGTACATCAGCTAAAGCTAGTGTGCACCCTACAACAGGGATTCCTAGAAAAAATGAATCATTATTATACTAACGTTTGGGCCTAACCAGCCTGCTATAATTGTTTTCATATTTTCATAGTTTAGGTTAACTTGAAGCCTAAATGAAGCCCTAGACTTCACAGCCCTATGGTGCTTCACTGGGAAGAACAACTTGTATTGGATTTTCGCTGCATTTTTTAAATGGAATGCTTGAACTGCCAGCGACATTGGACAAAAAATATCTTCTGAAGTCGGCGCTAACCGTGCAGAGAGCAAGAAAGCGGTGATTTAACCCTTTTTTGACAATTGCGGTGTATTTAAATGGTGATATTGCCATATGTAGTTGTTATTTTGTGTTTCAATGTAGATTTCGGTGTTATTGATCAGTTAACGGCAAAGTAGGTGTTATTTCGTGATTCAATATATGTATTTTCGGGTCCACGATCAAACAATTCGTCCACATTTTGCATCAAAAACACAATATTTTACATTTCGTTTTAAAAAATAAAACCATTTACTAGGGTCTCTACCAATTACTATTATGGCAATGCAAAAACCGAGGATTTGTCCGGTGATACAAAAACAATGTCTGGCCCAGACCGTATGTCGCCATGCTTCAAAGCCGGATTATATGTTAGTTACTCAACGATGCTACCCTTGCAAAATGCATATGGCTGTTATTGAAAAAAAAACGTGAAAGTTGTAATACGGAAAACAATAAAACATGATATTAATATTACACAGATATGTATTTATTTGGTGTAGGCCTACACTGTAAAGTGTAGGCCTATATTACATACTAAGATTTTATGAAGTGTGTACAGTGTATCATTTTTTCTTTCTAATATTTGCGGGATGTACCCGATAGCGCAATTAGCAAGAGATTTGTATGTACGGCCGGAGTTAGAGCAGTTGCAACTTTGTGGTATACTTTCGTATGATACGACAGCGATTATCAAATTGGTTGTATTACGTTGAATATATTTATTCGTATGTATCACTGATTAATATTCGCAAGAAACCATGCACATACCTCTCGTAACCAGAACATCAAACGACTTGATGATAGTAGAACCTTCATTAACAATATCGGTCTCTACAGCCAAAGCTCTTGCCATTCGACACGGAACAATAACAAAACATTTATTAAAAACAAAAATTGAAACTGAAGCAATTAACACTTAATGTATGTTTTAAAAAGCTAATAAGAAAGTGATGCCTAAAAATAGAAATAGATAAACGTAAAATGCATAAAAAATATCTTCGGTGAAGCTTGCACTCGGCTTGAACAATTTTCGGGATCTCGAAAAACCAGGTTCTTCTTCACCTATCAACTATCATAAGACCTATTACTCCGATATCTGTAAGATTGTAATAGGTCGTATAATAGGAAATAGTCGAGTTATAGGTATGCTTCTTTATACGGTCCACTTTCTTAGCTTGTCCCATGTGATCCTCAAACCGGACAGTTGGATATAAAATAAACCCTTCCGACTTCCCCCTGTATGTATTTAATTAATTAAAGTTAATTGATATGTTGTGTGACGAAACGTCAGTAAACTGTGGCTTCACTGTAAAAGCACGCTGCCAGCTTATTGGTTAATGGCATCATGTTTAGTGGTAAGTGAATTATGAGGGTCTGTTTCACATCGGGGTCTGTTTCACAGAGGCGGAGAGGGAGGGGGAATCTTACCATGTGTTTATACAAAAAACGGAACATGCACCTAAATTATCGTATAGCTCGCAGTTTTGACTGTGCGGCCGTGATAGAATTCATTTTGCCTATCTGGACACTGTTCGTCACTATGTTCTAATGCCACAACAGTATGTAGAAACATTATCAGATTATAAATTTCAGCCCTTACATGACATGCATAAAGAAATTAATAATTCATATAGTAGAAATAGCATTCATTCTCCTTTTTGCAAGTCCAATTAACAGGTAAAAAATCATAATCCTAATGATGTCGTTATTGTTTTATGGGAGTTGTGTCTCAGGATTCTAATTATTTTATTTTTAGTATTATTGGTTCACCAATAATAATTATTATTTTCATAATTTTGGTATGTAGTACGTGTCTTGCCCAAAAGTCAAAGTATCAAAGCATTACGTTTTACTGAATTCAAATTGTTTTATCGCACTTAGAACAATATCTACGAAATCTGTTATATTTATTGTTTCATGTAGTTTATGACCATTGTGCAATATGATATATATTGTATGATTATTTTTGATGCACTCGTTAGGCCTACCGATTTCTATGTTTCCTGGTATATCATTTACGGATTATTGCCATGTCCTAATTTCCCCCATTTGTGTACAATTTCTTGTGCTGTGAAAACAGACGCCTTGTGGTCCGCGTAATGGTTTGGTCATGCTATAATCGGTGGGGCTGACTGTAAGGATCAAATTTCATCTGGAAAGTGTCACATAATTTGTGCCTGGCCGTGGCCGTTATGGTTTCCGATATTTACGTGGCATGAGGGGGGTTGTTTCTTAAAATCAGTATGAGAACAAAATCCGTCCACATATGCAGTAGACCACAGCGAGTGCAAGGGTGCGTGTTGACTTGTCCATGTGATTTGTATAATCGACGATCTATGAGTGTGCTATCAACATTAATGAAGTGATTATTGGATATTGCGTTTAAGGTGTTCACTTCACCCTTGTGTGTGTTATATTTATTTGTCTTTGTTTCGTAGAACTGGTTCGATCTATAAATTGTTAATGTTATTGTTATTATTGTTGTTATGATTAATTATTTAAGAAATAGTGGTCCCTAATTTATGTTTATTATGTGTGCATTTTAAATTGGTCGCGCCCTACAGTAAATGGCATAAGTCCATTTACAAATAAAATCATAATTCTAATGATGTCGATATATACCTCAATAGCATAGCAAGGATTTTCAGCCAGATACTGCACCTTTTGATACAAGCATGAAATTTTGCTCAGAGCTAGATCTACCTAAGATATGCATTTTAAGATTTGAAGGCCAAAAAAAATCCTCCGCGGACAGGAGTTATGACGTCATCAAGATGGCCGTCGCATTGAAACGCTTTTATCAGTGTATCTCGAGAACCACTAGCTCGATTCTTAATTTCTTTTTTTTAAATTAACCGTCATTAAATTTGCGTTTAATATTGTTATCCACACAAATACTCATTTGTTGATAATTACTTAGTTATTTAAAAAAAAAAAATGATAATGACCAGTGATAATGTTTGTCTATTTCCACCATAACAATTTATGCATAGGTCTAATTAAAAAATTCATCAAGAAAAAAAATAAGTACAATTATGAACCTGCAATGTATCTGTGATTATTATGAATGCCGGCAACGGCGCAACGCAATAGTGAGCGCCGTGATGATGGTCTATGCCCGCTACCTCCTAGTGTTCAATTAATTATTATGGCCTAACGGCATGGTCATGTGAACATATATTAGGTCATGTTTTATAGGTAATTAAATACGAAACAATGTTTACAAGACACATTTTTTAATTCAACCCATTTTTAAAAAGTTTTGGCGGAAATAGACATACATTATCACTTGTCATTATCATGTTTGTTTAAATATCAAAGTTATTATCAACAAATAAGTACTTGTGTAAGCAACAATGTTAAACGAAAATTTAATGACGATTAATTTAAAAAAAAAAAATTAAGAATCGAGCCGGTGGTTCTCGAGATATACTGATGAAAGCGTTTCAAAGCAGCGGCCATCTTGATGACGTCATAACTACTGTCCGCGGAGGATTGTTTTTTGGCCTCCAAATCTTAAAATGCATATGTTAGGTAGATCTAGCCCTGAGACAAATTTCATGCTTGTATCAAAAGGTGCAGTATAAATTTGCTATGCTACTCAGGTAATAGTGATACGAGAGTTGTGTGTCACGATTTCAAATAATATCATTGAACCATCGTATCAGCTAGACAATTTTTAATCTCGTGAGGAATCTTTTAAAAAACTAAAATCATATAACCCTGGTATCTCGGAGTTATCAATTTACTACTATTAATTTATAAAAAAAAAGTTCATTTACTTTACGTCGTTTATTTTTAAATTTAACAAGTGCCAATGTCAGTATTTGATCAGTTTGTGAATTGAGCCGGAAGTGACCGGCGAGGTCGCGCCAGCGACCTTGTTATTTATGCTTTTGTTTTGTTTTTGATAATTCCCATTAACCAGTAGGGCTCATCCGTCAGCTGCAAGAGTTAGGTATACTAATCAGTTAAAAAAAATATAACTGTATCAGTCGATAAAATGTATACAACAGTTTCCTTATTATTAATTAAAAATACTGCATGTTTTGACACTTCCAAAGTATTGACTTGATCCCAACCATGTTGTAAATTAGTCCAAGTGCGTGACCCCTCCCCCCTCTTTGTCGATACGTGTAGAAGTAATAAGGTATATCGGTCCTAATCGGTAATCGGTCCTTCATAACAAGTAATATGTGATCAAAAAGTGTATTTCATTCTCAAAACACCTTTCAACCCAATTCGTAAAATTGATTTTGACAGTCGTGACGTACGGCCGTATACGCCGACATACGGACCCCCATATATTTGCTGGGAAATGTTTTACGAGCAGCCTCAAGTTTCACACAAAACAGAGCGAGAGTCGAGACTTGAAACCTCCATGGTAGTGGTGACTGTACTGTAGTGGAATGGGGACAAGAGGGGAAATTGAACCGTGGCGCTATCTCGCGGATTTGAATCAAGTTGGCGCTCCCTAGAACCTAACCTTAAGTGTATTCCCATGTGTTTCAAGTGTTGAATACCTATACTTTACTGTACACCACGATAGGTAACTAAGATTAACACAATCTAGTGTTGAGATCTGATCAGATTCCTTCAACTGGCGATAGAACAATTTCAAGAATACTGGTTATATTGTCCCCTGTATTTTAAACAACGCTCAACCGTTTATTTAGTACAATTAACCCGTTTAATGCCCGTTTCATCACATGAGTCGCTTAAAAATAATGAATGGTTCGAGGAGATTTCTTGATATGTAAATTATGTGAAATTGGGTAATATGCATGCATATGCATGAATTTAATTGTGTAGAATTTAAAGCCAGTTTTCTATTAAAATTAAGTTATTAATTTGATGTCTGTGACGTCACTTTCCATTCTTCAATGCCAAGGGCGTTTCCGTGTGAGATTACCGGCTTGATTTATGGCACGCAACTACGTCATCACTGGGGCTTAGATCTACGAGTAAACCTCGGCAGGTTTGTTAGACAAACGACCCAGCTAGAAAACAGTTCATCAATCTGACGCTAAGAGCGTACCTAGCTTACGATGCACACCTATTTTACAATCTGCATCGTAACTGTAATGATAAGAAACGTTTATTCAAGTACATAGGCACCTGTGTGTCATGATTAAAGATTGTTCCAGTTGTCCAGAAAAATAAGACATGAAGACACAATTATGTTTTCTATGGATCAATTACATGGAGAGTTTGAATTCGTTTATCTTCTCCGCCAGTGTTTAAATTCCCTCACATATACAGACCACATTCACGACATACATATTCATACATGGAATGAGTAAGTATCTTATTTATTCAAATGAGGTATTGTTTGGGGATAAATGTGAAATATGAAGAATTAGAAAAAAAGGAAGAACAGTATTTTGTAAATCTAAGTGATAAAGTATCAACGTAGCCATGTGTGTATTACTCACAAACGCGAACGTAGAATGCAAAGTGTCAAAAGAGTCCGACACAATCTTCGCGCGTAGCAATAACAGCGAATAAAAACAAGACGTCGGGTACTTGTATAAGACATTGAACACAACGGAATGTTCCGAAAACTGTTTTCGCGGAAAGTGAGTTTGCAGGCGTCGCAAGATCAGTGGTATAGTAAGTCGACGCTATAGATAGAACGTTGGGCCGCTCTTTCGCGACGCTCGTTCCCAGGGGAAGTACTTTCAGTTTGCGCACGGGACAAAATCCATCTCCCTATACACGAGCACGCTCAAGTTTTTCTGAACGACGGGAGAGAAACAAAATAGCGGCGTTTTCTTTGGGAGAAGCGAAGATGCGGGCCTGTCACTGTCACTCGAGCGGCCTCGAGAGGGAAGAAACCGCTCAACTAAAACATCGTGAATAAATTGGAATAATAAAATACACAAACAGAACACTCTTTTCACGTTTTCTAGAAACGTTTTCATGTTGGAGTGGTTTTTAATTGAGATGATATTATTTTACATTTGCATCTACAAATACAGCCTAACAGTAATAAACAATGATTACCGTCGACAGTTGAGACGCCGATAGTCTCGATCGAGTCTGTCTTTCTCTCTTTCGATTACTTTTTAATGTTGTTGATGTTGTTGATGTTGTGATGTTGTTGACACTATTGATCAGCGGTACGTCAAACAAATTTAAACGTGTGTATTTTGGTGTAGGTTTGAGCGGCTTTGGGTGTTGTGCAAAGTAGCAAATATGCAACACATTTTTAACTGCACTATTTAATAGATTATTAGCCTATATTTTGCAGTGCACAGTTTTCATATCAAACATTAAAATTTTTTGTCCAAGCTATTCAAACATCGCCAATATATACAGAATCTATGCCACGATATTATCATTATAAATACATAGTATATTATATAGTTTGTCTCACGATTTGATGGGACAATATTGAACAAAAGCCTAACACATAACGACAATATTGTGTTAAAGGTAAAGGTAAAGTGTGTAAGTATAACTTGTACTAACATTTGATCCACACGATACATTTTTGTAAAGTTTTGGGGTGGGAGGAAACTGAATACACCACTTTTCACGGTAGCTCTGCTTATCGTGTGAGACTAGACTGTCATATTATGACTTGTTTAACAATCATACGGCTAAGATAGCGATGCTGGCTAATAGTCCCAGAGAGGCAGGAAGTACACGATGCTGTATTGTTCTAATATCTGGCCGTCTGATTGCGCCAGTTGGACGGGGGGGGGGGGGGGGGAGGGAGGGGTCACACAAATAATGTCTAATCAAAATTCACAGTCGGTAAAGAAGCCTCACGATCCGACCCCATTGAAAGCAGTCATGAATACGAAAAGCTATTTACCTCTCGAAAATGAACGTCACGCATTTCATTCAAGCGGTAAACTCGGATTTTGTTCTTCATGGTTCGTTAAATAGCAACGTTTAATTGATGCGAATTGGAAGTTTTTTGACACACCAAGAAGTTGGGAAGCGCTTCTTCTCTTATGCCAATGAGTTGCTATGTTAATTAATAACTGGCTGTTAGGAGATGATCGTTATTCAATCTTGCGTTGGCATAGGGAGTATTCACGTGACGTCACACTCGCCATAATGGATGGCAAAACGTGTGTTGACATTTTAGCTGTAAATAGAAGAAGAATTCTCATTATAATGTCAATATAATAGAAATATTAATAAATAAATACCTACATTCACATTTTAGAGTCTACCCACTCAGTAACGAAACTGATTTTCAGTGGGGGACTTCAATTTTAAAGCGACTAAACCAACCCTGTAGGCTCCAAACACCATCGACGAGTGAGCGATAACCAATCAAAGATCGATATTTCAAATACGAAACATATGAATCAGTGATTGGACAGTGCGAACACCTTTGGACAAATGTCAGGATCAACAAGGCTGATTCAGAACAACTTTGAATTTATTGATTGCTTCGTTGATAGGACGGCTCCAAAGTCACCGTTTACTTATTCCTACAATACAACAAGAAGTAATGGAACTGAATCCTTAATAGAAGTTAAAAAACTTCCCAAACTAACTCAAAGTTTTTCTTACGATTTAATAATATTTGGTTACAATAATAATATCATTATTATTGTTACTGCGAAATATATGAGACTTTCAACACATTTCCCGATAGAGTTTACGAAAAATGTGATTATTTGTGCAATTTTGAACCAAAAACAGAGTGGCCGAGACAAGAGAGTATCATTGTTAAATTGTGTTGCGCTTTAGTAATAATACTAAACACTTAAAAGTTTGGAGAGCAGTAGAAAGTCAACCAAACGCCCAACAATGAATTACCAGTCGAACGTAAACAAACGTGCCATTTTGGCACACAGGAAGTGAACAACCGTGCCGTTTTGGCACGCGGTATGGCAGCCACGCGCAAAGAGATCGAATGTTTTGCTGTAATGCTGGTGGTCATTGAGATTGTAAAGACGATTTTTGTGTGATTAATTGTGAATTTTTCTTTTCTAAAATTATCCTAAAGTAATGCTGTTTCGGTTACCCTACTTCAGTTTAGACTGTGTTAGATCATACATCTTGTTGCGTGTTATATTGATGCTTTCTTTACTGCTGCATGCCAGCTCGGGTTTGCATCTTTTGTGAAAGCCATGGTAAACTCGAAGTTTCACTTACTATTTAGAATACTTGGTTATATGTGTAGTGAAATAGTACATTATAATAAACATTAACCTCAATCGCCACTTAAAGTCGTGAGAACTAATTAACGCAATTGGAAGGCCACCGAATTCTTATATCTTCTTTCTTTTTGTTCGTCCAGTAAAACTTGAAACTTTAATTCATACTCGGGTGTTACAGTATTTCGCATGCATTATGTCATCCTTATGAATAGACGCTCGCTGTTCCTCTTCTTCTTCCCTTCATCATCACCTACCTCCCCTCCCCTGTACACAACGGGGGTGGCTTGTTTAATCAGAGTGCTATGCATTTTGAGTTGCCTGTGGCTAAAGACACATTTATAGCAGACCTGAAGTCAATTTTAGATTTCAATTTCATCTAACGACCCCAAATTTCAACAGCTTATGGTGTTCTCTTCAGAATCAGAATTACACTCGTGTCACTTCTATAGTAATTAAGTCATACTGAACAAAACTAATTGATTGGTCATTTGTGTACTGGTCACTGTATCAACCTCAAAAAAATTGCTGGCATAGAATCTCAATGTTTTGTAGCAAAAAATTAAAAATTTCAAATGTTCAATTTTTTATTTTTATTGTTTGTATCGTTTTTTAATTTATATGTAGTTAATTTATATTTATTCTATGCATTATTATGAAAAATTCAATATTATTAAATTAAAATAATTTAAAAAATGACTTACATTACTATGAATTGTAATATAAATATTTCTTATAAGATGAAATATATAAGAATTAGGCATAAGACAATACTTAAAAATGCATTTTCCCGGCATTACAAAATAATATGGAGTTAGAACAGTCTGGTTCTGGGGCAGTGAAATTGTATGATTGTATTATTGTTATATTGTAGTGCACGTGCACGAGAACACACACCGACCAATCATGAGACACTCATGTGAACTGAGCGTAGTAGTGCATTGTAGTGCACGTGCACGAGAACATATACCGACCAATCATGAGACACTCATGTGAACTGAGCGTAGTAGTGCATTGTAGTGCACGTGCACAAGAACATTTACCGACCAATCATGAGACACTCATGTGAACTGAGCGTAGTAGTGCATTGTAGTGCACGTGCACGAGAACATATACCGACCAATCATGAGACACTCATGTAAACTGAGCGTGTTCCCGATCAGATGAGGGGTTCGTTTCGTTCCCAAATGAATGACAAGTAACTGTACGCGCAATCAGATAGGCCTATATAATTGTCGATATCTTATCAATGGATCGTTTCGTTTGTAATTATTTGTCGGTAGCACTAACATTTTTTTTTTAGTTTTTGAAACTAGTTAACTAGTGTTTAAACTTTGAACAAAATGTCATGCGGAGTTAAATGTTTTTGAGCACGTTATTGTTACTCGATATGATGCAAC